>JARHVA010003236.1:332500-892500 GCA_037957365.1 Torreya grandis
TAGACCTCTAGGTTTAAGGGTTAGCTCCCTAGATTGACCTTTAAGTGATTATCACTTGCACTAATTGATTGCTTGTGTGAAAAGATACATAAATATACATGAAATTAAACTATTATAAGTGGGTGATACACCATAAGGATTTCCATAAGATCATTATAGTTCATACATTAAAATACATGACCTATAATACTAACTTCAATGTCCTAGAATACTTTAACATTATTATTCCAATATGGAGGTGATATGCACGATACAACTCAAAGTAATGGGACTAGATTTCATATTGTAGACTATAAGGGCACTTTTACACTTTAGATTAATCAAACACACTATCTACACTTCATATGACCTATTAGAATGAGAACTTCTTGCACTAAACATGAAAGGATAAGGAGAAGCTTATCACTAGACCTCACCATACATCACTTCACACACTTAGAAAAAATGTTTGTGAACTCAAAGAAATATTTCATATAATATTCAACAGTAAATTACAACATCAAATTAGAAAGTTTGCACCATACCAGGTGTGGTATTAGGAAATAAGAGCCCAAATGGCTAGTACTTATAGAATGTGAGAAAGCAGAGAGAAGAAAGAAACTCAAGAGTCATAAGAATAAGTGTAAAGATGAGAGAGAGAGAGAGAGAGTTAAATATATATAAAAATGAAGTATGAAATATACCATGAAAGGTCTCTTTGGACAAAATTCTCTCCAAGCATGAAAACTCCTCAAATATGGCATAGGATCCTTTAACTAGCTTCTTTGGAACTATTTTCATCATTAGCTTATCTTGAGAGATCCACAGTAGACTAGGAAAAATTGACACATGTGCACTATTATTAGAGGGTTAAGAATAAGTTCCAACATTCATTAGATGTTTCCCTAATCATTGATATTCTTCTATAAGTGTTACCACTACCTGTAATCACTGTCATCCTTCTTTCACTCACCCCTCACACTTGTCACCAAGATGCCCATCAGTTGTTCATTCTAATTCATACAAGTGGTGGTATGAAACCTATCAAGAGTCATCCTATCCCTAAATCCACTAGTTAGACCTTAAAAAGCCTCCCAATTAGAATTGGTAATCATCTTCCATTCACTATGCCAATTTGGATTGCCTAAAGTAAAGGTGATTATAGGTACATGTGTGATTGATTGAATCAAAAAATTAGAATGATGTGTTATATTATGTCCCATTTGATTCCCTAAAGTGATTCCCATCTTTAAATTCTCCCTCGAACTTGTAAAACATCAAAATCTATCAAGAAAACTAGTTTTATACACTATCCATACAGATAGGGTACAATCTTATATGCTGGAAAAAATCCTAGGGAAGTTGTATTCAAGCCCAAATAATTTCCCTAAACAAAATATCACTCCTAGATGCATTTCTATCCACCTTTTCCTCAGCAAGTCATGAACAAGGGTTTTGGAGGGTTTTAGGTAGTTTTAACCCTTAAGAATTATTTATATAATCCTAACATTCAATCCTTAAACAAATTTTACTAGAATCATGTTTCAGACCCTCTTCAACATATCCTATCTTCTTATGTCTCCATGATAAAAGTTTTTACTAGTGTGAGTGTTTTAAGATGACCTCTTGAGCCCTTCTTTGCATTCTACGTACCCTATCATGTTTCTAATCTAATAAATGACTTCTCTCTGACCTCCTCTACAAACCAAATGTTGTGACTCACCTTATAACTCACCATGAATGTCCTCCAATTCCTTACTTAGCCTTATAAGTGATATTAATATCTCATTATGTATTAGGCCTAGTCTAGGCCTAGTAAGCCTGATTAATGTTTCATTACTTAAGGTACTTTGTATAGTTATAGCACTTATGAGGCCTCATTAATGTTTATTAATTTTCAATACAAATCCTTACATGTCTTAGTAATGATTTAAGACCTCCCATCTCACCTTATTACCTTTCTTATGGTAAACCTAAAGGGTGTGGTTCTCTAGGAGTACTCTCTATCTAAGATAGAACAAAGGGAATTCCCCCTATTATCTTAGTTAAAATAAGGGTATGATAGGATTTTTAAATTAATGGGGATACTTTGTTAAAAAATTTAGAGCTAGATCACATTCCTAGTATCCTCAATCATCATGAAACCCAGGGTAGACTTCTGTAGATCTCACTTGTAGGGGTGGTGTGTTGATTATAGGTTGGGAATTGAAACCCTCTTTGCCCTATTTCCATTTGATGAAAACTAGGTGAAATGTTCATTATCATCTTAAATATTCTTGTAACATATCTTAAAACCATTCTTCATTTCCAACTCCTCAAGGTGTACTCACCTCTAGTTGACTAGGCTAACCTACAGTCAACTATGACTATGTGCTCACTCAAAAATGGACATGCCTATAGGTGAACCTTTTATATTAGACCCTAAATATCATGATTTAAGGCTTTCTCAAAATCATCAAGGTCACTTTATAATCACTAATACTTGTTTTTATCATGCATATATTTGGCCAACATCAAGATAGTTATGCTTTAGTGCATTGTCATCCTACTATCAATTGTAGATGATCATTATTGGACCAAAAGGGGATTTATAGGTTTCATTTCAACTCTTGAACCCTGTGCTTCATTCCCCATCCAATTTTTATTTGTAAAAAATGCCATCTATTATCATGTGGCGTCACTTACTTTCAGGGTTTGCTTTTATTTCTAATTCTAATAGAGTATGTTAGAGACCTTAATTGTAGGCACATTATTTGAGATACCTAGGGTCCTAATGTAGGTGAAAATTTACACCAAGCATTAAATATCAACTCTCTTGATTTCCCTTGGAGATAAAACATCATCTTTGACTCACATAATGTCACTTGTCTTGAAAACATACCTTTGCCTATCATTTTTTCCTTGTAAGTTCACTTAAACTTTAAAGTGTTGTAGATAACACTTCGAAACTATAGTGAAAGATTTCATGAGTTGGGAGCCCTTTAGAATCATACTATTTTGGCCAAATCACCACTTTTCATGTCAACTCATTATCCCTGTGATTGGGTCACCTTATGGAAGAATTCAAACCCATCTAGACTTCATGTTACCCTATTATATGATATCACAAAGAATGGACAAGACCGTGTTTTGGAAGAATTAAGGTAACATGTCCCTAGACGCACTTTCTCCATTTATGAACATGATTCAAGTTTGCTTGCCACTCTATGGATCTACCATTGATTTATATGACATTCCTCAACTTATAAAACCTCTATGAATGTTTTAAACATGTTCAAATACCTCCATGCAACACCCTCAAGCCTTTATTAGAGCCACTTGTAGGTGTATATGTAGGATACAGGGTAGTGAAGGTGAAATATGGGAAATATGCATATTGGATGACCCTATAATAAATATTAGCCTTTTTAAACACTTTAAATTTATCTTTTACATCTTTAAGTACTTCAAACTAATTTCAATTCCTTCATTCCAATATGATTAGTCTCATATGGGGCACCGATAGGTGTACATCAATAGTATATGGGACCAGAGAAGGATGAAACAAGACCATGTGCATGATTAATTGGTAGATTTAACCAATCTCAAACTATTTGCATAATTTAAAATTTATTACCAACACCTCATGGAACCTCTCACCACTTCAACATGACTGTGCAAGGAGACTAATGACTACCTGTAAGTGGATGTTGAAGGAAAGTTGGCTGTGTACCATATATGACTATGTTCTTTCTCACTATATGACTTTAAAACCATATATTCACAAGAAGGGATAGCTCACCATGAGTTTAAATTTCAAATATAAACATTTCAAATTTCATTTTCATTTATATGAAGGTCAAACTAAGATGTAAGCGCCTGTAACTAATGAAACTATCTAAGACTCCATAATGTCTCTCAATTAGTGATTTGGGATGTTTGTGCTCTTATATTTCATCTCACATGTGTAAACCATTTCAATAATCATGTGAAAAGTATTTTCATGCTCCTAAGTACCATGTACAGTACTTGGCTTATACAAATTATCTCAAGAAAGGAGAAAACCTATAGGGTATGGGGATAAGCATGCAAAAAGAGGTAGTTAACTTATAAATAATGGTTCATAAATCAAAACAATTAAATAATTAAAATACTATAATTAAATTGAAGTGGAATAATTTTATTAATATCCATTATATTAATTTATCCTAATTCCTCTTTTACTGGTTGTACCAAGAGAAAACATTTTGACCAATTCTACATGACAAGAAGAGTGATGCAGGAGTAGAATAGTTTTAGGCCAATTTTGGGACTTAAAAATATTATAAAACATATAATTGAACTTAATGAAGTTTAAGAGTCATCACAAAACCTTCCACATGTGCCAAAACACTTACATAGGTCATACAACTGCCAAAACTTCTTCTTTTATGACTATTTTCTTGATCTAACTTAGGAACCTACACATTTTTAGTTAGATATTTCCACATATTATAGTATTATTACATATATGATTTTTAAATTCATCTTAATATGCCTTTATAATTAATAAAATTGTACAAGCTTCATTAATGCCACTAACTAATGACCTTAAGTGACATGAAATGACTTAAGACTAAAATTGACTATGACCAAGGTTAATATCATATCAAATGACATAAGATAGGACCATGAAACACCATATTACATCTTAATGTACCCTTATAAAAGTTTTTGACTATATTGGGTTGACTTATTTTGACTTGTGGTCAAAATAGTCAACATTCTTGGTGATTTCCTAAGGGTGGTATACTTGTTATACCAATGATCAATAGCCTATTCCTATCTATTGGCCTATGCAGTGACCTATGCACATATCTGAAATTTAATTTTCCATTAAAGCCACACCAAACAATGGAAAATACACACCAAAGGAAACACACATGTGTTCTCTAGAACACTTATAGAACACACACACAACTAAAATAAAGACACACACCTAACCTAGTATTTAAGGGACCTCACCTTTGAGGTGAAAAATAATTTACCATTATCCAACCAGGTTCAAAGATTGTTCCTCTTACATCTTTGTTGCTCCATGAAATCAACTTATCATGTGAGGCATTTTCATCATCAAACACTTGACTATATAGATGGTAAAATGACCTACCACCCTTGTGTCTTCTTATACCTACAAGTGGACTACTCTAAGCATTTATGAATGCTCTTTCTTTACCTCCAAGGATCTTGATTGGTTATAAAACTATTTTGATCTTTGTCATATATGTTCTTTAAACTATAGACTGGGAGACATGATAGCTACCTCAACCTTTCTATCCTCTTGGGCATGATGTGTTTGATGCTTGGGAACATCAAGCTTACTTTCCTTTTGTTCCATCACATCTATAAATGAATCAACATCATAATGATGTGTTAGTTTATTTTTGAACATAAAAACTTTAGCCTTGACTTCACTAGGCCTCTCTCTAACTACAAGTTATTTGATATTAGATTGATGTTCACATTCATTCATAACATAACATTCAACTTCATGTTTGATCAAACACTCAATAGCCTAATTATTAGGTTCACCATTCAACTTGACATCATATCCATACTTATTTATAGGAGGAATAGTCTTACCTAGCTACTCAAACTCTTGACTTATGGCATTGAACCTTTATCAAAGGTCATCTTCTTCCTCATGAATACAATCTTCAAGGGCTAATTCATCAATTGCAAGTAGAAGGGCATGGTTATTCTCATAATAATGATCTATCATTAACATAAACATGAATCAATTAATTACCTTTAGTAGATTGTGAGAAATAATGTTTAATACTCACCTCAAATTACTCATATGCTCCTTCATGGATGATATAGGTGCCAAGGTCAATTTGTTCAAAATAGGTATATGAATCATGTTCATAAGCATCTTCTCCATACTCATCTATAAAAAAATTATAAATTCCCTCAATCTTGGAAGAAGCACCATCATCCACAATAAACTCTTCTTTCTCATTCATGACATAATTCAAATTGGAGTTTACTTCTACATAGGGGTAAATGTGGAACCTAATAAGTGGTTGAGTTTTTATGGTCACTTTTGTTCCATATATTATTTTGAAGGCCAAGAAAGACCAATTAGTTGAGAGGTAGCCTCCTATCTTGGCTGTGAAATCTCTTGAAAGGTAGATTGTGAAATGAGCAAGCAAGTCAAAAACCATAATGTCTTGAAGGATGGGGGCACTAGGATAATCATACAAGAAAACCTTCAATCCTTTGATCAATCCTACTTACTTGTTAGGTGTACCATCTAATTAAATCACTCCTTTGTTATGTGGTTCATAATTTAGACCCAATTTTTCATCTACAACCTTGGGCATCACTGATGTGCTAACTCCACTATCAACTATGTAGTTTTGAACTAGTTTGTCTCCCATAATGAGAGTGAGGTAGAAAGGTGGAGGATTATCATATTTGGTAGAACGATATAAAATTTTATTATGGGAATTATTAAGGGTAACATGACCATGACTATTGTTTGATGATGGAGGACTAAAATGGGTAGTGGATAACTATTTTTATAATAATTCTTTTTGGCCAGGCATATGAAGGACATCCCAAAGGGAAATATATGCATTAACACTCTTTAATGAATCTACAATATTTATAATATGAGTGTTTACCTTTTCCTAAGTCCTTAGAAGCAAGGAAGTGTTTGGAACTTGAGGTATTGAGGTACCTTGAATAGACTTTCCCACATTTTAATTTGAAGGTGTAGGAGTGTTAGGGAATGCCATGCTTGTAGTCAAACTTTACTACTTTTTAGGAGGATTAGATGAACTTGTAGGCACACCATTGACATTTCATATAGCCTTGATTTTATCTCTAGTATTATTTTTAATATAATTATCTTTATTTATTATATAGGTGATCCAAAACATAGAATTTTTGATTGATAGATATTTTAAGAACACAAAAATAACAAAATAACAATGATTTCTTTGAGAAGAGATGTTTTATTACTTAAGACTGCAAATACAACCATATGCTTATCTCTAGGAAGAGATGTCTAATTTCCATTTTGGGTTACATCTTCATTTATACACATTTTGAAGGTATGAGGAGGATGTGGAAGTTCATCAATATCAAGGGAGATTAAGTGGTTTGACTTCCACAATTTACAACAATACAAAATTTGAGGAATTACTACATTTAACTTAGTATTTTTATACTACACTACTAAAATTTAGGTCACTTCTATTGGGTTTTTAGGGTTCAAAACCCACTAATCAAATCTTAGTTCCATCTCACCATTTTCTCCTCATTATTAGCTTTTTGACAGTTTAAACAGGGAGTCAATCAGAGCTATGGTGCAAAAGTTATGGCTCCCAAAAGTTCTATCATCAATTGGGGTAGAACCATCCCCTGAATTATTGTCCAAATCATTCCTCCCTCTTTGAGAAGTAATGGTCCCCATTGAATAAATATTCCTCATCAAGTGTGGTGGTTGTGTCTTAATTTGATTTTTATGAGCCACTCACCTTGGTGGCTAAGATGGCCCCTTTTGACCACTCGATAGAGTAGAATAGAGCATCCTCTTGTTATCTTCATCCATGTGTCTACAATCTGATCTTCCTCCACTAGAGAAAAACTCTATGGATCAAGCTCATTAATGTATATTTGTTATACTATGATTGAAGTTTCCAATAAAGGTGGATGATATGATTTGAGGAGCTCCACATTAAATATTAGATGAAAACCAAGGTAGACTAGTAGGTTCAACTCAAAAGCATTTTTTCCAACTTTTCTGGTGATGGTATAGATACCATATCTTAGAGTCCAAATTTTTATATGTGGGCTTATAATTCATTCCTGTTGAAGCCACAACCAAACCTTTTCACCCACAACAAAATGGTTTGCAATTCTATGTTTATCATGGCATTGTTTATACTTATGATTTATCTTCTCCAAGATGTCATGAACCTATTTTTGGATATGTTGTATTTTTTCAATGAAATTTGTTACTTTTGCTACCTCAAATCTCTAATGAGGTGTGTATTATATGTTGGAGAATGGAATGGTTATATCAATTGGTGGCATGGGTTGGAACCTGAAGTATACTTGGAATGGATTGTGCTTGGTCAAGTTGTATAGGGCCCAATTGTATCCATGTTGTATGAAAAGAAGCCCCTTATCCCATATGCATGGATTTTTGGAGTGATACATATAAATCATATGATCAATTAGGATGTTCACTACTTCTATCTAAAAATTAGTCTATGGATGGAAGGCTATGGACTTCATCAGCTTGGTATCCATCATCTTCCATAGAGTGGACCAAAAGATGCTCAAGAACCTGCTATCTCTATCTAAGACAATGAACTTGAGGAGACCAAAATGGATCCATACATGACTAAAATATAGTTGAGTAGTTTCTTCAGTAGATATATTTTTATTATAAGCAATCATGATAGCCATTTGTGAAAAATGATCAACTACAACAAAAATATAGTCCTTGCCATGTTTTGAAGTGAGCAAACCTGAGAGAAAATCCATTGAGATATATTTCCAAGGCCTGGTTGCTTCTAGAAATGGCATGTACAATCCTTGATTCTTATTTTTTAGCTTGGATATTACACATGGGGTACAAGATTTGAGGTACCTTTCTACATCCTTCCACATATGGGGCCAGTATAAGTGTTTTTGAAGAACTACTAATGTCTTCTCTACAACAAACTATCTAATTGTCCTACTAAAATGTACTTCCAATATCATCTTCTATTACTTTGTAGTTAGAACATAGATGTGCCCCATGTGATAGAGGACATTATCATGTAAATATAAATCAAAAATATGTTTACCTTCTCAAAGCACTTGATATGTATCAACAAAGGTAGGATCTAATAGAGCACCCCAAGTGGTAGTCTCATTTTTGCATAGGTCAATAACTATTGTGAGTGTCATAATTGGTGGGCGGTTTAGACAATTTGAAATTTTATTTAAGATCCCCTTTTTGTTTTTGATTATTATATGGAATTTCTATAGATATATGGCCCACTTTTGGTGCCTCTCATTTTTTAGTTTTCTCTATGTCTAGATGAATTCCAATGGTCTATGGTCAGTGTGGATGATCATCTCTTTCCCCAAGATGTAGTGTTTCCATTGTTTGTAGGCTTGGACAATGGCATAGAGATCCTTTTCATATTTTAGGTATTTTCTAACTATATCTATGAAAGTTTCATTTTGATATGTAATAGGATGGACATGTTGCATGATGATAGATCCCATGGCATATTTAGACACATCTATCATCAACTTGAAATGTTGATGCAAGTCTATCAAGGCAAGAACATGGGTTGAGCAAAGTCTATTATTCAAATTCTCAAATTCCCTTTATTGTATTTTTCCCCACTAAAATGTAGCTTTAGTTCTTCTTTTAGTCACTTGGGTTAGTGGCCAAGCAACATGTGAGAAACCAAGAATAAACCTATGATATAAATTTGTAAGACCCAAGAAGTTTTGAAGTTATATGAGAGTACTTGGTGTAGGCCATTCTTGAATAACCCAAATCTTCTCTAGATCAACATGAACCCCTTCCTCACTCAAAACATACCCCAAGTACTGAACTGTTTTCATCCTGAATGTGCATTTGTAGAGATTTGCATATAACTTGTGCTCCCAAAGAGTTTGAAGCACCTTATGAACATGTTGAAGATGTCCCTCCCATGTTCTTCTATAGATGAGTATGTCATCCTAGTAGAAAACCATGAATGAGTTAGTGAAGGGTTACAAGATGTCATCCATCATCCTCATGAAGGTTGTAGGTGCATTAGTCAAGAAAAAAGGCATAACCAACCATTTGAAGAGCCCCTCCTTAGATTTGAATGTAGTCTTCCAAAAATCATTGGGATCGATGGTAATTTGGTGATAGCCAAATTTGAGATCAATTTTGGTGAAGAACTTCACACCACAGAGTTGGTCCAATAGGTCATCAATCTTGGGGAGGGGGTATAAATTCTTCATAGTGATTCTTTTTTAAGGTTTGATAGTCAATGCAAAGCCTCCATGTTTCATCTTTATTTGGTTTCAAGACAATTTAGCTATCATAGAGTGAAGTGCTTGGCTTGATGTGACCCTTTTTAGTCAATTCTTGAATCTACCTTTTTATCTCATCATTCTCTAAAACTAATCTGTGATACATAAGACTGTTAGGCAAAGGTGATCCTAGGATCAAATTGATAGAATGTTTTACCTAGTAGTGAAGTGGAACTCCCATGGGTGAATTGAATAAGTCATCATATTCTCCCATGATTTTTTCCATCTGGTTTTATTGTTGTGTTGATTGTGTAGTCAGGACTGCAACATCAGCCTTCTTGGATTTCTATGGTTTGACCACCATGATAATGAATTGCTTTGTCTTCTCCACCAATATCTTATATTTTTTAGCACTAATCAGGGAGATATATATGGGAGATGGTACCTCTAGTAACCTATATCATCATGTTCCAAGAGTGAGGGTGACTCTTTGGGTTCATTATTCATATATTCCATGTCGATCATACATGAATGGTTTACTAAAGAGTACATAACAAACATCTAGATTGACCACATCACACAAGACTTCATCTTGGAAAGGTTTTATTGCATATGAAAGAAAAAACTAATGGGTGACATAGAGGTCTCTCCATGGGCTCAACCATCCAATACTATATTTCTTTGTGTGAGGCTTCATGGATAGATTTAGACTTTTCACAACTTTAGCAAAGATTAAATTTTTTGACTCCCACTATCAAGAATGAAATATAGAGGCTTACCTTTTACCCATAATTTGGAGTGAAATAACATTTCCTTATCATCTAGCCTTTCCTCATGGGTCTATATGAAGCAATGATGGTATCAAGCTTGGCATCTACAATCTCTTCTTTATCCTCTTCGACTGCAGGGTGTGTATGAGATAGAGCAGTAGATGTTAAGTATTGTGACTCAGAAAGTAGTGACTTGATGGCTCGACATTATTATTTAGAGTGAGTTATAGTTTTGTGTTAGTTACACCATTTTCTAGTCTTCCCTTGCTAGGGTTTTTTATCTTGAAACTCCTTTTGCTTCTAATTTTAGCCTCATGTTTGACCTTCCTTTTCACTTTTCCATTTTGAAGGTTGACTCTTTGTATTATTTCTTTCATGCTTCTACTCAATCTTCACTGTGAACTTGTATACCTCATCAAGGGTTTCCAAATTGAAGAGTTCTATTTTCCCCTGTATGTACCATTGTATTCTACCATGATATTTTAGATTCTTATGTTTCTCACTTTATTGGATGCCTAATCTCATAAATAGATAATGAAAAATGTCAGTGTAATCTTGAACAAATTGGTCCTTACCTTGGTGAAGTTATGGCCACTATATATACAAATAATCATATGCTCCAATGGGATAGTATTCTTCATTTACCACTTCCATGAAATCATCCCAAGTAGGTTCCACCTCAAGGCCAATGTCATCTATACTAAACCTCTTTTTGTACACTTCCTACCAATTTTTCATGGGCAATGATGCTTTTAAAAGAGCAAAAGTGATTTTTTTCCATCGATGAATTTATTTATAAAAAAGCAAAAAGACAATTGATCTAACTACTTTTATACTACATCATCATTAATTTTGCCTTCAAATGTATGGATATAAAATTTCACCTAAACCTTGAAGGGTGTTGCGGCACTGAAAGGATGTTACATAGATGAGGAGCTAGGAAGTGTAGATGAGGAGCCAAAATTTTCTATCTAGATTTGTTAGAGAATTTGGGTGAATTGTTTTAAAATCTATGCTTGTTTCCATTAGAGGGATTCATTCACCATTTCCTTAAAGGTATCAGATGTCTTGGTTTTGTCCACCATTTGAGGTCATTTGGAGTAAATAGGTGGATAGTTTGAAAGATCTATTGTTTTCCACCCAAGCTTCTTGTAGCCCGACCTCATCCTCGGGATCATACACTCTCAAGACAAACTAATCTAATACCATTGATCCAAAACATAGAAGTTTTGATTTATAGATATTTCAAGAACATGAAAATAACATAGTAACAATGATTTCTATGAGAAGAGATGTTTTATTACTCAAGACTATAAATACAACCATATGTTTATCTCTGAGAAGAGATGTTTGATTTTCATTTTGGGTTACATCTTCATTTATACACATTTTTAAGGTAGGAATAGGATGTGGAAGGTCACCAATCTTGAGGGAGATTAATTGGTTTAACTTCCATGATATATAATAATATATAATTTAAAGAATTACTATTTTTAAAAACTTACTATTTTTAAATTGCACTACTAAAATTGAAATTTGTATCAATTCTATTGGTTTTTCAAAGGTCAAAACCCACCAGGTGGAGCTCATTCCATCTCACCATGTTCTCCTCATTATTATCTTTCCAACGGTTCAAATAGGGAGTCAATCATAGCTATGGTGCAAAACTTATGGCTTCTAGAAGTTCCATCATCAATTGGGGTAGAACCCTCACCCAAATTATCTTCAATTAGGAATTTGGTGAAACTCCGTCCTTGAGGCTACCAAGATTAGATTGATTACATTAATACTTCATCTTCTATTTATAGTAGAGGAGTGACCCTTCCTTGAGTAACTAGATATTTCTCTCCACCTTCATTGGCATCTATGAATTGAATTTATTTCCAATATTCTCCTTAGATCATATTACTATGTATTGGTACCATTTCTCTTGTGATGGATGTTGAATTAGGAATGTATACATTGGTAGGCCTATTAAAATTAGGTTTCCCTTGACCTCTCCCTTATACATATTGTTGAACATATTTTTGATGATAGGGATAAATATTTTTATTCACACCTTTTTGCATTCTTTCTTTCCTAAGTTGATATTATGAGAACTTAATTCTTGCATATTTATCCATGACATCATCTACCTTCTTAGGAGTAGTCTTTGGCTTGGCATTAGCATTAAGAACTTGGGAAACACTTAGAGTAGAAGTAGAAGTATTTGGTAGCAAAGGCATAGGCACTTTTGGAGGAAACTTTCCTGCTTGAATGAGGCCATTCTCAGCTTTAATGGTAAGGTCATATACCTCAGGTAAAGTGAAATAACCCATGGATTGTATCATGATGGCTATGTTTGTGCCAATGGCCCTGAAGTATGTAGGAAACACAAAGCTAGTAGGTTGTCTCATGGGAGAAGGAAAATTATGCCAAGTCTTTTTTAATCTCTCATTGAATTCATGCATTGTCTCTTTGGGGTATCTTTTGATTATATTGAGTTGGTGAATGAGTGAAGTATGGTCACTCTTGTCCACAAACCTTGAATTTAATAACATTCCAAACTCATCCCATGTTGTAATGCAACCACTAAGAAAATTCATATACCAATAAGGTGCTTTCCCTTTAAGGGACATGATAAGGAGTCTAATGGCAATGTTGACCTCAATGACATTGTGAAAATTATAAAAGCTTGATATGTCCCTAATGTCTTCACTAGGAGTTACATGGTCTTCACAATTGAATGTAGGAACACTCTTTGTAACATTAAGGGGAACGTCATCATAGGCATCAATATGGATTGGATTTCTAGTGTTAAATACTAGAAAGGCATGTTAACTATCCATATTCTCTTCAATTTCTTCCTCACTCTCTTAGTCTTCCTAGCTAGAAAAATCTTCTTTCTCTTCAAAGGGAAGAATAGGTTGAGGGTGTTGAACTTTAAGAGGAAGTTTAGGTTGAAAATGTGGATTAATGGGATTGAAAAATCTATTATAATATGACCTAGTAAGGACCATGAATTTTGAGCATAAATATATGATTAAAAAATGGTTTACAACCATATTTTACCTTAATGGAGTCATCAAATTTTGAGTATCACACCATATGTAGTTGATGTTATCAAGACCAACATTCACCTTGACAAGTTATCTTTATGAAAATTATCCCATTGGGGGTTATAGAACTATTGTCAAAAAATATTTCACCTTAGAGGAGGTTGTTCAGGCCTAATCTAATATTTTGGAAATAGTGTAATACCTCTAGGCATGTGGGTTTCCTATAGCAGAGGTAGACCTCTAGGTGTAAGGGCTAGCTCCCTAGATTAACCTTTAAGTGCTTATCACCTACACTAATTGATTGCTTATGTGAAAAATGGTAGGAATATTCATGAAACTAAACTATTCTAATGGGGTGATACACCATAAGTATTTCCAAAAGATAATCATACTTCTTTCACTAAGAGACATGACCTACAACACTAACTTCAAAGTCCTATAATACTCTAACATTAGTATTTCAATATGGATGTGATATGCATGAAACAACTCAAGGTAAGTGGACTAGAGAGATTTTAGACTCTAAGGTAAATTTTACACTTTAAATTAATCAAACACACTAGTTACATTTCATATGACTTGTTAAAATGAGATCTTATTTCACTAAGCATGAAAGGATAAGGAGAAGAAAGATAGAATCTTATCACTAGACCTCACCATACATCACTTCACAGACTTAGATAAAATGTTTGTGAACTCAAAACAAGATTTCATATATTATTTAAAGGCAAAGTACAACATCAAACCAATAGGTCTTCACCATACCAGGTGTGGAATTAAGAAATAAGAGCCAAAATGGATAGTACTTATAAAATGTGAGAAAGGAGAGAGAAAAAAGAAGCTTAAGAGTCATAAGAACAAGTGTCAAGATGAGATAGAGAGAGAGAGAGAGAGTTAAATCTATAGAGGAATTAAGTATTAAATAGACCATGAAAGGTCTCTTTGGACAAATGTCTCTCCAAGCATGAAAACTCCTCAAATAGAGTGTATGTAGTTTCAAAGAAGTTAATTGAAGGGTCATACACTATATTTGAGGAGTTTTCATGCTTAGAGAGACATTTGTCCAAAGAGACCTTTCATGGTTGAAACTATCTTCATCATTATCTTCCTTTTATCACTCCACAATAGAGTAGTAACAATTTCCACATGTTCACTATGATGGTAGGGTTAAGAAAAACCTCCAACATTCATTTTATGTTTCCATAATCACTAACATTCTTCTTGATAAGTGTTCTCACTGCATGTAGTCACTATCATCCTTCTTTCACTCACCCCTCACACTTATCACCAAGATACCCATCAGTTATTTAATATAATCAATACAAGTGGTGGTATGACACTTTTAAAGAGTCATCCCATCCCTAAATCCATTAGGAAGACCTTAAAAGGCCTCCTAATTAGAATTATCACCTTCTCACTTAGTGATCACCTTCCATTCACTATGCCAATTTTGACTGCCTAAAGTGAAGGTGCTTGAAAAGGTACCTATGTGATTTATTGAAGTAATAAATGAGCATGAGGTGTTATATTAGGTTCCATTTTGTTCCCCAAAGTGATTCCCATATTTCAATTCTCCCTAAAACCTATAAAACATCAAAAAATTTCAATAAAACCAATTATGGACCCTATCCATATAGATAGGGTATAATTCAATATGTTGGAAAAGATCCTGAGGAAGTTTTATGAAATCCTAAATCATTTTCCTGACAAAAATATCACTCCTAGATTCATTTATATCCAAATTTTCCTCAATAGGTCATGAGTAAGGGTTTTGGAGGGTTTTAGGTAGTTTTGACCATTAATAATTATTCATACAATCCTGATGTTCAATCCTTAGAAAAATTTTATGAGAATAATGTTTAGGAACCTCTTCAACATATCAAATCTCCTCAAGTCTCCATGATAAACTTTTGTACTAGTGTGAGTGTTTTAATATGACCTCTCGAACCCTTCTTTGCATTATACATACCTTGTCATATTTCTATGCTAAGAAATGGCTTATCTATGACTTCCTCTACAAAAAAAATGTTGTGACTCACCTTATAACTTCCCATGAAGTTCCTCAAATCCTTATAATGTTTACTTATCCCTATAAGTGGTATTAATATCTCATTAGGTATTAGGCCTAGTCTAGGCCTTATAGGCCTAATTAGTGTTTCATTGTTTAGGGGAAATTTATATAGTTTCTAGCACCTATCAGGCCTCATTAATATTTATCCATGTTTAATACAACTCTTTACATTTCCTTGTAGTGATTTAAGACCTCCCATCTCACCTTATTACCTTCTTTATGGAAAACTTGTAGGGTGTGGCTTTCTAGGAGTACCCTCTATTTGAGATAGAACAGAGGGCATTTCCCCTATTATCTTAGGATAAACAAGGGTATGATTGGATCTTGAAATTCATAGGTATCCTATATATAAAATTTCATATCTATATCACCTTCCTATCATCCTAATTCATCATGAAACCCAAGGCAGACTTCTATAAATATGTAGGGATGGTGTATTGACTATAGGTTGGGAATTGAAACCCTCTTTTCCCTATTTCCATTTCATGAACACCAGGTTACATGTTCATTATCATATTAAAGATAATTTTTACATATCTAAAAACCATTATTTTTTTCCAACTCCTTAAGGTGTACTCACCTCCACTTGACTAGACTAGCCTACAGTCAATTGTGACTATGTGCTCACTTATAAAAAGACATGTCTATAGGTGAACCTTTTGTATTAGACCCTGCATCTCATTATTTAAGGTTTTATAAAAGTAATCAAGGTCACTTCATAGTCACTAATACATGTTCTCATCATGTATTTGTTAGGCCAACATCAAGGTAGTTATGCTTTAGTGCACTTTCATCCTAGTCTCAATTGTAGATGATCATTCTTGGACCAAAAGGTCTCTATAAGTTCCATTTCAAATTTTAGACCCTATTCTTCAATCCCCCTCAAATTTTTATTTGGAAAAAATTCCATATCTCACATGTGGGTTTACTTACTTGTAGGTTTTTATTCTATTTCTAATGTTAATAGAGTATGTTGCATACCTTGACTGTAGGCACTTTATTTAAGAGATCTGGGGTCCTCATGTAGGTGAACATTTAAAATAAGCACTAAATATCAACTATATTGATTTCCCTTACAAATAAAACACTATATTTGACTCACAAAAGGTCATTTTTCTTGAAAACATACAAATTCCTATCATTTTTTCCTTATAAGATCACTTAAACTTCAATGTGTTGTAGATAACACTGAGAAACTACAGTGAAAGATTGCATGAGTTGGGATCCCTTTAGCATCATACTCTTTTGGCCAAATCACCACTTGTCATGTTAGCTCACTTCCCATATGATTTGGTCACCTCATGGAATCATTCAAATCCATCTAGACTTCATGTCACCCTATTATATGATAGCACAAACAAAGGACAAGGCCTTGTTTCAAAAGAATTAAGGAAGCATGTCCCTAAACTCACTTTCTCAATTTATGAACATGATTCAAGTCTTTTTTCCACTCTATGGCTATATCATTGATTGATATGACATTATTTAACTTCTCATACCTATATAAATGTTTAAAACATGTTCAAACACCTCCATGAAACACCCATAGGCCTCTGTTGGAGCCACTTATAGGTGTATATTCAAGATACAAGGTAGTGAAGGTGAAATATGGGTAATATGCATAGTAAATGGCCCTATAATCAATATTAGCCTTTTTAAATTCTTTAAATTGATCTTTTCGATCTTAAAGGACTTCAAACCAATTTTAATGTATTTATTCGAACATGATCAGCCTTCTATGGGACACCTATAGGAGTACAGGAGCAATATATGGGACTGTGGAAGGATTATACAAGACCATGTGCATGATTAATTGGTAGATTTAACCAATCTAAAAATATTTTCATGATTTAAAATTTATTACCAACACCTTAGGTAACCTCTCACCATTGCACCATGACTATGCAAGGAGACTAATGGTTGCCTATAAAAGGATGTTGTAGGAATATTTGATTATGTACCATACATGATTGTGTTCTTGCTCACTATATGACCTTGATGCTAGATCTTCACAATAAGGGACTACTCACCATGAAGTGAAAGATTAAATCTCAACATTTCAACTTGAATTTTCATTTATATAAATTTTAAACTAAGATTCAATCTCTTGCAACTAATGAAACTATCTATAAACTCCATAGTGTCTCTTAACTAGCAATTTGGGATGTTTGTGCTCTTCTCTTTCATCCCACACATTAAAACCATGTAAATAATCATGTGAAGAGGATTTTCATGATCTTAAGGAATACATTTAGTACTTCATTTGTATGTATTATCTCAAACAAGGAGAAAACCTGTAAGGTGTGGGGATAAAACATGCAAAAAGGCAGTCAACTTCCAAACATTGGTTAATAAAGCACAACCAATTAATCATTGAACTCCTATAATTAAATGGAATTTTACTAAGTGTATTAACATAAATCAAAGTAATTTTTCCTAATTCCTCTCCTACTGGCCATACCATGAGAAAACTTGTTGACCAGTTTTGCATGCCAAGAAGAGCAATGAAGGAGCAGAATAGTTTTAGGCTAATTTTGGGACATCCAAAGTTGATAAAATGTAGAAGTGAACTCAAGAAATCTGAATATTCATTTTAAAACCTTCCATATTTTCCAAAAAACTTGCATAGGTCGTATGATTTCTAAAACTTCCTCTATTCTAACTATTTTTTTGATTTGACATAGGAACCTACGCATTTTCAATTAGATACTACCACATGTGATAGGATTATGACATATAGGACGTTAAAAGGCATATTTATATACTTTTCTACTTATTAAAACCATACAAGACTTATTAATGACTCTAAAGAGTGACCTTAAGTGACATGAAATGACTTAGGACTAAAATTGACTATGACCAAGGTTAATACCATATCAAATGACATCAACTAGAACCATGACACACCCTATTACATATTAATATACCCCTATAAAAAAAATTTACTATAGAGGGTTTACTTATTTTGACTTGTGGTCAAAATATTCAACATTCTTCATGATTTCATAGGGGTGGTATGTTTGTTATGTTAATAATTAGTAACCTACTCCTATCCATTAGGATATGGAGTCACCTATTCATAAATATGGCATTTAGTTTTCCCTTGAAACCACACCAAAAAATTGAAAAGACACACAAAATAAGACACACCAAAGGAAACACACATGTGTTCTCTATAACACTTATGGAACATATGCACAACTAAAACAAAGACACATACCTAAACTAGTATTTACAAGACCTCACTTTTGAGGAGAAAACTAACTTACCATTCTTCAACCAGGGTCAAATATTTTTCCTATAATGCTATAAATTTGATGATAGAAGGGAGGTTAGATCAAGTGTTAATTTACATTAAAATAATGAAATTAAAAACACACTAACAAAGCATAACACCTCCATGCCTAGATCATAGGGGAAGCTATATGAAGAAAACCAATTAATAAATCACAACTAAATTATAATAAAAATAACCTTTTTTACTTTATTTGAATGCTCCAAAATATCTCTTCATTGGCTTGCTTAGCTTGTGTTTAAGAAGTCTGTGGAAATGGAGCTTGGCTATCTCCTTCTTTCCTTAGCACCTTGGTTGGCTCATGCTTATTTGATGTATTTTTGTGGCTTGATGGCCATGCTTGTTATTCAAAAAAAATTAAATTATAACTCTATAGATTTCAATCTTGTCATAAAACCAACATTATAACATTACTATGTCTAAGCTCTCTAAATGAAGAGGCAAATGTGTGTATTTATAGGTTTAGCAACTAATCTCAACTCAAGGTAAGTTAAGGTGTAGTTATAGCTTGGAATGGATTCAAACCTAACCTTACTAAGTTAAATAAGCCCAATAAAGTCAAAAGGTGTCAAATGGTCATGATTAGAAATAAATAGGCATGTTGAGATATTTTTGGATATTTGATGACTCATAAAAGGTAATTATGAATTCCTAGGATATTCTTTAATTTTTGAAGTTCCTTTTTGATAATTCATTTAATTGTTCATGGATTAATTCAATTTAGGCATTGGATTAATTTTTCATTTTAATTAATTATTGTTAGGGATTTTAGCATTTTTCAAGATTTGAATTAATTGATATGTGGATTTTCCCCATATAATTGGTTTATAGGCCAAATAGCATGTTATGAAGCCAAATTTGAGATGTTTAGTGATTCTTAGGCTAGATGTGTAAAAGTTGGTAAGAATTGATCTAAAGCTGGGTATGAATCCATCAGTGGCCAATTTTAGAAGTCTATAGTTTGCCCTTGTTTGGGAAGGTATTGTAATTGGTAAGCATAGTAACATCTTCTCAAAGATTTAAAAGGTCATGTATACTTATGACTTCAATGATAAAGGATGAATTGTAGGGTACCCCATTAAGGGAGTGGTTGGAAAAGGGTTGGAAAATGATCCCTCAAAAAAAGGAAACAAGTAGACTAAATAAATGAAATGATGAGGTGGAAGGGATTGATTTACCCAAAGGAGATTATAATCAATAGCATATGGAACTACTCTAATTAGGGTAGACAAACAAGATGATTTGTTCAAAGGTAGTTAGAATCACCAGTATGAGTGGGATAAAAAAGTGATGATTTGCCCAAAGGTAGTTAGAATCATCAAAAAATGCTTAGGGTGATAAGAGACTAATTTTCCCAAAGGTGGTTATAATCAAGTAAATGGAAAACAATGATTTGCCCAAATATGGTTATAATCATTGGTAAGATAAAAGCATGCCCCTGTTGGGTAGAAGAAAGTGAATGATTTGCCCAAATGCAGTTAGAATCATTAACCCTCAAACTGATGGAAACATAATGACTTGTCCAAAGGTAGTTAGAATCATTTAGAATGCAAGTGGGTTGGTGTACAATGGTTTGCCCAAATGTGATTATAAGCATTAGACCCTGATTATGGTAAACAAGTGAGATTGTATATAATGGTTTGCCCAAAGGTGATTATAATAATTATATCCTGATAGTGGCAAACATGGTATGAAATGATGATGGTAAACATGGTATAGAGGATAAAGATGAATTAGGAAACCTACGAGCAGGTAAATGCTCATCTGAATTGGTAAAGAGGAAATTCTTTTTTTGTTTAATTACTCTATTTGGGATATGATTTGGATTAAATGAAGAATGTTTCTAGTGTTGGTTCCAAGGAGATATGGATGTCGCATTGTCGTGTAGACTTCTTGAAGTTTATTTTTACTATAGGATGTGATGGTAGGCACCATGATAAAAACATCATGAGGACTTGGCGAAATTATGCATAAGGACTAACTCCTAATCTAATAAACAATTGAAAATAATACACCAATGATAAAAACCATGATGAAATGGTTAACATATGAATATGGATAGATTCAAGAATAATTTGCACAGAATCACCCAATAAACACATGTAGACTAAATTGAGGCACAGTACTATACACAAATAAATAGGAGCATAAACAAACAAATAAAGAGAAACAAACAAACAAATAAATAAACAACAGTTAGTCACATTGTTTCCATATGCACTAGGTAAGTGAACACTGACTACATAGTTCCATGGATGTAATATCCAACAAAAAATTTAGGCCAAATGTAGTTCTCTCAAGAAATGGGATAGAATAAAATGATGAGAAAGAAAACATGATTGTTTGATATAAGAATATGGGAATGAGATCACAAAATGGCAAGAGTGTGGGATAAAAGGCCAAAAGGATGGAAAACTAAATAACGAGTGGTTTCTCTGTGACTTAGTGAGGGTTCCTAGAATCCTTAAGGCAAAGAAGTGGTCAATGTTTTTGGTTTTTATAAATGGTTTTCAAATGTTTTTAGTATCTCAACTCAATTGATAATGATGAGATACTAAACAATCTAAGCTCACGAAATGGTGAGATCATGCAAACTTGAAATTAATCATAAAATGGTGAGAACATGACTAGAGGGTGACTGAGCTAACCTCAACAAATATAAAGCACTACCCACATATTCCCATTAGGGCCTAAAATCATAGTAAGTCCCACCTTACATCAGAGGAATCTGACTAGTGTAGCATCCAATTCAAATAAAACAAGCATAGTTGGCATAATGGCATAGTATGGTATAGGAATGGCAAGTTGGTATGTCAAAGCACAATAAATAAGTTTTGCCCCTAATTTAGCCATAGGCATTTATAACTAGGAAATAATGACATAGATAAATGATACTAATTTTCCCATAGGTTACTATAATTAGTAATAAGACTAGTGAGACACTGATTTGCCTAAAGGAGGTTATAATCAAGCCCACACAAACAAAGCATGCTATAAGGAACAAAACAAGAAATGAAGGATGCAACTACCAAACTTATATCACACTATTGTAAAATATGACCTCTATATAAAATTTTAAAATAACTACTAAAATTGATATGATTCTTCATTCTAAAAGTAGAACTAATGGATGAACCAAGATTAAATGGGCTAGCTAAGGAGGGTCAAAACATGTTGGTTGATAGAAAAGGTATGGTAGAAGGAAAGATGGAATGAAAAAGTGATCAAATAGTAGAATGGTATGGTACAAAGAAGAATGCCATTAATATGGTACAACTTAAAATGGTCCTCATAGACAATACACCATGCCACTCAAGCAAAGTAATGCTTGAGGTGTATAATGTTCATTGGCTCATCAAGTTTATCCCTATCTAGTGTGGTGAGCCTATATGCTCCATTACCATATTTTACAATAATGATTAAAGGACCTACCCAATTGGTCTTAAACTTTCCTTATGATTTTTATTGACCATGGTATTCTTTTGGTTTTATTTAAGAACAAAATTGTTTATGTTTCACACACTGATTATAGTAGCCACATAGTCAGTTCTATTATGCCTACAGATTGTTCACTGCATCCATATATTTCTCATCAAGTAACTCTAGCTCTTGCATGTGATCTACTTGATAGTATTCATCATCTAGGACATGCTTTAAAGAGATGCATAGTGAAGGTAACTTGACCTCAATGGTAAGAATGGCCTCAATACCATAAACAAGTGAATATGGAGTGGCACCTATGGGAGTGTGGTGGTTGGTACAATATGTCTAAAGGGTGTAGAATATCTAAAGGTGTCAATCATGGCCAGCATCATTGATAATTTTTGTAAGGATGTTGACAATGGTTTCGTTAGATGCTTCAACCTAGTCATTACCTTAAGGGTAATATGCCATGGAGAAATGTTGAGTAATCTTATACTCAGCACATAGTGATTCAACATCCTTATTTTTTAATGATATACAATTATTAGATATAATGTCAAAAGGGATATCAAAGTGATAGATGAGATGGTTAAATATGAACATGTAAATTTGTTTTCCAATCATGCAAGTGAGGGGTATAGCTTCAACCCACTTAGTGAAATATTATGTGGTGGTAAGGATATGTTTATGGCCATTGGATGAGGTGGGGTATATCTTCTCAATGAGATTGAGGCCCCATGTATCAAATGTCCATTTTTTTAGCATTGGTTTCAAAGTCTTGGCTAGAGCATGAATCAGATTGACATGCCATTAACATTTATCACATCTCTTTACATATATGGTTGCATCTGCATCCATCATTAGCCAATAGCACCTAGTATGTAAGATATTTTTAGACAAGACTTACCCACTATTTTGGTATCCACATACCCCTTCATGAACTTCTCATAATGCTAATGTAGATTTTGTCAAAGTTAAACAACAAAGTAGAGTTCTGTCAAAACTACAATGGTATAAGTTTGGTCTGAGTAAGGTGTAATTTCGGGAATTATGGATGTAGGCTTTAGATTATTTTTGGGATAATTCTAATGGCATAATATGGTTATTAAGATAGTCATATAGGTTTAAATGCTAAGTAGAGCTGAGACCAACAATATCACATATCATTACAATGGTTGAAGGTTCATGAGCTAACACTAGCAAATTTTTAATGAGAAATTGGTATTCCTTGGCCATGTCTATTTGTAAAATCAAATATTCAATGGTATCATTGGAATCTAATGTTTTATTACTATCCCTTAATATATGTTCAAACTAGACATTGATAATCTATTGTTTGAGAGTGTCAACAATAGCCTTGTATGGAACAATCTTGTCATCTTTGGTCTAAAAATGTTTTGTAACCTAATTAATGATTAACTAAGAATCACCATAAACCTTTAAATGTGATATGATCTAATGTACTTCCTATCAAATCCATATAATGAGTGATTCATATTCAGCCTTGTTATTGGTACAAGGAAAGTTGATTATGAATGACTTAGGGATTAAATCCCCCTTGTGGAGTTAAAAAAAAGGCCTAATCTTGATCCATATGTTATAAATGATCCATCAAAATAGATCTTCTAGTGTTACTCCTCAAGAGGTGTTTTAATGATGGTCATAATAGATTCATCTAAGAATTAGAATATTAGTAGTTTTGTATCTAGAAGGGGTGCTTTAGCAAGTTGATCTACAAGAATTTTCCCATTGATAGCTTTCTAATTGACATAATCTATCTCAAACTCACTGAGAAGCATGATCTATTTGTCCATGCAGCCTTATAAATCTATTTTGGATAGTAGATACTTGAGTGGATTTATTTTTGAAATGACTATGGTCTTGTTGTTCAACATGTAGTGGTGTCATTTCTGAGCTACAAAAACCATAGCTAGATAGGCTTTTTAAATGGGCATATAATTGTGATCATACATGACCAGTGTACATTTTAGATAGTACATGGCATATTATTTTCTATTTTCATCATATTGAGCTAGAATTTCCCTGAGGGCTTTATCTATCATTGATAGATATAGAAAGAATGGTTTTCCTAGCATAAAAGGCAATAAAAATAGTGGATTTGATAGATAGTCCTTAGCTATTGAAAATCTTTCTCACAATCATCATCCCAAAGAAATGTTATATCCTTCTTTAGTAGGTTTTTAAATGGATGACACTTGTCTACCAACTAAGATATGAAGTGTCTAATGGATTGGATCTTACCCTGAAAATTGTATAGCTACTTTAGATTGGTTAGTGGTGGCATATTTGTTATGGTGCATACTTTGGCTAGATCAAATTCAATGCCTTGAAGAGACACAATGAAGCCAAGAAATTTTCATGTAGTAACACCAAAAAACACACTTCCTAGGGTTGAGCCTAACTTTAAATTCATGTAGTTGCTCAAATATCCTTCTTAGTACTATTATATGATTGGCCCTAGTCTTTGATTTACCAAGTATGTCATCGACATAGCCTTCAATAATCTCATGCATCATATCATGAAATATGATGGTCATGTCTCTTTGATAGGTGTCCCCTAAATTTTTAGACCAAATGGCATAACCTAATAAGATAATGTTCCCCATAGAGTGGTGAACATTATTTTGTGTTGGTCTTCTGGTGTTATTCAAATCTAGTTGTACCCTAAAAATCCATCCATCAATGAAAGCATCTCATAACCCATTGTGGAGTCAAAAATCATGTCAATGTTTGGTAGATAAAAATCATCCTTGGGGAAAGCTTTGTTAATGTCGTGGAAGTTGGTGTAGATTTTGATTCTTTCCCATTTTTTGCTCACTAGCACAACACTAGAAATCCATTTAGAATAGTGGATTGGCCTAATACATCTCACTTCCAAGATTTTGTCCATATCTTTCTTTAATAATATAGCAATAGGAGGATGCATCTTACACATATTTTGTTTCACTAGTTTTGTATCAAGATGTACCACAAGGTGGTGAACAACCAAGGTAGGGTCTAAACCAGGCATGTCAGAGTAGGCCCATACAAATATAGCAACAAATACCCTCAATAGGGCTATAAGGACCTCATGCTCATCCTCAATGAGGGATGTGCCTAATTTGATCCGTTTAGGGTCATCTAGAGTCCTGATATTGACCTTTGTAGTATCTTTCACTAGAAGGGTTAAACCATCTTCAATAATAGTGGCCAAAGATTTGAACTATTTTGTAATGCTAGAGTCCCTTATTAGGACTAGTTCCTTAAGTTCTTCTAGGCATGATGAATTAGAATCCATTAATGGGATAAATGGCCATGTAACAAACACTTTTCAAAACTCCTAGATAATGTAATCAAATGCCTTCTATTCTTCAAAACTGAACTCAAATCCATAGACAAGTTCATTATTGGTGGTCTCCTAAATGATTATATCAAAACCCTATTCTTCTTCAAGACTAAAATTGGACCCATAGACAAGTTTGTCATTGGTGATCTCATGGTCTATATTTTAAGAAGGTTGAACACCCCCATCTAATGATACCTAAAATAGGTTTTCGCCACTAGATTGGACTTTATTTTTACTTTTTCCCTAGTCAAAAAGTGCCTTATAGAGGTTTTCACTTTGAGACCTCAATTTATTTATTTTTTTGGCTAAGGGTGTTCAGCCACTCTCCAAAATAGGCTTCATGATCCAATTTGATTGAGAACCCTTTTTTTTGATCTCTCAATAAAATATTGTCCCTAAGGCCTAAAAAATCATAGAAGGCCTCATCATTTATGAATTCATTAATTGGCACATTGGATTCTTGTTGGCCCTAGTCTATTAATTAAGTATAATATAATAGAAGTGAGTTATGGTGAATAATAGGTTGAAGGCTATAAATGGTAGTATGTTTAAACAAATTGGTATGGGTTAAGTCATTGATTTGGATATGATCAAACTCTACTTCATTGTTGACATTATCATCACTAGTCATTAGTGATAGAACCCAAATAAGATACATGGGGTCACCCTTAAGTATTTTAAATCTAAGTTCATAGGTTCCTTTATACCTAGTCATAGAAATTGGCTCAAGTGTTCTTTGTTTATTTATACCATGGCCTCTTCTTTCATAGTCTTGATTATCCATGATTTGATTAGGGATGGGATATTTAGAACTTCTATAACAATCATCCATATTTTCATTATACAACCATGATTCATCACCTTCGAGAGGGTCCTATTCAAGGATAGAGGCTGCTATAAAAGTGATAGGTATTGGACTATGCATTTGGCCTTTTCCCTTTCTTTTCCATTGCATGAGTGGTTTAGCTTTCAGTCTTCCAAAGGATTTTGGGTTTTATGGAAGCTTTACAATGTGAAAGGTGTTGTGGGTCAAGTATTCTCCTAGGCCATTATCTAAGATTGTATAATGATTGGATATTTTAGGTGGCATGTGGGAAAGTCAGTCAAGGGTATCAAGGTCAATGTAGTTGGCCTCTGGTAAATCAAAAAGTATCACCTTCCCCTTGTCCTTATTAACTAGATTCATGTCAAAATGGTAGTCATAGAATTTGAACTTGGACTCTACATGCTTGCAATGCTTGTATGGATGAAAATATCTTAAAATAATAACCTTCATTCTTAAATGGGAATACTTGATACGCTGGTGCAATGTAAATGGGATTGCATGAATCTCATGTATCCAATGTTTACACAAAACCATATTATATGATGAATCAAGATCTAACACATGACATAGTGTATTGTGGGTCAAAGTCCCAATGATAATTGGTAAGCTGATGGTTCCTTGTGATTATTGCTCTTCATTATCATAGGCTTTGATGGTGATTGTTTCTACTTAGATATCTATTCTTATATACCCAAGAAGCTTGAACTTTAGAGACATAATATTCAGGCCTAATTTAATGACTATGATGACACATTTCATTTTGTGCCTCATTATGTGAACTTTGATGTATAATGGATTATTATGAAGTGTGTTAAGGGATGACATATCACTTTAGTTGAAGGTTAATTATTAGCCTAGAGCTAAATCTCTAACCAAAGCTTGAAAAATATCAAGAGATATGTCATTAGAAAATTTTGATTGACCAAGAAACTCCATCAAGATGTTTTATGGATAGTAGACATATGCAATAAATATAAAATGAAGATTTGTGCTAGCATCTTTTACAATTATTCCATAATGTCAAACATATTTTCTTGGATAGTGGTAAATAGCCTATTCTTAGCTAGAATGGTTAGTTAGATGATGGGTGAAGTGGTAGATGGTTTTGAGCCTAGTGTGGTAATATTTGACCATCGGGTTGTGATTACAAAATTGAGATTAGGTACAAGACCATTGTTACTAAAAAATGGTGGTGGAGTGAGACCAGATAATATAAGTCTTAGTTTCTAGTGCACTTGTATATGGTCATGGGATAATGATGAGTTGTCATTATAAGGTTTAAAAATGGGAATCCCTACTTAGTGGTTTACCTGTATATGGTCCTAGATCAAGGAAAGATTACTAGCATAGGTTGGTTGAGTAGGAATGATTAGCAATAGTCTTGTCTAATTAGCACTTGGTCTTGGATTAATGTAAACAATGTTAATGTGACCTCCTATAATATGGCTTATAATCATGTTGTATTCATGTGAAATTGTATGGTAAGTCTATTAGTTATTGGCACCATTTTGGCCTTGGTTCTATCCATTATTTTGATGTTATTGGTTCTAATACTGATGCATCTATTGGTTCTATTGATTTTGTTAGTTTTATTGGTTCTACCTTGGTTGTTGATACTATTGTTATTATTTTTGCATCAGCTGTTGAGGTTTTTGTTGGTTTCTATGTTGAGGAAAAGGATTTTTATAAATGTTGGGGTTCTGATTGGATATGGAAGCTCCATGATCTAATGTGATCTTTCCATTCTCCAGCATATTCTCAATGACATGTTTGATTTTCACATAGCATTGAAAATTATGGCTATTGACCAGATGATACTCAAAGAATTCATTTGGCCTATATCAATTTGGATATTCAACACCCTCAAGAACTTTCCCTTTCAAAATAGGCCATTCAATAAAGTTATTTGTGATGAGCTTTAAAAATACTAATTCAATGGGCTCTCTAAGGATTCTACATGTATAATGAGTAGGCACATTTCTTCTTAGAGGAGGGTTTTATAAAGGCATAGGTTATTCTGTTTGTTTCATTTACTAAACTATTCTAGGTTGTTATGCTTACTACACTTGCTACATCTTATAAAGAGGTTATTGGTTAGGAGTTATGTGCATATGTTGTGTAGGATATGCAAACCATGTTTACACTATTTGAACATGTCATGTCTCAGTTACTCTATTTCCTACAACATTCTTTTTTTGATTGAACTACTTTGTTTTGTCATAGTTATTAGACTAGGTTTATTGCAATAGTTGCACTTGGATTGGATTTTGATTCTATCCATTATTCTATTTTTGATTCAAGCTCTAATTTTATGAGGTTAGTTTAATGATAACTTTGTTAATGAGGGCTCTTTCAATCAGTAAACCATTGTTAATGATCTCTTTGAAATTATGTGTACACTATAACTCAAGGTAGTAAGATATCTCACTAGGTAGATTTTTTGTAAACACATCAGCTAATTGCTTATCTAGTAGAGTATGGGTAAATAAGCTTTCAAGGGCTCTCCATCACTATAGATATCATGTGAAGCTTTCACTAGCTTTTTGTTTTACTTGTGTCAAATCTACCAATGAAATCTCATGATTGAGATTATAAGAGAATTGTTACATGAAATTGTCTAAAATATCATAAAAATTAGATACTCGATTCTTGGACAACTTCAAAAATCATTCTAAAGATTTCCCTGCTAGGCTTCATGGAAACAAAAATAAAAGGTATATGTCATTATAGGCCACTGGCTGACATTTAAAAAATAATTCTATCAAATGGTCTTTGGGGTCACTTTTCCCCTTATATTTTTCAAACTTTGGTAGCTCATACCTTGGATGAAATGGTATCTTAAAATACTCCATATTGAAAGGGTAAGAACACACATTGTCCAACTTGAACTTTTTGGTCTATTTCCCTATTTCAATGAGGGAAATTACATCCTTCATTTATGGTAACTCTTGTACAAGGAAACCAGTGGGATAATTGGCCTATTGAGGTGGATGTCGTGTAGTCACAAGTGGATTACTTTGATCAGGGTAAAGTGGAGGAATTTATTGGGTAATGTTGGATTGGTTAGGGAATGGACTAGGAATATGCATACATGGATTAGGGTACGATCATTGAAATTACATGTACTATAGTGAAATATTTTGTTTAGAATTGGGTATATAAGCTTGATGTTAGGAATAATATGATTGGGATGGAGGGATATAGTCATACTATGCCTCTTGAGGTTGAATAGGGACATGTTTTGAACTAGTCATACCTTGATGATTGAGGGGAACTTATGAACCAAGACCTTGTCATTAAACTAGTGGTACATTTTGCATGAAAGTGAGTTATTGCCTAACAGTTACTTGAGGAAAATTAGAACCTATTTTTTGCATGAATCATTGTTAGAAAGTGGATGCATGTTGGAGATTAGGCATCTAATTCTAACCAATACTTGTAAATTATTGTTTAGACATTATTTCATTTTAGATCAGCATATTATTCTATGACTGAATATGTATGTTCACTACTACCTAGTGAGGTGGAACATTGGTTTCCCTTGTTGAGGTAGCAATATGTTTTACCTCTACCATATGGGTATGTTAGATGTTTCCTATTGTTGTGGAATATTACTCATCACCTATTAGGGTGGATTAAGATTCATCATTTTTTATTTTGGCATGGAATTGGTCATTGGTTAAATATATAATCCTTGATGTTGGGTGATTGAATAAGTATCTAGTTGAGGATTAGAGATAGTTGGTTGAGGTTGGGAAGTAGACAATCTTACCCCCTGAGTTTGTGAACCACTAATGGTGCTAGTTGAAGGCATATTTTGTTGTTGACTATGTTTTTGTGTGTTAACACCACTTTGGTTTAGATTGGATGTTACTTGCATATTATCCACTATATTATGTTCACTATTTTTCATAAAATACACTTACTCAATGGTTGGGGCATTGAACATGTTTTTCGCCAAGGTGTTTTGTGTAACTAGGTCTAAACCCTGATTTTATTAACCTATCAAATAAAATAAGACTCTTATTGAAGGAAGTGACCTTATAAGAGGTATATTTGACATGGTCATATGATTAAAGTTACACATAAAATTTTGATATGTCTAGTATGCTATCTGCATTTGAAAGAAGTGGTCCTCCATGAGGCCCCTTTGTGTAACAAACATATGTGGATCTTGATAAGGGATTGGTACAATGACATTAGGGTTGCTAGAAGGGGCCTATTCATTATAAGACACATTGTAAGGCACTCTTACTAGACTTAGAAATTTTTCATTCCCTACCTCTGTAGCTATATTAGGATCATAAGATAATGACACTATAACATACTAAGGTTGTTGTTGGATGTTTTACATAACCATAGATACTATAGATAAATATTGGGCTCTTTGTTCTTGGTCTTTCTCCATGTATGGATTTGTGCTAACCAAATAATTGGCCAATAGATCTTGCCTCTATTTCCCTAATTGATTATATAAAGGTGGATAAGAATTTGTCTCCCAAACAACATCATCTTCATATAGGTTTTGAATAAAATCCACTTATGTGGCAACATTTCCATAACCTGGATTATACATGACTCCACTACATGTCTAGTGAGACATGGTAAAATCAAATGGCAAATATTTTGCAACAAGATAGGTTAGAGTTCTACAAACTCTAAAAAGTTATGTTTGAAAAGACAAAAGGTTCAAATTAAGTCTAACTTGATCAAAGGTATGGAGTTGTATCTTCAAAAGGTCTATGAAAAAATTTGGTAAAAATAGTATAACATCAAATATCTTACACAAATAAGGTCAATTAAAATTAACTAAAAACAAGATGCTAAACTCTATGTCCAAATAAGTCTAAACTAGGAAAGCTAAAAGTTGCTAGGTCTTTTGGCCAAACATGGTGTCAAAATCTAGGCTCAAAAGAGGGCATATGCTAGGATTTTTGGCCAAATGTGGCATCAAAATCTATACTTGAAACAAAAGAGATGATTTTTAATCTAAAAATTTTGGAACACTTTGTCATAAATAAGGTACTTGATTATAGACATAAACATGATCAAATTGGTATAAGGCATGAAACAAAAGGTATTAGAAGACAAATAAATTCTCTCAAATAAAGGCACAAACAATATAGTTTTCAAATTTTGGGTCAAAAAATAACCTAAGTTACACAACCCAAAATAGAAAGATCTATGTATCAACCCCTATGAAATGAGGCCTAAATAGAAATCAATCAATGTTTGGATCCAAACTTAGAAAATTTAAACAAAGACTCAAATTAAGAAAACTTAGGCTATATTGAGAAAAAAGCTAAGCAAATTTGAATAACATGATTGCACTAAAACAAAGATCCCACAAAACACAAATGGTTGGTTTAAATAATGACAAATTGGACATAAGATAAGACAAGTCTATTGAAATAATTTGAGTAGTGTAATGGCATTATCGCTCTCAAAAAGTATAATAATGTTTTATTTCAAACACTTCTAAGGCTCAAAACTTGAATTGATTTGAGAAGTTTAACGTTAGCTATCTCAATCAAGTGACATATACACAATGTTTTTGACACAATTTTTCTAAGTTAAAGCAAGGTGTCAAATGGATGGCATAATACCTCCTCAAATAACAGAGTAGTGTAGAAAAAAAAGCTCATTTATGATGTGGTATTATAAACAAATATTTAGCTATGAAACACCAAGCAATAAGAGAATAATGATAAAATACAAATAAGTATATCATCCTAGATCCTATCAAGGTATGGCAAGTGGGGTTGACTAAAACTTACAAGTTACAACCATCTAGATTGATCCCAAGTGTGGCTAATACAAAAGAAGCATCACATTAATTTATTTCATATCATTCAACTTATCATGCAAAGTTATATTCCTTTGCATGATGATTCCATCCATGGGTTGCTTAGTGGAATCTTCAAGTTGACTAGACCTGACTCAAGCCTTCATTACAAAAGGAGAGGTTAGTCATTCAACCCCCTAGTTCTATTAGTATACATACCTTAATTTGTACACCCCCATCATGGATCATGGTTAAAACACTACTAGGAAAGGAATCCCTATGTCAATGCTTCCCTAGAGAACTCATGAGAGGTAATGACATCCCTTTAACAAGCCAAATTTCATGAAAATAAATGACAAGTGGAAAGACTTTAGGGTTACTTTTAGATCACCCAAACCATAAGGTTTTTGGGAATATCCTAGGTAGCTTTATTTTAATACCTTGTACTAGGAACAAAAGTAATGAAAAGGCACTTTTGATCACCCAAGTTCCATATAGGGGATGGGGAAAGAGCACATGTTATTATTTTTGTGAAAATAAACAATCAATAAATAGTTTGCAAGTAATCATTGTTGAAGTTAGTGTTGATTTTAGGCACCAAATTGAAATATGTGATGATGTTCTTTACATGTTCCCTTGGATTAAGTGTAAAAAATTGAAACAAATTTGACAAAAAACCACCTAGTTCACTTTAAGCCCAAAACCCAAATGTTTAAGATTTAACCTAAGTTCATTTTTAAACGCCAAAAATAAGTGTTCAAGACTTAAGCATTTGTTTTAAGCACCAATAATGAAGTTTTTTCTAAGACTTAAACATTATAATTAATTTTAAACACCAAATACCAAATTTTTAAGATCTAACATGTTGATTTTAGAACCAAAACAAAGTGTGAATAACTTAGCTAATTCCTTTTAAGTACCCAAAATGAAATGTTAAAATTGTTTAAACTTGTAAATTTATGTTCCAATCATGCCTTAGTGTAAGATTTGGGCAATAATATAAAAGGCCTATGGAATCACATAGATTAGGGAATGAGAATGAATAATTAACTCAAGATAATGCATGAATCATTCATTCAATTGGCATAACAAAACAAGCTTACATAGGGGTATTTATACTAAATACCTCTCACCAACTTTGCACAAGATTGTGACAAGTTTCATGATTCTGTAAGGTGTGACAAAACTCTTACCAACCCTACATAGGATTGTGACAAGTGTCATAATCTTATGAGGTGAGACAAACACCTAATTAAACTAAACTAGATGAGGTATGAAAGGAATCAACCAGTGGAACTAGTTAGGGAAATAATCTTGTTCACACTTGACGATGGAACTAGACAAGAAATAACCCTATTCACACTAACACCCCCTTTAACTAAAACTTAGGGATTTATTCAATCATGTAAAAATTAAGAAATGGGTCCTAGCAATAAGGCTTGATGAGTTATTCATGTACACACTAATCCCCATAAAACATAAGAGAAGTAGAAAAGCCATAGGAAAAAACTCCCCCATGAGAGGATGATGAAGGAAGTTCAAGTGACCCCCCTAAAAGTAGTGTCTTGTACCCCTAAGAGAGTTTAGAAATGATGGAACTTACTCTTAGTGAAATGTTTCATGAAGATATCTAAAACTTTCTCTATCATAGGATAGTATCATAGATCAATGACTTGTTCCTAAATTAGCTCCCTAATGTAGCACATATGGATCTTGATGTGTTTTGTCCTTTGATGATGAATTGGGTTCCTCAAGATCTAAATGTTACTCTAATTATCATAAATAATGATAGATGGTTGTGGAATAATGATGTCAAACTTAGTCAAAATATTTTGAATCCAAATGGCCTTAGTAGCAGCATTAATAGCCCCTTGATACTTAGCTTCAATTGAAGATAGAGTAATAGCATGTTTCTACTTACTTTTCTAGATAATGGGGCTAAAACCAGGGTGAAAACTATATCCAGATGTAGACTTATGATCTTTAAAATCACCAACCCAATCAGAATCTATATATTTGACCAAGTCAAGACTAATCCTAGTTGTACAATATATCCCATGTTGAGGAGTGTGTTGGATGTAATGTAGGATGTATTTGTCTACTTTCTAATGAAGTTCATGTGGCTCTTGCATAAAGCAAGAAAACATGACAACTACAAAACAAATGTTAGGACAAGTGTGTGTTAAATAGATGAGACTTACAACAAGTTGATGATACAAAGTGGCATCAACTAGTGGAGTAGAACACTTTGCCTCAAGCTTAACTCCAAATAGGAAAGGAGTCAGTGCAGGTTTATAATCAGCCATATTAAATCAATCAAGTAAATCAAAAGCATACTTGGGTTATGCAAGTGTGATCCTAGAAGAAGATTGAGTGATATCAATCTTGAGAAAGAAGTGAAAAAGGCCCAAGTCAGTCATATAAAAATGCTTTTGCAAAGTAGATTTGACGTTATCAATGATGGATGAAGAATCCTAGTAAGAATTGATATCAATCTTGAGAAAGAAGTGAAAAAGGCCCAAGTCAATCATATAAAAATGCTTTTGCAAAGTAGATTTGACGTTATCAATGATGGATGAAGAATCCTAGTAAGAATTAAGTCATCAACGTAGAGGACCAGAAGTAAATGGGAGTCATTTTCTCTCAAAATGTAGATAGTGGGAGCTAAGTGATAATGTGAGAAGCCAATCAATATAATAAATGAGTCCATCTTGGTGTACCAAGCTAGAGGGGCCTATTTGAGGCCATAGAGACACTTTTGTAAGTGACAGACCAAAGAAGATTCCTTAACATCCATGTAAATTTCTTCTTGAAGATCTCAGTGAAAAAATTCACTCTTCACATCCATCTTATGTACAACCCAACGATAAGATACAGCAATAGCAAGAGTCAAATGAATGGAGTTCATCTTAGTAACAGGGGCTAAGGTCTCAGTATAGTCAACACAAGGAACTTGTGAGAAACCTTTGGAAACAAGGCATGCTTTGAACTTATCAACTATTCCATATGTTTCATATTTGGTTTGGTATATCTACTTACAACAAACCATATTCCTTCCCTTTGGAATGGGGACTAAATCCCAAGTGTTGTTCCTTATCAAGGAACTATATTCTTCATCCATTATTGAGTCCCACTTAGTATAGCTAGATGCTTCATGAAAATATTATGGATAATAAAAAGGGTGATGTATACATGTGGAAGATGATGATGGTGTGACCAAGTCCTCTGAGTGTCTAAAGGATCCCCAATAAACATACCTACTGATAGAAGAATCTGTCAAACCCATCGAGGTAATGATGAAGATGGGGTTGTAGTAGTAGCTGAAGATGGCCTTAGTGGAGGTGATGATGAATCATCTAAATCACTATCATCAGAGTTCAATGTGGATGGAGGAGATGGAGTGTTAAAGGCCAAGGGAGAAACTATATCCTCAAATTTAACACTCCTAAAAATGAAAATCTCTTTTGTCTCAAGATCCAAAAGTTGATATCCATTGACACCATCATGATAGCCAATAAAAAGGCAATGTCAACTCTATTTTTGAAGAGCTTTATGTTTCTCTAAAGGAATGCATGCCAATGCAGGGGAGCCAAAGACTCAAAAATGTCCTAAAATAGGATTTTTGACCACACTAAGCTTCAAAACGAGTAACACCTTTCAATTCTTTATGAGGAATGTGGTTCAAAATGTGAATGGCACAATTAATAGCTTTGACCCAAAATTTTGGACCAAGAGAGTGAGCATATATCATGAAAATTGTCATTTTCTTCAAGGTACAATTCTTTCATTTAACAACACCTTTTTGTTAGGTTGTCTAGACAATGGGATGTTGAAATTTTATCCCTTAAAGTGTGAAAATTTTCTCAAGGTGATGATTCACATATTCTCAGCCAATATCTATGTAGAGAATTCTGATATATTTTTTAGCATGAGCCTTGAACTCTAAAAACCAATTGAAGACTTCACTCTTTTGATGAAGGAAGTAGACCCAAGTAAACCATGAATAGTTATCAATAAAAGTGATGACATAATAGGTTTTTCTAAAAGATAATGTGGGAAATAGACCCATAAGATCCCTATGAACCAATTCAAGGACTTATGAAGCCTTCCAAGATGACCCTTTATCAAACTTCTCCTCTGGCTGCTTGTTGATTGTATAGCCTAAACATATGCCATTGGAAAACTAAATGGGAGGGAGTCCTTGTACCATATCCTTTGAGCTGAGCTTTTGAAGATAGCGGTAGTTGAGATGGATAAGCTATTCATGCAATAGTTTACTCACTAAATTTATATGACTGAGAAAAGTAGTAAAAGGGGAATGAAATACAAAATAGGAGAATGCATATAGTTAAGACTCATGATCATCTTTTCCCATTGCAACTAAGGCATTATCCTCAATATCCTAAATTTCTATTGAATCAGGTAAAAACTCAACTTTCTTTCTATTTTTAAGATGTGTGACCTAGTAGACTAAGAGAAGGTTGACACATAAATCTAGAACACAAAGCACATCCAAAAAAGTGTCTTCTTGCATTGCAATTGATCCTTTTTCAGTAACTTCTATCGGTGTATCATCTCCCATAAGAATTTGAGGTAATGAACAAGGTTCCAATGAAGAAAATTGTCCTTGATTATAACCAATATGATGTGTGGCCCTAGAGTCAAGTATCCATTGTTGACAAGACTTACCAGTTATGACAAGTGATTGAGCTTTCCTTTTCTTGGATTATGAAGAAGTAGAAGGAGAGGACTCCTTTGTATAAGATAATGGGAAATTGATGTTGTTCTTCTTGAAAAAATGTTTCAATTAATCAACTTTTTTAGCATGACAATGATGCTCATCATGACCATATTTCTTGCAATATGAGCAAGTTGGTCATCCCTTCTTTTGAAAATCCTTTTTCTTCTTGTAGGATGTTAATGTTGATAATGTTGGATGTGAAGGTTGTGGAAGTGATTTTTGTGGCTTTAGCATTTGTTATTTATGTTTCTTAGGACCTTTAGAATGTTGAGGAGGTCCTGCCATTGATGCATGCAACTTATATGGATTGAGAAGACCCATAGCAAACAACTTGGTTTGCTCAAGCATTAGCATTTCAGTAAATGACTCAAATGTGGGCATAACATAGGCCTAGCCCATTGTCAACCAATGAGTATGAAAGCTAAATACAAATGCAACATATTCAATAGGAATCTTGATAAGCACATTTAAAATTACTTGAACATCCTTTTTATCAAGTCCACATTCCTTGAGTTATGCACAGAGTTAATTTACCTTAGTGACATAGTCCTGAATGTTGTCAAAAGAAGACGGATCAAGATTGGAGAGTTTATTATCAATTTGATACCCTCTTACCTCATCCATTTTACCATACAGCTTCTTAAGGATGTCCCATGCCTCATTAGGATTTTTACACTGATCAATGCGAAATAATATATCTAAAGAAATGAATGTGTGTAGATAGCCAAGAGTTTGTGTGTTCAATTAAACATGCAGTCTTTTCCTTAGGATCAGTGGGTTCTAAAAATGTACCATCAATGTAGTAAGTGTATCCTTTCCACATTAGATCACTCCATGTATGTAATTTCCACGTATTGTAATTATATGGAGTTAGGAAAGGAAAAGTGGGATTACCCATGGTAAAAGAAATGCAAACACACATTGAAGGTGGAGATCAAGACACCAACACAACCCCCCAAAATCCACTAAATCAAGAATCCCCCCAAGCAAAAAGAATTTTGGCACTTTATAATTAGTGTAGTTAAAAATTTCACTTGCAACAATGGCAAAGTGGTAGATTACAATTGGTGTACACTTTATCAAAAAAAGGGCAGAATAATTAAGTGACAATTTTACAAGACAATGATATAAATTGATACAATATCTATGAAGTAAATGAAAAAACATGCACTTTCAAAAAACATTCACTAAAAATGATTCCAAATGAGTCCAAACAGAGTCTCAAGAGGTCAAAAATGGATGACACACCTGTAAAACTTGTGAAAAAGTACTAACTACTGTAAAACCACTAATTAAATGTAGAAACTATCTACACCACCATGTAGAGGGCAAAAAAATAGCCAATTATTTTTTTACCAATGTAGAAACTTGTGAAAAGAGCCAAATTACCCCCATACATACCAATTTAAAAATTTAAAACATGGAAAAAGGTTGAAAAGTTTGTATTTTTCATGTATTGTTAGGTAATACTTCTCAAATATTCTATTTCAAGTAGTGGAAGGCTTGGTTATCTATTAAAAGGCAAAAAGACAATTTTTCCTTCATTTTACAAGCAATAATACAAACTTCGTATAGATTCCATACATATAAGTTAGGTAATATCAAGAATAAGTAATATCAAAGATTCAACAAGAGTTTCATGTCATTTTTAGGACCTACAAGCTGAAAACCATTCCTCTCGATACACTTACCTAGTTTGCATATATTAACTTGCCTGTAGGTTTTTTGATGGTACAAACTACTAAAAGAGAGTACATATCTAAATTTTAGGGTGATAAAACTAGATTCAGATGGATTCTTGATGGATCAGGTGGTTATTCAATTGTCTTCTCTAGGATTATGGACCATCAAGTTAAATATAGCACTGCAACCAGAAAGGCAACTGATTTTCTTCAATTTTTTCTCACCTGGGTAGAGTTTCAAGAAAATTTAGGTTGTTCCAAAATCTTAGGGACTTAAGATTCACTTATATGGCATCCTTTAGCTATTATTCACATATTTTAGGGTCCAAAAATATCATAAACAAATCCATTTAAAACTACAATATAGTATGCTTTCAAAGATGAATTATACGATCAAGAGGAGAGATGACAACTTCAAGTTTTCAATAAAGATTTTATTGTAGGGTTTCTCTCATGTTTATCTAGAATTTCAATCAAAATTATCAAAATTTATCTAATTTTCATGGCCAATAATTCATCATATGCTCTCAAAGCATCTCAAGAAGCCTAGTTTAGCATAATTTAAGGAAACTTTGCATATTTTACGGTTTTTATAAAAAACTAGGTTTTAAATTCAGCCTCTTGCTCTCCTCTAATGGTTTGAAAAGTCATGTGGAAAGATGATTATATGTGCATGTTTGCATATCAGTCCTCAATTTGTCTTGTCATGCTTCCAATTTTTTGATCCGGACAATAATTTAGGCAACAATTCAGGTGACAGTTCCACCCCAATTGATGACAGAACTTCTAGGAGCCTTAACTTTTGTACCATAGCTCCAATTGACTCATCGTTTGAACCATTGGAAAGATAATAATGAGGGGAATGTCTTGAGATGGATGATATTTTCATGATGAATTTTTACCCCCAAAAACCCAATGGAAGTGCCCCAAATTTCAATTTTAGTAGTGCAATCTAAAAATAGTAAGTTTCTAAAAATAGTAATTCCTCGAATTTTGTATTGTTTTAAATCTTGGAAGTCGAACCACTTAATCTCCCTCAAGATTGGTGACCTTCCACATCCTCTCCATGATTTAAAAATGTGTATAAATGAATAGGTAACCTGAAATGTGAAGACAGACATCTCATCCCAGAGATAAGCATATATTTGTATTGTGATCTTGAGTAATACTACATCTCTTCTCAGAGAATTCATTGTTACTGTGTTATTTCTATGCTATTCAAATATTTATCAACCAGAAATTCTAATTTTTGGATCAGTTTTCCTTTCCCACCTCCATCTCATCCACTCCATATCACTGCCTTACCACTATGTTTTCATTATGTCATATGTCTTTCCATCCTTCCTTTCTTATCTGTCATCATATTTTAACATCTTCACCCACCCTCACATCACCTCCATTATATGTTACCACCATAAAGGAGATAAAGGTTGATAGGGACACCTTCAAAATCATAAAATGAGGATATAGGCTAGTTGAAGCATCAAAACATAGTAAAAAGGGTATTCACAACAAGTTCAACATAGTTTTATATCCACTAAAAGCATCAAGATATAGTCACTAAGATTTTTTCAAAATGGTAGATATAAAGGGTTTCATTAAACATGTTAAGAAATTTGTCTAAGACCAGAGCAAGTATATACCCTTGGTTGAAGTAATATACATCCTAATTCATATATATGGTACTATAAGGATCACCTATAGCAAGTTATAAGATGGAGTGTTATACTTTGAATAATATCAGGGGTTTTGACCTTTTCTATGGGTCATTAAGGTTTATACAAGTTCCATCATAAAATTAAACCTACAGAGTGCCTATCTTCATTCTTTGTATTTAATAAACATAATATATAGTGCCCAAAACTATACCTATAAGCCTATACTTGAGCAAAAAGGGCTACAGTTTATTAGGGTTTATCTCAAGAGGAGACCTATCAAAAAGGTTGAAAACCTAAAGCACATCTAATAAGGAATATAAATGAAAAAGGATTACCCTCAGTAGGTGGAAAAGGAGTAAGTAAGAGGGACAGGTTTCATTTCAAATGATACCCTATAACCACTGTCATGATGACCTATAGGAGGTATAGTTAGGAAGGGCTACTTGGTAATAAGAAGCTTTTGTGGCTCAAGAGGCTATTATGTCTATCAAGGTACAGTCAAGAAATGAATAGTAATTATGATGAATAGAGCTAAATGAAAAAACAAATTCAAGTTTTATACAATCCTAAAATTAAAGAAAAGGAAACCTATAGCCCTCAAAATGAGTACCTACATCCATTCCCTAAGAAGCTACAGCCAAGGGTTATAGGAGAGTAAGGTATGTGTGCCAAAAGTTTGATATTTCACAATGGTTTCAAGTAAGGAAGGGATTTATAAAGACAATAAAAATAATAAGGTTGTAAGAGGTACATGAAGACCTAAATTTCACCATGATGAATCCTACAGCTAGTTCATGGAGATCACCTATAGCCAAGTGAGGTTTTTAGCTTTTGAAGACCTAAAAAATGAATGTAGATCATCTCAAGTAGGATATTAGTCATGACATATTATGAGATAGTATAGATCAATTTATAATTCACTTTGTATAGTCATGACTAAGATAAATACTCACTTTCAGTCCTCAATTCGTAAAAGGGCAACACAGTCACAAGAAACAATCAAGTTTAAGGGTAAAAGAGTGTTTGTTTTCAAATTGATGGCAAGGTATATGGAGGGTCTAATGTTTAAGAAGATAACTCATAGATATATACTTAAGTAATTTTTTTCATCAAACTATGACTTCAAGAATTAAACCACATGGTCCATACAGTCAAGAAACCTCACCTACATGCCTTAAGGAACCCTGCCTATAGTCATACAAAGTGATTATAGTTATGTAGAACTATTAAATGAATAAGGAGGATGGTTATTTGGGTTTGAAACCTTATAAACATGCATTTAAGGAATTTTATGTGATTTTAAATGAATATTTAATGACAACTGAGTCCACCATGATGACTTACAGGTAGGAGTAAAATCAAGTTACATTTAGGATTCTAAATGAGGGAATGGTCTTGTATGGAATTTTGGATCCAAGAGATTTTTCATGAGAATAAAGTGAAAAATAGGCTCTAAGATGTATAACGGTGTGATAAAAATTATACATCTCAAGACACCACCCTAAAACCATAGCGTAAGGAGTAGACACAGTAAATGCAAGGGTTGGAAGTAAAGGATATAAAAGGTTGATTTTCTTGCCAAACATAGTATCTCATAAAGTTTAAATTATTTTTAGGACTAATTCTCATCATTAATATATCATTATGATTTTAAAGCACCTAAAACTATAATCCCCACTTCAAAAGTTTATAAACACAGTTAAAGTAAGGTTTGGTTTCTCTCTCATGGTCATAGATCAACAAGTTTCCCTTGATGACCTTATCCAATCAAGTATCTATGGATGATATAAGAAAATTTAAGTTAAATAAAATCTTCAAATCATTCTTTAAGTCATTAAAGCATGAAGAATCATGAATTAATATGATAGTACATCAAGTGTACAAAATATGCCATTGAGAGGTCAAGAATGCCTTGTTTCAAAGTCAAAACATGTTAGAAGGAGGAGTAAAGGATGTTTTCAAGCTCTTAACAAGAATATTGAGATAACTTAAAGTTATTTTCACCTTGGAAACCTCAAAACATCCATTACCATCAAATCATCTCCAAAAACACCAAAATGCAGTCAAGTATGCACTCAATCCATGCAAAAAGAGGCAAATTTGAAGGAAATTTGAATATTATGGCATATACAAGTGGAATTTTGACTTTAAATTTGGTGTGTAAGGTCATAATATGTTTAATAATCATATAATTTTCAATTCCATTAGATAAGAGGAAGTTTTTATTATTTTTTCAAAGTCATTAGCATGTCTTTTTGAGGTCACCATTGGAACACACAACATTTAGAAGTGCCACAAAGCTTGATAAGCCCAGGTGAGAGTTTGAAAAGAATGATATGATGTTTTTAAATCATCATAATATATTTAAAGAGTGTAAAAACTCCAAATCATATGAAAACCATGCTCATACAGGCTTTTGTAAGCAAACAGGGATATAGGCCAAAAGGGCAAATTTGACTTTTCAAGGAAAAAGATGTTTTTAGAATGTTTAACAGACCCCATAATGATTTTTTCTAGCATTGAGAAGTAGGGGAAGTTTCTTTTTCATCCTGGTGAAAATTTCCATTTTTTACAGTTTAAGACATCCTTCCAAGCCTCCTATTCAGATGCTCTAATCTTTCATCACGTGATGAGTTTGGACAAATGATCTTAGTATGTTTTGGGTACCCTTATGAAATTATAATTCATGATAAATTGAGGTCAATTTATGGGCTGTAATTTATGAACAATCACTAAGAGTGTAGGTAGCCTAGAATGTAAGCAAAACCCTCCAGGTAGTTTTCCTCCACATGATAAATGTGCATATATTTTTCATGGGAATGCAATACTTTCAAGGGTATTAGGGGGTAAATGTGATATATATATGGAAATAGTTGTGTATTTGGAGATCTTTGCTTCATGAATCATCATTTTGAATATTCAGCTTTAAAACCCTCTTAAACCCTCAAAAAACTAGTTTTCTAAAAAGTTAATTTTATTTCCATTAATTCACCATGGATTAACCTAAAAAATCTTAAAAAATAATGTGAATCTAATAATATTCCACAAATTACAATTTGATTTATGAAACTATATGGATCAAGGTAGAAATCATGTTTTTGTGTAAAAAAGCATGGAAAATGAAGTACAGGGTAGTTCAATGGGATCCAATCAATGGAGTTTGAAGCCTGAGACTTGTTCTTCATCCTCAAATATTCATGTGGTCATAAATATTCCTATAATTTTTCCTACTATCTCAATCAAAATGGCCAGTCTGTAGGAAAATGGGGCAAAGTGGGCATAGCCTAGTCAACCCTATTGATTGAATGGTGAGAGTTTTCTCATCAAAATCACATATCATATGATGATAAAAGTTTTTTTAGGTATAGTATCATTTTTTTTTCAGGTTTTATGGTGTTTTACATAGGTTATATGGAGTTTCAAGTGCACAGATAGACTATTAGGCCTAGTTAGCTTAATAGGCCTATTTTATCAATCAAGCAAAGTGAGTTGGCATTGAAGATGGTCATCAAGAAATTTATTTTTATTTTAAATTCCACATTTCATTATCATTTAATTATTTAATTCCCATTTCATGCAAGGTGGATCTTAGTGGAGTAAACTAGTCTTGCACTTTAATTGACTAGTTGGCCAAGCTCATTCATCTTCCTTTGTTTTCATGTAAATAAAGGCTTTTTAAATACTTCCAACTCAGCTTCAACCTTGATTTAAGGCATCCAAGTTGGTTTATCATCATTCAAGTAAGTCTCTTTACTTATCAAGATGGGCCCACCACTTTTCCAACACCAAAGTAGAGCTTCATGCAAGACAAGGAGAGAAAAGAGTTTTGATGCAAGACTTTGTTAACTTTTTGTAATTGAAATTAGACATGAGTTAACATGAGGTTCACCTCATATTATCTTTACAATGCCAATATCTTGGTTATTATATGTTTTTTCTATATATGTTGGTTTTTTAGCCATTTTTTAGGATCCATCCCTCTCTTCACATGACCAGACTCTACCAAGATTGAGTTTTGTAACCTTTTCAAATGAATAAAAAGACTATTTTAGATTCCATTATGTTGGTATAGTGTGTTTATATCAATTTATTTTCATATGTGATAGAGATTTCTCCCTTGTCAAATCTTGATTCTCACCTAGCTACTAGTTTGTTAGATTATACAGGTCATGTTTAAAGTTTGATATCTTTTGGTTGAGCTTAAAATGGATATAAGTGGTTAGTTAGTGATTTGAATCAAGCCTATTCCATCATTTCCATTAGGATTTAATCACTAGATAAAACCTCTACTTTAAATAATAATGCATAGGAGATATTTGGAGTTGTAGATTCAAACATTACTTATCTAATCAGTGTTTTAGGAGCTCAAATAGATTGGATGAACCAACAATATAGGTGTATCACTAATATTAAAGTAATATTTCCCTTTCAATTTCCTTCTCCCCCTTTTCATCCCAACAATTAGTATTTTAATAAGTAGTGAAAATTAATAAATCATAGGAGATATCCTCACCAAAATCTAGAGGTTTGGTCTAAGTTTAGGTGTCCCACACCTTAGATCATTACAATGTTAGTCCAGGTGTGAAGGTTTCAGAGCCAAATCTATCAAGCCTTAAAACAAGGTGTTATTTGGGTTGCTAACAGTAACATGTTATTATTTAACCCTTTTTGTAAATAAGGATAAATACCAAATAGATTAGCCTAATCAATTAAGGAATAAGCCACTCTAAAATCAAGCTAATTAAATGAATTGATATTCTACTAATATTATGATGAGATATACTAAATATAAGCATATGCCAAATATGTAAAGTGCAATATTCAATCTTCTCATAATATTAATATAAAGGATAAATTTGGATTAGCTTATAAAATGATGCAAAAGAATATCTAAGTAATACAAGTGAAAAATTGGGTTGTCTAAAGATCTAGATTCTATCATCAAATTTTGAATATTTTCTTTATGATAGCCTAAAACTTACATCACCATGTGGACACTACCATTCATGTTATTATCCTAATTATATTTCTAGTGTCTTATATATAATATTTATTCTTTTTTGAAACTTCCACTTATGCCTATTAGGGTTGACTTTCACTTTTTAGATTATCTATTTGAATAATGCACATGGGTTCTCGATATCAATATTTTTATCAAAACCCTATATCCTTTGATAGAGCATGCCACCTTGAAAAATGAGCGTTAGTGGGATCAAGTGAAGTCAATTTGACCTCAAATAACCTTTTTTCAATGAGCTCTACCTACATATCTATATACTCTAAACAGGGCCTTAGATCAAAAGAGTTATTCCCTTTATATGGCTTTGTGTGTGAAAAAATGTGTAATATGATATATGTGAGTGCATGTAGAGATCTATCTTGTAACTTAGAAAACACTAATCATGGACTATTATTTTTATGTTTAATAATTATAATAAAATTTCTCCTATTATTTATTTTGAAATAGGAAATAATATAGTAGAATAGCTTAGTTTTTTAATTGATTTTTAGTCATGTGGTATAAGTTTGAGAAGTGTTTTCTATATTATTAATGAGTGGACTTAAAATTGTATTTATACCACCTCTTTTTAAATGTTTCTTATGTAAGGGTTAATAAAATAAAATAGGTTGACTCATACATATCAAAATGTTTACAAATTTGAGTGTTTGTAAGGTGTGGACACATGTGTTGAAGTAGTGACAATAGCATTGATACTAGTGTCTAAGTCTGAATGGAAGTGTCTAGTAAGATAGAAATATGTTGAAGTTTTATAACTAATAATGAATGATATAGATCATGTTTTAAACATATTGTGGGTTAAAGGTTATTTATTTAATTAGAATATTAGGGTTGGACTATAAGATAAGCATCTATGCATAGTGTATTGGTGAACATGAAACTTTCGACTATAAAGTAGGTCAATAACCTAATGTCAAATACATGACTAATATTTTCCAAGTGTACAATACTAGTTTAACATATAAATCTAAATTTAAGTGTCTAAAACTATATGTGATTTCATGTAGTGATCTATCTTGTAACTTGACAAATAATGTTCATGAACTACTCTTTGAAATGGTCTTTGACTTGTATATATACAAAATATTTTAAAATTATATCATGGGATGGTTAAAATAATACTATAGTTTGATCTATATATGTTAAAAGATTTACAAATTTGATAGTTTATAATGTTTAAACACCAGTGTCAGACCTGGGATACTAGCATTGATGTTAGTGTCCTAGTCTAGATGGTAGTGTCTAGGAGGATAGAGTTTTTTCAAAGATATATAACTAATAGAGTAGGATTTTGATTAGCTTTTAAGTAAACTATGATCTACATGTGATTTGGGTAATCAAAATATCATCGTCAGACTATAGTATAAACATTTAGGTATAATGAAATGGTGAATGGGAGCTTTTTGGCAATGGAAAAGTTCATGAACTGAAGGGTTGAGCCATAAGTGATATTTTCCAAGTGTACAAAACTAGTTTATAATATAAAAACTATATTTAAAATCTACATAGAGAACAGGTTCTAAGATACAAGACTATGCACTTAAAATTGACAGATTGCATGGATGATAATGAGCTTTAGGATATCTTCACTCAAATTTTTCTATCTCCACTCCAAGATTCAATTATGTTTGATAAGTTCAAATATTTTTATGAGTTATGTCATACATTCAATGAGTGTGAGGTAAAATTGATTACTTTAAACAAGCTCAAGTATACTTTAAATGGTCTTTCTGATTCAAATATTAAGTTTCAAATCAAGAAAAATTATAAGGTCAAATCTAATGAAAGAAAGAATGAAGCTAAAATTATAATTAATTTTATTTCAAAACCATAATGAAAACATCAGCTAAAAACTCCACCAAGGAGTAAATTTACAAGGTTATCATCACCTCCTCATGTATTACTACAAAATGTACTTGTTGCAATCTCATCTCTCTTCCTACACCATTAGAAGTAGACATGTCTAAACCAAAATATTAAAATTTGATAGCAATGCATATTATTACTATTATAGATGTATTGTACATTATACCAATTACTATTTCATGTTTGAACACAAGATTTAAAATCTCATTGATGAGAACATTATTCATATTGACACAGATACTGAAGAGGCTAAGCCACAATAAAATGATAATTCATGGGTCAAAATGTCCAAATATCCCTTTTGAAATCATGACACAAAAAATAATCCTAATTATTAAGTACATTATACATACAATGCTCAACCTTGTCTTTTAACATATGGGCATCCAGTTGATAACATCATTGGTATAATTGTAAATAATTAAGCACCACATCCTATGATTACATTTGATGATAGTGAAGTTTTTAATGATGATTCAGATATAAATACACTTTTTATTCAAGCATATGTTGAAAATAAACCCATATATAGTGTTATGATATAAAGTGGATCAAGAGAATATATAGGCACCATAAAACTCCTTCACTCTCTTGAGGCTACTTCTAGAATTGTCAATGCATTTGATGGTCATACATAAGATACTCTTTAACATGTAATATTACCTTTACAACTAGGATCTCTCATAGTGCCCACCCCATTCTTAGTTATACTAAGCACAAGGGTATTTTATATGCCATTAGGACACCCTTGGATACAAAATATTAGATTAGTACCTTCTATTATGCATAAATATCTCAAATATATTCATGATAATTAAGTGGTCAAAGTTTTAAGAATCCAATATGAATATCTTTTATAACCAATGACATTTACTTATATAAAACAATTGATTGGCACAAATATTGAGTAATTTGGTGATGAAATAGTCTACACAACAATTCAATAGCATGATATAGATATTCAAAAGCATATTAGATAACTAGTTTCTCCATATATTTATGAGTATGATCTAGTTACACATGATTATATTAAAAAATTAATTTATCCATATATTTAGAGCATGCTATAATTACACATAAGTATAAGTGGTTAGTTCCAAAGAGCATCATACATTCTCCTAATAAAAAAGTGGCACATCAAATAAGGTCTTTATTTTTTAGGTCCCCATAGGTTATTTAAAGTGTTTCATAATAGGTACAGGGGGTTACATCTTCTCCTATTATACATAAGGATACAAGTCAAGACTACATAAGGATATTATTGAATATAGCATTGAATAATATGATGAAATACATTTTAAACATTCACATGCTAATACATGATTATATATTTCACATATTCTATAACTTTTATTTTTATATTAGTGACTTACAAGCTACATCCCTCATATCAAAAGGGGCCATCACAATGGGTTTTCCATGAGATTTGAAGCCATCATGAGCAACAAATTTCTAATTTATGACAAAATGCAGTGTTCAAAATATAGTATGGTTCAAATTTTCATATTATGGGGGCATATGACATGTATATGCACTCATTCATATATTTACTTGAGTAAATATTCACATACACTGGATGCGTATGCATTTACATGTGAAAAAATAGTCATAGTTATAAGTTATAGGTTTAAAATGTGTTGGTTATCAATTATACACCTTGTACACTTGGCCTTACATAATTGAAGTAAAATGGCAAGCAATGATGGAAAACCTATTAGAATGTCATTATAGTCGAGGAAGGGTTTTGCATCAAGATTAGACTAAATGTATAAAATGACTGAGAGGCACCTATATAGGGTATGGTTGGGTTCCTAATACTTTTGGTTGTGCTTGAATGAAGGTGAGATAACCTATGGGGCAGCTTGCTCAAATGGAGGTATTTTGCAATTCAATCTCCATGACGATTCATGGCATAAGGGATAAATATGACCAGAGCATAACCAAGTTTTCACACTTCACCTATGAAGGGTTGGCACATGAAATGCAAAAATGCTCTATGTCATACACAAGCTACTAAAAATAGATGAGAGGATGACTACAATCTTCATTCTATAAAATATTCAAAAATAGGGGGTCACATGGAAAATTGTAGCACTAAAATTTAAAGCATAAACTGCAAACACATTTCAAATATGTAAGATCTTATGCATTTTCAAGGCAAGTAACACTTATAGTATGTAATAGGCTATGTTATTTGTAGGGTAGGACAAATTAGATAATTATAAAATGGAGGGTGGAGTGTTGGTGGCTTACAAAAAGTAGTGTGTCTGGCAGAATTTCATGACAATTATTTCTTAGCAAAGATGCAGAAAAAATTCAAATGCAAAATAATGGTAAACACTAAATGATCCCTAAAATCATAGAACATGCACCAAAACTAGGATCTCAAATAATTTCTCCTACTAAATTCATGAACCCAGGGTGCCCTTAAAAGGTATTCAACAACACATTTCCAAAGATAAATACAAAAAGGAATTTATAACCTAGGTACATGCTCAGAATGACAAGCAGGAATGAACACAAACCCAAATATCCAATCAGCAAAATTTGTAAAACATATTATTGTACTTCATTAACAAGATACAATAAAGAACTACAAATATTTTCCATTTACTTGAAAATAAATATTATAAACATCAACACTTTAAAAGTTACCATGGGGACAAACATGGTGAGATTGCTCTTTTGACAAGGGAGACATAAACATGCTCTCAAAGCTTGCTAATGGATGTATAGATGCAACCATATTAGCAAGGGAGACAAGATATACACACAACAATTGATCCCAAAAAAATTTATGAAAAATGTAAACTTAGGGAAAATGCACACCTAAAATAATGACCTACAATAACCAACAGCCAACAACAACCTTAGAACAGAAAATAATGCCTCTATTTTTATGTTTTTGAATCTAGAAATTTGGGTCATAAATTATAATATTGTAGAACAAGCCTTCAAGTTTTCCAAGAGATTTCTATTTATAATATCCCCTTTGCCATGCCTAAGATCCTCATCCACTTATAAGAAAAGAATCATTGTTGTAACTACTTTTGCAAGGAATGATGAAGATTTGAAACAAACCTTTGATATTTTGACTGAAGATGACAATGAATTCATGATTTTTATGGTGGCATTCATAGTAGAGGCCCAAACAACAATTTTTCATCATATGTAACCATTTATAAATGATATTGACTGCTTATGTGCATAACTAGAGGGAGAAAGTCATTTGAAAAGACAAATAGATTTTGTCCTCATGTGCAACTTATTTAGAAATGTTCTCCTATTGATTGATTGCAAATCATGGAAACTTTATGGACAAAAAATCTCTTCTTTGTGCATGCCAAGGAAATCCAATTACCTTATGATGATTAGAATTAGAAAGCTCTAACTATGATGAAAACAAAAAAGATCTATAGCCATTAAGAAGATATGCTTTGGAATGGAAATTAGATGTCCTTCTACACTTTGAATCATTACCACATCCATGAAAGAACCATCAATTTTATCTTTCAAACTAAAGCTTGCCACATACTAACATTTTGCATGCCACATCAGATCCAACTAGCATTTATGGGGCCTAAGAGTGACTAAGTACATTAATTAGCTCTAATCTTGACACTTGTCACTTGTATAATTTGACCCCTTTGAAAAGTCTGCCTCGGCTCGCATCATTGGATCATCTTTTCTTGAGAAAACATGAGTCGTAGATCTTGTGTGAGATGCTTGATTTCTAACTTTATGGCACACAACTATGTCACTTGGCATTTCTACATCTTCCCATGAGATCCCTAACTTTTCAACCTTGATAATACATCATCAAATATAGCTAGGGTGAGAAAATGCACTCCATCATATCATGATCCAAAGGGTGGAGCATTATTGGATACTGCCTTTTACTTGGCCCCAAATATATGCCACTTGGTAGTCCCATGGGCTTCCTATATAGCTTGTAGATAATTTCTAGTGATTTTATCACCCTCATGCCACATGGAAGTATCTCACTTGATATTGGATCCTGTTGAACTATCAACTATTAGCTTGTACCATAGAATCTTTGGAACATGCTCAGACTTCAAATCATGCTCCATGAGTTTGACACTTATCATGCCTAAACTTATCCTAGGTTTATTCTACTCTTAATCTTTGATCATGCATGATTAGATCATCTTGATCCACACAAATTCATGTCATTAGATCTACCTCCATCTAAAAATAAATGGCTACTTCACGGGGTCTAAAATTGATGCTTGTGCAATCATATTTTAACATTTGAATCCCAATGACTAGTCCCTATAGTTTAAATTTTATGTCTATGCACCCATCAAAAGACATCCACAAGACCATCATACCTATAATTCAAAAATATTTCTTTAAGGACTTTGTTCTATGGTAATTTGATCAATGGGCTCTTTGTCTTTAGCATTCCTTTATCCTTGGTACTTCTAATTTGGTCTATTCTTTGATGCACAACAATTCTTTTGGGCATTCTATTAGGACAATTATCTTAGATAAAATATCTAAGATAATTTCCTTAAAGTATTTGACTTCACACTTTCCCCACAAAAATTAAGCTTTATCATACCTTTTGCACAAGCAATATGCCTAAAAGAATTTGGTCTTCAAATTTTTTCCTTTGTCAGAACAATTATTTCAAACATTTTATCTGAAACAATTTTCTTGAATAAATTGGTTTTTTGCACTTTTGCCAAAAGAATTGGACCTTTGTACTTTTGCCAAAAAATTAAGACTTAACTCCTATCTTTGTCAGGTAACATTTTGTCTAAAATAATTTACCTGTAGAAATTGAACTTGGTACTTTTCTTAAAGAAATGCAATTTTTTCAAGCCTTTTACATGAGAAAATTTCCCAAAAGAAATAGGACTTCTACTCCATAGTAACTTTACCAAAATCACCCTTTGACCATCTGAACATACCCTTTAGAAGTTTCATCAATGGCACTTTCCCTACAAAATTACTCTTTAGCCTTTTGGAATGGTCCTTTAGATCTCTTGAAAGTGCCCTTCAAACTTATTTATAATGTCCTTTTCCCTCCAGACTTATCCTTCAGACTTTTTGAAAGTGCCCTTCTAGAATTTAACAAGGGCAAAATGCTTGAAGGAAATGATCCTTCAAAAATTTTGCATAAGACAAAATGACCCTTCTGCATGTGTCCTTTGAAAATTATGCAAGGGTAAAATGCCCGAAGGAAATGACCCTTCAAAAAAAATTCATAGGCAAAATGACCCTTCGTACTTTTTGTAGACACTTCGGCTGAAATAAATAAGACCTTTCAATTCTTTCAAGGTTTTTGTGCAAGTAAATTGCCTGAAGGGAAAGTGCCCTTTAGACCTTTTATCACAAACAAAAAGTCTGAAATAAATAAGTCTTTGCATTTTTCTGAAATAAAGGATTTCTTTTAAGATTTTTATGTTGGAAAAATGCTCGAAGGGCAAGTAAATGACCCTTTAGATCTTTTGTGAAACACTTAGCCTAAAATAAATAAGACATTGAATTCCTTCAAACTTTTTGTAGTAGATAAAATGTCTAGCAAAAATAAGTCTTTGTATTTTATATCTAAGACAAAAGACCTAAAGACCTATTTTCATTAAATATTATGTTCATGCAAAAGTCTAAGGGAAAGACAAAAATCCAGATTAGGACTTAGCCAATTTTTACACCTTTCATAGGAACACTTGGAGACAAAATTGTCAGGATCCCTACTCCTTAAGAGTAAACTTGATTGCCTTTGTATAAGCAACTAAACATAGAATTTAACCAGAAGTAAAATGTAACTAAAATTCAGAAATAGCACAGAATATGAGAGACAATATAATCTTGTATTAACACTCGTCCAGAAGGAAATACAATGAAGAAATCACACTCTTCCCACACCTCTTGGGCATACCAGTAATTCTCCCTCAAGGGTTCTCTCTCTCTCTCTCAATTACAAACACAATCAACTCAATAACCAAGTTGTTGTTTCCACCATTCAGTAACAATACTGCCAGTCCACCAAGTACTCAAAGTACTCCAAGTAGATCTCCCTAATCTTGCTCCTTGTTGTGATGTAGATCTCCTTTGACCTTGCTACTCCACAAATCTCCTTTGACCTTGTACACACACACACCTGTAGATCAACTGACCTTACTTACCATGTAGATCTCCCCTAATCTTGCACACCTGCAGATCAACTTAGTCTTGCACACTTGCAAACCTAGATCTTACATACATTGGAAGAACCCTTGTCCTTTCCTTTGCAAGTCCTTATAATTCTACAAATTACAATACAACCCCATGGGTCTCTTAAATAGATCCCATACAAACAATAATTAGACTTCCTAATTACAATAATTAGAAACACAGACTCAAGACTAAAATTAGTCTTTACATGCAAACAACTGGTTCATTAAACTAACTGTTCATGTAACTAACAATTCTAGAACTGCACAGGCAACTAACGTCAGTTCCTATCTATTTAGAGATGATCGATGTCTGCCAATTCCTAACTGATGTCAGTAGCTTCTGGTCTACTCCTAACCGATGTTAGTTGGCTTGATCGACGTCGATTACTGTGACACTCAGCAACCTCCTCCATGTTTGCATACCTATGAAGCTTTTAGCTCCACAATCTAACAATATCCCACTTGGATATAAACAGCTGCACCTATACTTGTACCTGTATATCATCTAATTTTGTTTCCTATCTTTTATCCCTCTTCAAGTTTAGTCTTGAAGACCAACCACCACATATCATGTGGTACTTCCCCTGTCATCCAAGTAACCTGCCATATCTGAATCTACATACCCATGTAGAGAAGTGCTTGGCCCTGCATAGCATGTATACCTACTGCTAGTCCCTCTAAGATATCTGAGAATCCACTAAACTAATTTTCAATGCTCCTTTCTTGAATTGGCCACAAACTTGTTGACAACTCCCACTACTTGGGTAATATTAGGTCTAGTACATATGTATTCAACGTCATCATGTGATTTGGGACACTATTCTGTGAACTATCCATCCATAGGTGTGTTAACTGGTTCTGCATCCTGCATATTGAACCTCTCCACTACCTTATTCATGCAATCATCTGGAGACAAAATCAACCTGTGACTTTCCCTGTCTCTAAAAGTACTCATGCCAAGGATTTTCGCTCCTCCTAAATCCTTCCTGGCACACCTCTAAACTAATTTTACCCTTAGCTCAGTAATTCCCTGCATGTATGAACCTGCAACAAGCATATCATCCACATACAGTAACAAGATAATGTAGTGACCATTATCCAACCTGGTAAAATAAACACAGTGATTACATTGACATTGACTAAAGACATGCTTTGTCATACACCTGTTAAACCTATACCACTATCCTGGAGCTTGCTCAAGACCATATACCAAGGCCTTTTGTCTCACCTATCCATTCTCTCATTTCATTAACCTAAGAATCCATTTGTCTTTTAGTGCTTTCATCCCAGCTAGCAACTCTACCAAATCTCCCATTTGGTTCTTTCCCAAGGAATCAATCTCCTCATTCATGCCATGCTCCCACTGTTTCCTAGATTCTACCTACATTTCCTCTTCAAAACTTCTTGGTACTTGACCATCAGTGAGCAACAAGTTCAAGTAGTATAAATAAGGGGAATAATGAATTTGAGGCTTACTTACCCTTTCATTCCTCCATATGGGCATTTGAGACTACTTGACAGCTTGTTGTCCACCCAAAATCTATTCTCTGGTCGACCCTGGTCTGCACCTGACCGATGTTGATTCCACCTGATCACTGACACCAATTCCTTGATTGACGTCAGTGTCCACCTGGTCACTGATGTTAGTTCCCTAACCAATGTCGGTACCCACTTTCCTGACACCACTGACTCTGGTCTGCACATGACCAATGTCGGTACTTGACTATTCGACATCGATTCTCACCTGACTGACGTTGGTAACTGTGTTTTCCTATGAGTGATGACTTTTACCCACAAGCTCATTTTGGATCATAACATTGTCCAAACTGCCCTGCTTAGAATTATTCATCCCCTTGAGCTGATCTTTGTCTATCATCTTTTCCATGAAAACTAAGGCTTTCTAGTTCTTAAGTTTGTCAAAGACATCAGATTTCCTCTTAAGAACATGCATTCCCTTCTCACTCATGTGACCAAGCCTAAAGAGCCACATCTTTGCATCTACATCTAAAGTAGATAAAATAGAAGGAGAATCAATAATATAAGTAGATAGATAAAGTGTACCTACTTTCTTACCACATGTTAATTCAAGTGCACCCTTGGAAACTTTCCAAGATTCTACTCTGAGAGTAACTGTGCAACCCTCATCACCCAACTTTCTTGCAGAAATTAGACTCCTCTTCAGGACTGGGACATGCATGACCTCCTTCAACACCCATGTGTTTCCCATCTACAATTTCAACTGCACTTCCCCTTTGCCAACAATTTGACAAGGCTCACCAACCCCTAAATAAATCTTTCCAAAGTCTCCATGGACATAATCATGGAAAAATACTCTATTTGAGGTTGCATGGAAAGAGGCAACAAAAGCTAAAACCCAAGATTCTACTTTATCCAAGGAACATACAAGAGCATCCTGTGTAACAATACCTGCAACATCTACTTCTTCATTTCCTTCATGTTGATCTTCTACCAACCAACAATCTTTCTTTACCTGCTCTTTCTTTCCATAATACCGTAATTGATAATTCTTGCCATTAAATTCCTCCATTCTTAGTGTACTTTTTTTTCCATTTCTTTACTCCCACTCAATCAAAAACCCCTGAGAGTGACCTATAATCAACAAACACTTAACACACTCTGACCACCTGTAAGTGTACCTAACCAAGCTCTGATACCACTTGTCAGTGGTATCACTTGGTGATCCTAGCTCTAATACCAATTGTCAGGATCCCTACTCCTTAAGAGTACACTTGATTACCTTTGTATAAGCAACTAAACATGAAATTTAACCAGAAGTAAAATGTAACTAAAATTCAAAAATAGCATAGAATATGAGAGACAATACAATCTTGTATTAACACTCTTCCAGAAGGAAATACAATGAAGAAATCACACTCTTCCCACACCTCTTGGGCGTACCAGTAATTCTCCCTCAAGATTTCTCTCTCTCAATTACAAACACAATCAACTCAATAACTGAGTTGTTGTTTCCACCAGTCAGTAATAATACTGTCAGTCCACCACGTACTCAAAGTACTCCAAGTAGATCTCCCTGATCTTGCTCCTTGTTGTGTTGCAGATCTCCTTTGACCTTGCTACCCCACAGATCTCCTTTGACCTTACACACACACACACCTGTAGATCAACTGACCTTACTTACCATGTAGATCTCCCCTGATCTTGCACACCTATAGATCAACTTGGTCTTGCACACCTGCAAACCTAGATCTTACATACCTTGGAAGAACCCTTGTCCTTGCCTTTGCAAGTCCTTATGATTCTACAAATTAAAATATAGCCCCATGGGTCTCTTAGATAGATCCCATACAAACAATAATTAGACTTCCTAATTACAATAATTAGAAATGCAGACTCAAGACTAAAATTAGTCTTTACATGCAAACAACTAGTTCGTTAAACTAATTGTTTATGTAACTAATAATTCTGGAACCACACAGGCAATCGATGTCGGTTCCTATCTATCTGGGGATGACCAATGTCAGTTGATTCTTGACCAATGTCAGCAGCTTTTGGTCTACTCCTGACTGATGTCGATTAGTCTGACTGATGTCAGTTACTGTGACACTCAGCAACCTCCTCCATGTTTGCATACCTGTGAAGCTTTTAGCTCCACAACCTAACAAAAATTTGGGATAAGGACATAGTCATTTACACTTGACAAGGGACCAATTGCTTCAGTGAAATTTTAGGCACTAACAAAATGGTTACAATTTTAATTGGTATTTTATATAAATCTATTACAATATAGTGGGCATGATATTCAATCAGATTATGTTACTACATTACAAATTTTAAATTTTAAAAGTTTTAATGTTTAAATTTTTTAAAGGTGCAAAGTTTCAAATAGAATCTAGATCCATCTACAGAGGTGTGATTTGTCTCATTTTACAATTGGGCCATGATAGAGTCTAGTGACACTCAATGTATATGGGTGCACTATATCGAGCCACATTTGGTGGTTTTTACCCCTTCTCATATTATGTTTGATTCTAGTGAAACTCAATGTCTATGGTTGCATTGGATCGATCCACATTAGGTGGTTCCACCCCTTCAGTTATTCTAAAAAATAATCAACACATTCAAATGAGAGTTATATAATAAAATCAATCCAAATTAAGGGGTTTCACTAGATTCCAAATTGATACTTGATCCTTATCAATTCACCATAGGTTCAACATTTATCTAAATTCCTTGACAAGGGAGCACACACTTCTCCACTTTCAATTTATAGGGAAATTAGATTACATATTGTTTCAGGTGTATTCTTTTCTTTCTCTATTTTCAAATTTCAAATTTTTAGTTTTTAAATGTGGATAGTAACTACTTTCAAAGACATTTTTACAAGTTTTTCATAAAGACACCTTGTAAAATAAAGCTTAAAATTAAAATACTTTCATCTCCTTTACTCTATTAATTTCCATTATTTATATCACTATAACATCAAAGGGGGGTTTCTAGGGGAAATTTAGATAATCATATTTAATCATTAAGTGATTGATAATGTTTAATATTGGCATCCTTACCTTACTAGCCTATTCACCATTCTGTTAACTTGAAATCTCTATGAGAGCCTTAATTATTTCACTTACTATCGTGTAATCACTAAAAAATCAATTAGACATTCCTATTCAACTTGCATACTCTTCTCATCCAATTTTCATCAGTCTCTAACTTTATGGGATAGGAATGCACTAAGTCAAATAGGGTCATAGCCTAACCCTGTCCACTAATGTGGCCTTATCTCTTGTGCTCTAATGGTTAATTTTAAACTTTGATATGATCCATGTTGTCCCTCCCATACTTTTAGTAAAGTTAGTTAATGGAAATATTTCAAATATGCCACTATATAAGCATTTTAAGGCCACTCAAGGCATGACTGGGCACCTAGAAATCACTTGGAACTTCTACTGCACATTGAGTAAAAGAGCACTAATATTTCCAAATAAAGTTTTGATTTATTTTTAAAATCATAGGCCAAGTTTGAAGCTATTTAATTGTGGGTCAAGGGCATTCACTGTCCAAAATTCAAGTCAAGCTACTATTTACATCTATATAGTTCAAATATCAAGATTCACACACTCAACCTAGGAGGGAGAACTAAATTAGCCTAAGGTCCTTTGAGATATATAGGAAACACTCATATTATGTAAGGTTTTATAAGGACACCTTGACTATTACCCTTACCTAGTCCCCATTTTGAATTTGATGTATGTTTGGTTTATGTGCAAGAACTAGGGTTTATCTATTATAGGTCTTCCACACAGCAATTTTTCACCCGTATTTAACCAATCAACCACCTTAGATAGGCATATGTAATCATGTAAGAAAATAAACCACACGGTCAACACAAACGTGGCTTTAGTTAATAGAAAAGGTCATAGTGTGCCCCTTTCTACCCTAGTGTGGCCCTATTTCAATACATTTTAGAATACTATTTTAAGACATGATATAGTTTATAAACCCTTATAGTCAATTCCATATTAGTGATTTTCATGCACAATCAACACAAATCATATCTGAGCTAAATTCATATAGTTACTTGCAAATTGACTATTTATAGCTTAGTTCAATTTCTATAATGTATTGTATTTTACATCTAGATTATGTATATTTTGTATTATAATTAATCATTCAATAGTTTAGTTATTTATTGCATTTAATTTTTAAATTAAAATAAAATCATATAAACAATTTTGAATAGAATTCAAACTAGTTGTCAACTTTAATAAAACAATAAAAATTTTAAACAATTGCTAAATCAATTGGAGGCCTTTAATTATGAAAGGAAAATTGTACAAACAAATTTAAACAAGGACCTTTGAGATAAAAAAATCTATTGGATTAAAAAAAATAAGCCTAAGGGATCACAAAAATTCCACTTCTTTCAAAAAACCAAAAGCAATTTTTCAACACAAATTCGCTATCCTCTCTTGTCTTGAATGAGCCAAGAAGAAATTATTCCCTAAAAAATATACTGAAGGTGTAAAGACCTTGATAAAAAATAATTTCTTAAAATGAGGGGAGGCTTCCCCAAACATTTATATACCAAATAATTTCTACTAGTTTCCTTTCTCATTTATTGTAAACAATCATCATTTATTACTAGATTTGAAATCTCATCAAAGAGGACCAATGGGACATCTCCTAAAATTACTAGTGTTGGCACATCTTGGTAATCTACCACTTATGTAGATTTTTCACCTAGTTATGAGTTAAAATAAGGATGATTTCTTAGGACCAATTCATCCTCCTCCCCATTTATATCATTTTATTAATTGATATCTAAAGAATGACACCATCAAAAAAAAATGTGGGAGAGATTTGAATTTTATTAAAGTAATTTATACTTTCAAAAGTCTCCATAATAATGGAATGGATTTAGAGCATTGAGAGATTCTTAAAAAATTAGGCCATTTCCCTTCAAAACCTCTACCAACTGATTAATATCCCTGATAGCCTAGATCAATGGTAATGAGGATTTCAAAAAGCCATGTGAGGGGAAAATATTTAATGTGCAAATGGAATTTGTGATATAATTTTTCTTAGTGAGTATCCCTTCGTGTAGAACCTGGTGGTGTAGTAACCAAATTCTAGTCATATATAGTTGATCATGCCTATTTTACCCATTTGTATCCTTAATTAACTTGTGCATTTGATTAATACCTATTTGGCTATTATACCCCATATTAAGCCTAAGAGAGGACCTAATTTATCTTTTAACCATCATATTTTTCACATCAAAATGTTACTATTTCTAAAAACACCACTATGCATCTATATGCTTCAGTCTAAACCTAAATCCTAGCAAGTTTTATTAGGGTACAGAGACAACAGCGATCGTCAATCTTGTCCCTATCCAACAATCATGTATGTTTCTTGCTAATAATCATATTTTTAATTTAAGCCCTCCATAAGGTTGTCTTTCCTTTTTTAAGGCTTCTTAGCATGTTTTTATCTCAATGAAATTGTTATAAATATACAATCAAATCACTTATTACACAACTATAAATTTCAATTAAAAAAGGCTTATTGACACAAGTGTACATTGAGTAAAAGTTCCCTATTCTTTATAATTCAGGTTCCCAACACTTCAATCAATATTCAACCAAGTTCAAAACTAGTTTTATGTAGTCTTAATCTTGCATGATCAAAGATTCAAGTTGATTATATATGTATTCATATAGTCAAAGGAGCACATTTTCACTAAAAAATTAAGTGAGAGAACTACATTGGGTTTGATTTTCCTCTTCAGAGTATTGGATATGTAAGTAGGGTTCAATAATCATGGAGGTGATTATGGACAACTCAACTTAATTACACTCCTCTAACCCATGCTCATAGGTCGTTTAATCATTACATGCCCTACTATGCTTTTCAACTTCAAGAAGATACATACAAATCTCTTATGCATTTCAGAAGATGAAATCAACACACATGTGATTATGCCCTAAAGTTTTATTTTATACAAAGAGATAAAATTGGCAGACATGGACAATAATGATGGTCAATCTTATCCTATCCAATGTTCATGTATGTGTGCAATCTCAAATATATCTCTTGGGAAGATTCTAGGTTTGACCCTATTTTATTGTTCTTACATTTTTTCAATCCAAATAGTCAGTCATATGGCTCAAAAATCTAAGTCAATCTCTCAATTTTAAATTTTATCTTATTTTTCATTATTATGTTTTATTTTTTTATGCCATTTACCTTCAATATGATATTTAAAACTATATTTACATCACCTTGCATTATTATATTCTATTTATGTGAATTAGGATTAATTTTTATATTAAATCAAATTCATCGTAAACATTTGGTGAACATTTTTATTGTTTGAACATTATCTAAACCTAGGTCTTCTTTAGGATTCCAACCCTATAGGGTTTCAAAGTTTTTGTCCTAGGGTTTCAAAATAATTTTAGGGCTATAACAGATGACAAATTTATGTTTCAAGAATATTTGATCTTCATTGCATGTTATTTTTATTTCATAATAAAAATCATTGTAATTTATGTGTCCAAACAACTTACAATCAATAAGGATCAAATTTTTAATGAAGAAATTGAGATTTTTTTAGATTTTTGTTATAATATGTAAAATGTATGTATGGTTGTAACCACATTAAGGGGGATAATAATTCATTATATTATACCTAATCCTCTTCAACCCCATCCCCATCCCACATGTTTAAATAATGGATATGATATTCAACATCAATTATAGCATACCCATGCTAATATTTCTTTGTTATAGTTACTCCAAACCATGCTTATTTACAAGGATATTCTTTATAAAGCATTAAAATATACTATGTTACCAAGAGATGTAGAACCTTATTATGTTTCTTCCATGGTTAATAATTTGAGATGGACATAATAAAATATTTATTTTTCAAAAAGAGGATCTACAGCCAAAGCACATAATAAATGCATATATTTCATTGTATATCTAAGTCCAACCTCATGATAAGTTAGTCAAAGTAATTTTGGTAGACAATGGATCGAGACTTTATTTGTAACATATCATTTATTAAATTATTGGACATTGAGGATACATGTATTACTCATTATGATATGACTATTCAAGGATAACATTCTATGCAAGGTCTTAGGACACATTATATTGCTTATTACATTAGGTCCTAGAACAATACACACACTTTTCCAAGTTATGCCAAATGATTTAAATTATAATATACTATTTGTAAGACCATGGATTCATTAAATTAATGCATTACCATCCACTCTTCATGCATGTTTAAAATTTAGCCAGCAAGGATATATTTGTACATGCCCTTTAGATGGAGAGTCATTTAATTATTTGCATGACACATGTTGGGTGAATATTTTATCACCAGCTAACTGATGGGCAAAATAGGTGTATCAACCATAGAATAAGGAGATTGATTGGCCAAAACGTGTAGGTTTACCACATCAGGATAGGACAAATCTCTCCTCTCATCAAGGGGAGGTTCCCTATAACTATAAGGTGCTATATACTATATATATATATATATAAGCAAAAAATAACACTCAGGGGTAGGACAACACCATCCATCTCTCTTTTTTTATGAGATGATGTTCATATATCAAAGGAGAAATCCTAGGTAATTGTTGAAGGTAATTCTCTTCTTTCAAAAGTAATATTCAGTCAACAGCCAGATTCCTTCCTGGTAATAATAGTAACCATGAGAAACCCATGAAAGCACAAAGTCTTTTGATGCTTCCCTCATTGAAATAGGGCATAGTAACATAGCAAAATGAAATGTAGCATAAAGTCTCCACCTCAATTGCCAAAGAGTGAAATATATGAAGGATAATGGGGGCACAAAGTCATCCCAAGATCCTTTACATAGAAATAGAAAAACAAACACACTAAAGACAATTGTGGCAGCACAAAGTCTCTCCACCGTCAGCTTCAGGACACCTTCCTGATTACTTCCACTAGTTTTGCTTATTTAATTAAATGGACAAGATGGTATTCAAGAAACAAAACATAAGAACAATCCCCTAAACAACACAAGCTATTTGAGTGCAAAGTCTAAAAGGTCACTTGCTTTCTCATTCAAATAACAAAATATGATTAACAATCTAAGCTCAAAGTCTCAAGAAATGCCTTTCAATTTGGGCAGAGTTTTGCTTCTATAACAGAGAGATATCCTTTGCATAAGATGAGGGATTACAATATATTGCAGCCAAGAAAGACTTGGCACTTTATTTCACAAAATAGCCCATGCTGCATTCAATGCCTTGAATGCATTTTCAGTTCTATCAAGGGGCCATGCTAGAACAAGGCATCGGCCTTAACTATGGCATGTCAATTCATCTCAAATGTCTCCTTTTGAAGTATGGGCTGCCTAGTCCTGTTCTTGATATGTGCATAGCTATCCATTTTGCCTTTACTTGATGGAGAAAAATAGGCCACATCCTTGAGTGTCTGCACTCTCTGATGTCCACCTAGTGGACTGTTTCACCTACTAGAAATAACTCTTGCACAGATATTTTTGGTCTTTCTACATCATTCCCCTTTTTCCTTGTATTTTTTCTCTTCCTCATGATCTGAGCTCTTAGGATATCTTTGGATCTTTTAGCTCCTTTGGTCAGTCACTGAGTTTGTTTTTAGGTCTGCACCATATTTGAAAAATAATAGATATTTTATTACCCTAAATTTGACGTATGTGGGGACATCACTGGTCACTTGAACCACTTTAAACCTTGAACCTTTAAACCTTTAGAGTGCATCGATTCAATGGTTCAATAGTTCGGGTGGTTTAATCGACTCTTTGGTTCAATCGGATCTTTGGTTCAATCGGTTCCTTGGTTCAATCGGCTCCTTGGTTCAATCATTTCCTTGGTTTAATTGGCTCCTTGGTTCAATTAGTTGAACCATCTCTTCGAACTTGTCTCTAGAATCTTCTGCTTCCTTCCTTTGCTTGAAGCTTTCTTTCAAATTTTGAAATTCCTTGAACCTTTAAACCTTTGAACTTTGAACCATTTTGGTTCAAGGTTCAACGGTTCATTCTCTTTCTTTGAATCTTTTGGTCCTTCAAACTTTTTGGATCCTTTTATTTTCTATTGAATTCATTGAACCTTTGAAATTTGAATTATTTTGGTTCAAGTTTCAATGGTTCAATGGTTCATTCTTTGTTCTTCGAATCCTTTGTTCTTCTAAGTCTCTTGAACTTTATTGAACTCATTAAACCTTTGAACTTTAAACTCTTTTGGTTCAAGGTTCAACAGTTCAACGGTTCAATCTTTCTTCTTTGAAGTCTTCTTTTGTTTAAGTCCTTTAAAGCTTTTTGAACTTTTCAAAGTGATTAAACTTTGAACTTGCCAAAGTCTTCAAACTTGTTGAACTCTTCAAAGCAGTTTAACTTCTTTAAACTTGTTGAGCGCTTAACTCTTTTTAAACCTTTGAACTCGTTGAACTTTTGAATCTTATTGAAGCAGGGTTCAATGATTCAATGGTTCAATGGTTCATTCCATTTGTTTGAAGCCTACCGATGGACCTTTTGGTTGAACCTCAACATTGAGCCAACCTTGAAATTTCCTAAGTGTTTAGAATTTATTCCTTTATGAGAGCCTGCCTGTTGAAGTTGTTGAACTCGTTGAACCTACGAGTCCCTTAACTAAAAATGCTTGAATAATTGAAGAACTTTGAGTGCTCAAAACATTTTTTGAGAAGGGGAGAGAGAATTTTGGTCTACAAGACCAAAATAGTTGATATGTTGTCCCCAAAAACAAGTGATGGATTTTGGGAACAACATTTGACTCTAGTTGGGGGACTTCCATCAATTGTAAAAATAATCAAAGGGAGTAGAATCAAGAATCTCCAGTGCCTTTAAGTATGCCATTGGGCTATGGAGTCATGCCACCCAAAAAGAAAGGTACCAAAAATAAACAACACAAAACAAGCTAAAGACTATATAAATATGTACAACTAATGTCATCTGATACTTCAAGGATTGAAGTGCTTCAGATGCTACCCACTGTGAGGTAGTTTAAAGGGCATGCCATCTTGATATATTAGCAAGAAACCATTTTCTCCCTAGAATCGATGATTGGTGAATGGACCTCTCCACCAAGAATCAAATTTTTTGTGCATTCCTTTTGGTTCTCTCCTCTTTCCCCACAACAAGACTTGATTTCCAGTTTGAAAATCATGAATCCTTGTTCTCTTGTAGAAAATTTTATTTTCTTGATTTTGACATGCAGTAGTATGGTCCATTACCATAATTCATTACTCTTCTAGTTCAGTCTAGCACATGATTTGATTTTTCCCCTTAGACACCTGCCAATGATTGGCATTATCAGGCACACTTAGTCAAAAGACCAGCTCATTAGTGTACTTCTACTCTTTAAAGTCTTTGTGAGGAACCAAAAGGATCACAGAGATAGCCAATGAATCTACATGACTATGAAGTTCTCTAGGCACTATAGATATATTGAAAGCATCAAAAATTTCAATATAGTCCCATACCAAATTGTGGTAATAATGTAAACTTCCATTCTTGGTTTGATACAGGTTCCTCACATGACAAACCACTAGCTCAGCATCTCCTTTGGCATGAAGGAGTTTGACGCCCCTGTCTCAAGCAGCATTCAATCTGTGCAGCAGTGATTCATATTCAATAGTAGTGTTGGTGTTACTAAACTACAACTTATATGAATAAGGAAAAATATCTCTTTGAGGATATATCAACATAATCTTGGCTCTAGAGCTAGTAGAAGAATAGGTGCCATTAAATTCTAGAATCCATACATCATCAAAAACTAATTTTTCCTAATATTTTCTTTTAATTAGAGGGGAGGATTATTTTTCACTTGTACCGCATTTTACAAATCCTTCTGATGTTCTATCTAAACCAATTTTTAGTTTGTCATTTTTAGAAGTTTCATCAGCTAGGATAGGAATATCCTCTGTAGTTAGGAAGTAATTACCCATGCCTGAAGACTCAAATAGAATTTGAGCTTTATGCACTGATGTTTGAGTGACAACATATTTTTCCTCCTTCTCAAGGAGTAATCTTTACATGACACCTTTGACTAGGATCCTCACTTCAGATAGGTCCATGTTATTTCTCCACCAACATCCTTGCAAAAAATTTAACTAAGAAGGATGTCATAGGAGGCTGGGACGTTGGCCACTAGGACTGTCATCTTGATTCTCTTTTCTAAAAATGTGGCAAATGCAAATTGAGCATCCTTGATTTGTCCCAGTAAAGGTACTTATTTCTTTTCCATGGAGAAACACCTCCCAAAAGTCTTGGTCAGTGTGAGGCTAAGAGATTCAGCCACTTTGGCAAGGATGACATTGTTAGATGTGCCTAAGTCTATGATGCAATTGTTCAGTTGATGTCCATTTATCAACAAGGATACATAAAATGGTTCTATCTTCCTAGGAGTAGCTAGAGGAGTAATGACAAGGTTATTCTAGGTGGATGTGATCTTGGGGGGACTAGGAGTTACTCTCATAATTTTTTATCCTACAGGGATGGCTTTATCCTTCACACATTGAACCAACTTATCCAATTACTCAGGGTTAGATTATAGGAATTCAAATTCAATTTGAATTTTGGTTTTCTTGACATGGTTGATTATGTCAAATGACTGAAATGGACTAGGAATAGAGGAAGGAATTTCATCCTTCTAGTTTTTTGGGGGTATGGTACTGGTCTGAGAATTTGAAGTAGGAGGTGAAGGAAAACTTGATGTACTTACCTTTTTAGTGATCATTGTGTCATTTGATTGAAAATTCAAAGTGGTTCCCTACTTAGCAATTGAAATTACTGGCTAAGATCACTCTTCTATTTTTTCTTTATCAACTTGCTAGGCTGACTAGTTCTGGGACTGGGTGAATACAGCATATGATCCATCAAATGCTTCACCTTTACTTCTGGGTTCATCTTGGTAATTCTAGAAACCAATGTTGGAGTTTCCATCTAATTCTTATTTTCCCTCTGTGAAGATATTAGCATCATCTTTTAGGTTCAACTTAGGTTGGAAAGAGAAATTAGACTTTGTTTCAAGGTATCCAACTGCTGAGTTGGCTGGAGCTACTTTAATAGAAATTTTCCCCTAAGGATGAGGAAGATGATTTGGTTGCCCTTGATTCTTGGTAGTGTTGCCTTGGTATGACTGAATGGGGAATGTCCTCCTTGGTATATCTCAGTATAAAGGAGGATTAGACATCCCTTGTGCCATTTGCTTTTTGAGAGCTAGCAACTCATTTGCCAGCTTCTACACCATTGGATCAGTGATGCCTATAGATGGATATTCAGAGGATGAAGAAGATTTATCTATGTTAGGATCTTTCTTTATCTTCCCCACTAAGATGAGATCATCTTCCACCTCAGTAGCCAAATCCTACATTGTAGCAAGGTCTATGTGGCCAGCATGTCTCAGCAAAAAAACTCACTTCAGGCAGCTGAGAGTTGATGAAGAAGCATTTGAGATTCTCAGTTGTTCGCTGAGCAATTGTATGAATCCTATTCCTCAACTTGTCAAATTTGGCAATAAAGTCCCTGATAGGTTCATGAGGATCCTTATTCATTTGTATGAGCTGAGCCAATAGGGCATGTGCATATTTTGCAAGCTTGAATTTGGCCTCAAACTTGGCCTTGAGGTATTCCAATGAGTTATAGTTTGAGCTTGAAGGTGATAAAACCAGTCGGTAGTAGTGCCTTGCAAAGTTTATACAAATAGTCTCACTACTATATCTTCGTATTCCACACCTATCACACCACATGCTATGGATAAGGTAGCAATATGCTCATCAAGATGAACCTTCCCATCACCATAGAATTTGGGGAAATTCTTTCTCAAACTATGTGGTAGTTCATGTAAAGGTGGGGCTAGATTGAGAGGACCAAAAGAGTTACCCCAAGGACCTTGGGCCACCATGATATGATGATTGAAGGGAGGAATAACAAATCTTAGTGGGGTAAGTACAGACAAAACTCTACTATCACTAAGACTAGAAGCTTCATTTGGTATTGGAGATCTGATGTTGGTAGGAGGAAAGCTCCTAGTATGCTAGAGATGAGATGGTAGAGGAGAGATCTCAAAATTATTTTACCACACTAACTCAAATATAGGATCAACAATACCTTGAGCTCTTTGGCTTCATGTGTACAGTGGATTTTCCAGAGTGAAAAACTAAACAAGGACTGTAAATGCTTCAATTCGAAGCTTGAGGCTTCAAAGTGCACATTCGTGTCCCCAGTGGAGTCACCAAAAACTGTTGGCATGGATCTAGTAGAGTAGACAATAACAATGAAACTTTTGATCTCCAAAATCTTTAGTTTTATAGATCAAAGTATATAATGGAAATGGATAAGGATATGGAGATGGAAAAGAATTGGAATAGCTCGTTCGATCCCCAATGGAGTCACCAAAAATTGTTGGGTGAATATTTTGTCACCAGCTAACTGATGGGAAAAATAGGTGTTTCAACCATAGCATAAGGAGATTGATCAGTCAAAACATGTAGGTTTACGACATCAAGATGGGAAAAATATCTCCTCTCATCAAGGGGAGGTTCCCTATAACTATAAGGTGTTATATACTATATATATAAGTAGAAAATAATACTCAAGGGTAGGACAACACCATCCATCTCTCTTTTTTTAGAGATGATGTTCACAAATAAAAGGAGAAATCTTGTGTAATTACTAAAGATACTTCTCTTCTTTTAGAAGTAATATTTAGTTAATAGCCAGATTCCTTCTTGGTAGTAATAGTAACCACGAGAAACCCATGAAAGCACAAAGTGTTTCATTGATTCCCTCACTGAAATAGGGCATAGTAATATAGTAGAATGAAATTTAGCACAAATTCTCCACATCAATTGCAAAAGAATGAAATATACGAAGGATAATGGGGGCACAAAGTCATCCCAAGATCCTTTACATAGAAATAGAAAAACAAACACACTAAAGACAATTATGGCAGCATAAAGTCTCTCCATAGTCAGCTTCAGGACACCTTCCTAATTACTTCCACTAGTTCTACTTATTTAATTAAATGAACAAGATGGTATTCAAGAAAAAGAACATAAAAATAATCCCCTCAACAACTAAATATATCTTAGCACAAAGTCTGAAAGGCCATTTGCTTTCTCATTCAAATAACAAAATATGATTAACAATCTGAACTCAAAGTCTCAAGAAATGCCTTTCAATTTGGGCAGAGTTTTACTTCTATAATAAAGAGATCTCCTTTTCATAAGATGAGATATTACAATATATAATAGTGAAGAAAGACATGGCACTTTATTTCACAAAATGGCCCATGCTACATTCAATGCCTTGAATGCATTTTTAGTTCTGTCAAGGGGCCATGCTGGAATAGGGCATCAGCCTTAACTGTGGCATGTCAATTCATCTTAAATGTCTCTTTTTGAAGTATGGGCCACTTGGTCCTCTTCTTGATATGTGTGCAGCTATCCATTTCACCTTTACTCAATGGAGAAAAATAGGTTGTGTCCTTGAGTGTCTATGCTCTCTGATGTCCACCTGGTGGGTTGTTTCACCTACTAGAAATAACTCCTATGCAAATATTTTTGGTCTTTCTACATTATTCCCCTTTTTCCTTATTGTATTTTTTCTATTCCTCATGATCTGAGCTCTTGGGCTATCTTCTCACTTTTAGCTGGCTCTTTTGGCTCCTTCTTTGGCTGGTTGTTGAGTTTGTTTTCAGGTCCATGCCATATTTTAAAAATAACAGATATTTTATTACCTTGATTTTGACATCTATGAGGACATCACTGGTCACTAGTCACTTGAACCACTTTCAACCTAGAACCTTTGAACCTTTGGAGTGCATCGGTTCAATGGTTCAATAGTTCAGGTGGTTCAATTGACTCCTTGGTTCAATCAGCTCCTTGGTTCAATCAGTTCCTTGGTTCAATTAGCTCCTTGGTTTAATCAGTTCCTTGGTTTAATTGGCTCCTTGGTTTAATCAGTTGAACCATCTCTTTGAACTTATCTTTGGAATCTTCTACTTCCTTCACTCGAAGCTTCCTTTCAAATTTTGAAATTCCTTAAACCTTTGAACTTTGAACCAGTTTGGTTCAAGGTTCAATGATTCATTCTCTTTCTTTAAATCTTTTGGTCCTTCAAACTTTTTTGATCCTTTTCTTTTTTATTGAACTCATTGAACCTTTAAACTTTGAAATCTTTAGGTTCAAGGTTCAACGGTTCAATGGTTCATTCTTTGTTCTTCAAATCCTTTGTTCTTCTAAGTCTCTCAAACTTTATTGAACTCATTGAACCTTTGAACTTTGAACTCTTTTGGTTAAAGGTTCAATGGTTCAACGGTTCAATCTTTCTTCTTCGAAGTCTTCTTTCATTTAAGTCCTTTAAATCCATTTGAACTTTTCAAAGCGGTTGAACTTTAAACTTGTTGAAGTCTTCAAACTCATTGAACTCTTCAAAGTGGTTGAACTTCTTTGAACTCGTTGAGTGCTTAAATCTTTTTGAACCTTTGAACTCGTTGAACCTTTGAACCTTACTGAATCGGGGTTCAATGGTTTAATGGTTCAATGGTTCATTCCATTTGTTTGAAGCCTATCGATGGACCTTTTGGTTGAACCTCAACGTTGAACCAACCTTGAAATTGCCTAAGTGTTTGGAAGTTGTTCCTTTATGATAGCCCACCTATTGAAGTTGTTGAACCTGTTGAACTTGCGAGTCCCTTGACTAAAAATTATTGAATAATTGAAGAACTTTGACTGCTTAGAACATTTTTTGAGAAGGGGAGAGAGAATTTTGGCCTTCGGGACCAAAATAGTTGATATGTTGTCCCCAAAAACAAGTGATGGATTTTGGGAACAACAACACAACCTAAGGATAATTATATTTTGAATATGCCCATACCTAATAAACAACCTAAATCATATGAGTCACAAAATTTCCCTATAGATCTAACCTAGAGGTTCAAGATATACAGGTTTAGATTCACATATTTAAAACAAAGAGGATATACAAGATAATTTTTGGAAGTTAATGCTCAAGGTATTGAGAACCATAATCTACCAATTCAACATGACTAATAACAAGGTTTAGGTTACCCTGAAAAGATAAGTCAATCAAAAAAATCATCATCAAAAGCATTAAAATTTTACACACATTTTCTCAAAGCACAACATGAACATATGCTTGAAGTTCATTATGCATCAATGTTATAGTTGGTATATCTAGATATGATAAATGATACCATTTCACCATACCTACTAATATTGAATGAATACTCTATTGACGAGGTTATCCTAAAAATTTTGGGTTCATATGAGGATTTTCCTCCCTTATACCATAAGAATAGGTTTCCTCATAATGACCACACATACTTTGGAGAAACCAATGAATCTTATATGCAAGTTGAAACTGATGGCCCAGACACTAATCCTATGACACATTATGTGGAAGATAGATAAGCTTTGTTTAATGAATAAATGTTTAAATTAACTTCATTATAGATAAAAATCCATGTCCAGTATTAGTAGGATATTTATTAAATGGTAAGGAATATTTTGATGTGTGATAGGTCTTAAAAGACTATCCAAAATTATTTGCTTGAGCTTAATCTGATATGATAGGCATAGATCTCAAGATAGCATTACATAATATTGTATTATATCTAAAAGCACAATTTGTAAAACAAAAAATAAGAAAAATGCATCCTAAAGTCACACTATTAGTCAATAAAGAAATCAAGCAATTAAAGGAATTAGTATTCATTATAACTACTGACTATCCCCCATGGGTTTCTAACATATTTCCTATTGTAAAACCAAATGGTGATATTAGATGTTTTAATGATTTTCCAAATTTAAACAAAGCTTATTAAAAAGATGAATTTCATATGCTAAATATTGATAATATTGTAGATTCTATGACAAGATATGAGATGTTATCATTCCTGGATGGGTTTTCAAGGTATAATCAAATAAAAATTAACCCAAAGACCAAGAAGAAACTTCATTCATAACACCTATGGGGACATTTTGTTATTTAATAATGTATTTTGGATTAAAAAATGCTAGAGCTACCTATCAATGTGCTATGATGCATATTTTCCATGATTATATACATAATATAGTAAAATATTTTTTTGATGATATATTCGTTAAATCCTAAGAAAGCCTCAATCATGCTATAGATTTGTGTAAATTTTTTAATATATTTGTTAAATCCAAAAAAATCATCTATCATGCAATATATTTATGTAAATTTTTTAAATAATTATGTAAGTACAATGTACATTTAAATCCATACAATTATGTTTTTGGAGTTACTTCTAGAAACTTGTTAGGGTATATAATATCTCAATGAGGAATTGAAGTGGATCTATAAAAAATTAAAAGTCATTTTAGTCATGCCTCCACCAAAGTAACTGAGACAATTATGATCTTTGTAAGGAAAGATTCAGGTAATTTACCATTTTATGGCTCTAATAAGACAATCTTTTACAAAATTATTAAAGAATTATACAAATTTTAAATGGGATGACAATTGTCAAAAAAAATTGATGTTATCAAGGAAAATTTATCACCAACCACCCATTATTATGTCACTTATCCCTAATAGACCATTATTATTATACATTTCATCCATAGATCATACTCTAGGAGATTTGTTGGCATAATACGATGATGATCATTAAGAAAATGAATTGCATTATGTTAGTTGTTCTTTGGTTGATTATGAAAATAATTATAGTACTATAGATAAATTATCTTTGGCTCTTATCCTTGCAACACAAAATTTACAACATTACATGTCAAAAAATGAAACACTGGGTATGACTAGTGGATCATTTAAGATTTATTATGTCCAAATCACATTTACTAGGACAAATTTAAAAATGGATCGTGTTACTTACATAATTTGACTTAAATTTATTTCATAAAAAAAAATCAAAGGGCAAGGCATCATAGATAAACTCATGTTAGTTCCATTAACAAATATGCTACCAATGAATGTTGATTTTAGAGATGATTTTGATTTTTATATGATGATGATTCCGTAATTCAATTTGATGGATCTAAATGTGTCATAAGATCTAGATTTTGTATTGTCTTTATTACACCTCATGATAATCTCATGCCATTTGCTTATCATTTGGTATTTTCCTATACATATAATATTGCCTAATTTGAATCACTAATTTTGGGATTATACACAATACATACATTACAAATTAAATATATCAAAATATATGGACTCTCATATCATAGTTAAACAAGTAACGAATGTGTATCAAATAAAATAATAAAAACTAATACCATATAAAAAATTAGTTTAATGATTAATGGCACATTTTGAACATATTTTTATAGAGAGCGTACCCTACAAGGACAATTAACACGTTGAAGTTATGGCTAGTGTAGCCTCCCTAATTTCTATCAATATCAATAATGAGCATGTTATATTCACTATATAATAGTTACAATAATCATTGATCTCCATTACACAAGCATAAGCCTTAGAAGTGTTAGTAGTTACACGTAGTGTAATTAATTTAGAATGGTTTAGTGATATAGATAATTTTTAATATAAAGTGGCCATCCTAGAAAATGATACACACAACAACATACAAAAATTATAACAAGATGCTACTAGTTATGTTATTATTGGAGGGTTTCTATTTAAAATATCCATTGATGGAGTCTTACTTCAATGTTTGAACCATGAAGAGGTCAAATTAGCAATCCTTGATATACATGACAGTGTCTGTGGTGATGATTTAAGTAGTAAATTTATGTCTCATAAATTACTACAATAAGGTTATTATTGGCCTAAAATGGAATATGAATGTCATGAATAAATATTTCTATCAATGTCAAAAATATAGTAATATTAATCATGCACCATCATATGTTTTATCAATTATTATATCACCTTGGCCATGTTCATTATTGAAAAAATAAACCCTTCATCATTGGATGGTCACAAATCCATTGTTACAGTTATATAATACTTCACCAAATGGTTGAGGCCATACCTATCAAATCCATAATGGGGGAATACATATGTAAATTATTTACGACACATATCATCTCAAGGTTTGGAATCCCTTTAGTAATTGTTCTAGATAATGGATCATCATTTTAAAAAAATAGTAAAGAGATAATGTGCAAAATTTAAAATTTTCCAAACATTTTCAATACCATATTATCCGTAAGGCAATGGTCAAGCGAAAGCTACTAATAAAAATATTGTTAATAATTTGAATAAAATAGTAGAAAAATATGAAATAGATTGGCATAATAAAATCATTTATGTAACTTTGGTCATATCTTACAAGTGTGTGTATAATGATAAAAGCAACACCATATTCCCTTGTCAATTTTATAAACCTCATCTTTCCACTAGAGATAAAGATCCCTTATTTACGAGTATCTCTCAAAGATATCATTAAAGACAATGAATATCAAGAAAAGTGGTTATATGAATTAGAAAATATTGATGGTAAAGTGCATACAAGTTATTGATAATTTAAAAGTCCATCACAAAAGCATAAAACAAGCATAAATTGATAATTTAAACTATGAGATTTAGTGTTAAAGGAAAACCAAAAAAAAAACAAATGTAGATAAAGAAACTAAGGTAAAATTCAAACCAAATTGGTTAGTCCATATGTGGTTACAGAAAATATGGGTGTAAGATTTTATCGGTTAACCACACTAGATGGGAATCATATAAAAATTCCTATGAACATAAACATTTATGAAAGTATTATACTTAACAATGCTCAAATCATTCAAATATTAAAAATATAATTGTACATAGTTTTTGTATTATTGCATCTTCTTTTTTCATTTTTTTCCATGTGTGATTGTGTGATACATTCTTTTATGACCCTAGTTTTTAGTGACTTATTGGCTTATGGGCCCTTCTATTCCTTCTAGATTTAGATAGTCTCAAAACAATGATCAATAATTCTAATGGTGACATTCATCTATATGTTTTCATAATTTTTAGCCAAAGCCTATCATTTTTCTTACAGGGCAAAATTACCCAAAACAAAAAAGAAATGTTGACTGTTACTATCTTAGTTGGTCGATCTAGTCATTTGTCCCTTTCTACACAAAATTCACATTTATAGAGCATAAAGCCTATATTATTTCAATTTTTAGATAATTTACTCAATCTCAGTATGTAATTTCAGTTTTTCAATCAAAATCAATTTTTTTCAAGATTTATTGTTCATACATGTGATATTTCTTAACAAGTGTACATTTGACAAAATTAGAACATAAAATCAGTTATTTTCATATGCATTTTAGTCTCTTATAGATTCCTAACAGTTCTAGTTCACATTCCATAGGGGGTATGTTCCTTATATTTTGCCATTCAAATCTTTGCTAGTACATCTCTTTCATTGATACTTATTGTGAATTGTCTAGATTTGTCACATCTCTTCTATTTTTTATACTTTCATTTCATTTCAATATCTTTTGTTATTGATTTCCATATATTCTAAAAATAAATAAATAAAACATACAGTCTTAAAAATGTAAAAACATTCAAATATCATTAAAAATCTAAAATCAAGACCTAAACATGATTAGCAAACAAGTTTACACCTTTGAAATATGTGATTTACCTCATGAGTAGTAAATAACATATTCTTTCTATATCACACATGCATTTCATGGGTATATATGAAGTGTTGTCTAGAATTACTATAGATTAAGATGTTGAACTCTCCTCTACCCATTGACCTTGCTAAGTTGGGGGCATATTATTCACATGGACAATATGTAGGTATTATCATACTATAACCTTTATATTGTTGAATTTTCATATTAACAAATGTTTTGCTAACATTTATATTTTACATAGTGTATATTAACATGCTATTTGTTAGGATATGATCATGATTTAACTTTTTAGGGTTATGGAGTTTAATCCATAAGTTGTTAAAGAGTTTGAGTATAGTAAATTAGGTATAAACATGTAATAAATATAGCCACTATTTTTTAATAGAATTGACCTAGTTTGAATTTTCTAAAAATAGCAATAAATGATGTAATCAAGTTCTTAGATGGAAATTGGTTGAGACAAAAGATATAAAGATTGAAAACTAGGATAGGTGTTGATCTGAGTGTCATGGACAAAATGTAGGTGTTAAAACTCTTTTTGGATAGTAGTTCCCTAATTAGATAGTAGTGTTAATGGTGCTAGTGTCCTTATTTTGGCACTAGTATCCTTTGTGCAAAACTATTTCAAGCTTCTAGGTGCACTTGTGTCTGAGTCTACCAAGCCTATTCTTATATGCATGAGTTTTGATTCCCTATTAATGACCTATTTTTATTATTTTTTATGAAAACCCTAGACCTTCATATTTCAAGGGCATTTGGTTATCACAAGTAGCAAAGTGTGATTTTAATGGGGCAGGTTAGAAATCCTTAATACCCTATTGTGATGAGTGTTGCCTACATACCAATACTCTTAGAAGGGATCAATATCAATGTAGTTATCCCCACCTAAGTACTGATACAAGTGCAAGTGAATCTAGTATGAATGTTGCTTTTAATAATTTGAGTGCTAAGTAATCTAAACTTAGGAATGTTGTAGATGGTTGTATGCAAAAGTCAAGCATAATAGGGATTAAAAACCTTGATTATGCATAACTTATTTTGATTTTATTTGTGTAATTGGAATATGATTTCCATCTACTATATAAAAGGCTAAAATTTATGTATATATATTATTTTATTACTTGTACAAGTTTTAAAATAGGTCTAGGTTGACCCTAGGTGGTTATTAATTTAAAAAGATATATGTTAGTGTCCAAAGGTAGGAAAAGGATAATAATACCCAAATTAAGACAATATAACCATTGGAATTACTATCCAAATGATGATGCTAGTGTCCAAGTGGTAAAATATAAGGCACTAATGACCAATATGATGAAGTGAAGGTTTGGGACTACTTTAGGGATGTTTAGGGATGTATGTGGCCCACACAAAGGATGGGGAAGTGTCTAAATAGGCCCTAATATAGGTCTAGGGTTAAGCTACAGATGGATGGTCTCAAGTAACACTCTTATCACTCAAGTATCATTTTTATATGATTATATTTTCCTTCTTTTATTCTATAAATGCAATAAAGTTAAATTACTAGGATAAAGGAAAAAGAAGTGTATATGGACTTACCTAAGAGGTAAATCTCGTGAATCTAGATCTGAGTATGTGAAACATGCTCCATTGCATGTCCTTAAAATGAAACATGCATTTATTATTTCTTATTTTTTGTAATTTGTCTTGTCAATGCCAAATACCAACCCCTATAATCTAAAAATTTTCATTATCCTATCAATAGCCTCTGCAAGCTAGTCAAATAGGTGTATTTTGGCCTAAAAGAGAAATTTTGGTTTTCAAATGTTTAAATTAAAGTCAAAAATAATTAATTTATCCTAAAATAAATTTAATTATATTTAAATATATGTTCTTACCTTAGTTATAAAGTTTCATACTCTAAAAAGGTTATTTCATGTTTTTTAAGCCCAAAAAGGCCCTTTTCTAACTCCCACATGCCAATTTTGGCTATAAATAAAGCATGTAAAAGGTTAATTTTTGTGTTATTTCATGAAAAATACTCATTTATGTTCTACCACATTCTAATCTTGGTATTATAAGTCTTAGTTCTCTTTAAAACTCAAGAAAAGGCTTATTTCATTCATTTTACAAAGAGAAGTACAGATCCATATGGAATTCCATATAGTTGAGGCATGAAATATGAGTGGGAGGACATGATAAGGTTTATATAAGAATTTAAAGGTAATTATAAGCCATACAGGCTCAAAATCAATCTCCTATAGTCACCTTCCTCCTTTGCATATAGAGACTACCTTGTAGGTTTGATGATGGTATGGGTTGGAGAGTGAAGGTACTACAATTTTGGAAAAAGAAAGTAGACTCAAAGGGATTCCTAAAGTATAAATTAGTTATGTAATTTTTATCTTATCCATCATTAATCATGCATTTAAATTTAGGCTAAATTTTTTATTCTTACAACTAGAAAGGAAATTGGTTTTCTTCAATTTCTCCTCACCAGGGCATCATTTTAGGAAAATTCTAATTTATAGAGCTTCTCAGTGACCTAATATACCTTCCCATGACATTATCTAGGACATTTTTACATGTTTTAATGTCAAATAAATTATATTTTACAAGAAGAGTTTAATTCTATAGTCTACATGCTTAAAGAGGAATTGTACGATCATAGAGAGAGAATGCAACATCAAGTTTTCTTGAATTTGTGTTTGTAAGGTCTCCTTCATAATTTGTGTTCTCCAATAAAATTTCTCAAAATTTATCCAAGTTTCATATTAAAATATCATTCATATGCTCTCAATCATTACCAAATAATTCTAGTTTAGCATTGTTTAAGGGATTTTATCATATTTTAAGGTTTTTGCAAAAACCTATGTTTCATTTTCAGCCTATGGTCCTTGTACAAAGGCATCCAAATTGATATGGTATGTATCCATATTTACATATAAATCCTAATCTTGGCCTTGTCATTCTCACAAGCTCTCCTTTCCACCTCAATATCACTATCTTATTACTACCTTCTCACTATGTTTCATGGTTTTCCCACCCTCTTTTCATGTCTTTCCATCATCTTTCATCCCTACCACCCTTTCACCCATCTCCATTCCATGGTTTCATCATCAATAGATTAAAGTATTGAAAAAATACCACCACAATCATGATCAAGAGGATATATTCCATGCAAAGCATCAAACTATAGTTAAGATGAAGCCTATATCAGTCCACCATAGTCAAGCATTGGTCATAAGGTACAATAAAGAGTCAAGGTGAGAGAGACCTTCTTGAAGGTCTAGTGAGATTGATAAATCTATGGTCATGAGAAATTAAGAGGATAAATCCATCATGGAGGGTAAATTAGGTGTGTGGACCTTGAAATTGGGCACCATTTCCATATGATCACCTACATCCCTAAAGATAACCTATAAGCCTCAAAGAGAAAACAAGTATACTCCAAGAAGGTTTTTCTTTTAAAGAATAGGTACAGAGTCATAAGAACACAATTTTGAAATTATTTTGTTTATATGCCTTGCACAAAGAGCCTTGAATAGTGACCAAACTCAATTTGGTCATAAATCTCTTCTAAAAGGCACCTACAAGCCTATATCATTTCAAAGAAGGCCTACTTGGTAAGAAGGACCTTTTAAGACTCAAAGAGGCTATTTTGATCAACAAAGGCATGGATAGTATTTATATTATTAATTTCATGAATAAAAAATATGTAAAGGAATACCATAAAATTCAATAGAGGCTAATGAGGAGAAAAGGTAACCTACATCAAGTTTTGAGGCAAGCTACAACATGGTGGCAAAAGTTGATATCAAGATGTAACATTAGGTAAAGGAAATAAGTGAAGGAAGAGTTTGAACTTGTTGGAGACTTTAAATAAGAATGAAAGAATGTTAGTGGACTTGGAGGTTTATAAGTTCAAGACCAAACATTTTCAAGTCATAACCTTATCCGTACATATCCAAATATAGTCAAGCTAATGAGATAGGCACATGGTTATGATGAGTTTTAAGTGCAGTGGTAAGTGATAAGAGATTCATATTTTTGGGAGGTTATTAAAGAATTAATGGTGACTCAAATGAATAAAGGATGAAAAGGGAACTTTAAAAACATAATACATAGTTAAATAACTTGACCTGCAGTGCATAAAAGGATACCCATAGGCCTACTCTCAAGCCACCACCTAATAAGTTTTGACTTGACAAGTTTTAAGGAATATTCTAAGGTCATCGAGACTGCTTGGACTAAGGATATGCAGGGAAAAGATATAGGCTCAAACAAAGGATAAAGAGGATGATAAGAACATAGTGACTTAGTTAAATTCACACCTAAAAAAGACCTATAGCCAACTAAGTCTATAGGCTAAACAAAGACTATGGAGAAATATTCAAGGTTTAAGACATATTTCAAGAGGTTTTTTGAAGTTATTAAAGAGATCACACCATAATAAAAAGATATTAAACTCCTTGTGTATGTTCAAGTCTATCCAAGCATCTCAGACCCTGAATCATGATCCGTACAAAACCCTATAGGCATAAACATAGTGAAGCAAAGGGCTTGGAGTTTTTGTTCACGAGTGATATGACACAATGAATTAAGTGTTTCAAGAAATAAATGGTTATTAGCATCATCATGAATAATAAAGGAGTCTTTTTATTTATATCTTAGTGAAGTGTAGTGACAGTCATACATCTTGAGATGAGGCCTATAGCCCTAGGACCACTATTGCAGTCAAGGTGACAAGCCATGATGATGATGGAGACCTAAAGGGGAACACTTTAAGAATATTTTTCGGTTTATAAGGTGATTATCATGCCTAATAAAGATAAATTCAACATAATATCAATGGTTTAGGAAGAATAAAGCAAGTTATATCTAGTCCTAAAGGTAACCTTCAGTCAAGTAACAGTGTTAATGGAGGTTTTTTAGGTTTATAAGATTATTAAAGAGAATTTATTATAAGCATTATAAATATTTTTTAAAGTGAGATACTTTGAGCATCTTTTCACCCTTTTAGGTTTCAAACACCATCAAGCATTATTCCTTATATGTACAAGGACCTACATGTATAAACACAATCAAGCACCTTCAGTGGAGTCTATGATCCAAAGAAGAGAGAGTGGTCATCTTGGAATTTTTATGATAGTTTGGGGTATCCAATGTGAGAGGTGGACTTAAATGAAGTAAAATAATCTTATTAGATACTTTCAAAGGTAAAATATAGTGCTTCCATCTCAAATTGGCACTTACAATCACATAGGAGGGTTCAAGCCTAATAGTCGATGATGGGATCTTGTAATCCAAACATGATTTGTTAGAGGTACAATCACTAAGATAGGGGTGAATAAATGATGCTAGATAATCCAATTCAATTCCCAACTCTTAAACATTTAGCATACATCAACTTGATCAGGCAACATAAACATGAAATCACATATATCCAAAGCATACATAAGACCATACATCACATGAACACATCATATATATGGGAAACCCTATTGGGGGATAAAACCCATTGAAACCTACAAAATGGAATATAGCCCTATAAAACAAGATCCAATATTTAGATCAGTACCAACTGATTAAGGAACACCCATCCCTTAATTTAGTGAGACACCCATCCCACAAGGAGGAACCAACCCCCTAGGCAATCAAGTACCCACTTAGATACCTTGAATAGATCATCTTAAACACCTATTTTTACTTTTCAACTAATTATGACCACCTTTTTTTCTCTCTTCACTTTCACTCTTTTACCCAAATAGTCTCAAGGGCTCACTTGCTCAATCTGCCTCTTCTAGGCTCATTAGGTCCAATGACCTATGTATCCACCTACATCAACATGATCAAATATGCATGAATAATTCTCTACACACTTTTTTGGTCTTTAATGACCTGTACCTTCTCTTTCAAATGTTCAATCCTCTTGAATCCACACACGTACAACTAGCACAATTAGTCCAAAAAGACCTTTTACTTATACCACTCTCTTCTCTTAACCCATCTTGGTTAGCCAAGATGTTTTACATATTTGAACCACACTTAAAATAGGTCCATACACACATGACATGTGAGAACCACACTTAGGTCAATCATTACCTCATTATCTCCAAACCACCATTAGGCCTTGTTGAGATCTAAAACAATTAGGCCTTCATACTCACACACTACATGTGAGTTTACTTGGACTACCTTCATCCTTTACTAATGTTTAGAACACATCAAACCTATCTCCAGTAGATATTTTCTCACTCCCTCATGGGTCCATGCCACTTGGAACATCAACTCAATACATGAACCTACCAATTAGGTCTCCTTATTTTTTAGGTCTTCATAAACAAAAAATATAGTTTCAAACTTATGAAGAAAACACTCAAGTCTTTCACATAGCCACAAGATCAGATCACATGGGTGAACCCTTCAGGACCTCTGCTACACATTTACATTATTTAGACACTTCAACATAAGCTTTAAGCACTCAATTCAACTCTCTCAGAATTACCACTCAGACTGGTCATATTATTTTTTGGAAACTAGTGTTTAGTTCCTAAATAATAAAGGGTCTAGAGTAAGGGGAAAATCTAGTTTAATATGGAAAAAATATATTTTTTTATCTAATAATTTACATGAGGAAGAGAAATAGACTTATCTAAAAATAGACTAAAATGAATGATTTAGGGGCTGGAAATTAAGGTGTAAGACTGGGACACTATCATGAATCTGGATTTGGCCTTTATTTTAGGATTAGACAAGAGCATTGAAAATGGATAGGAGTGGCACCGATGTTGTGGTCCACCTCTACCATTATTGTCTAGAAGATCTAAGCTTTTTAGTTTTTATCCGCTACCTCAATGTGAGCTTGTGTACAAAATTTTGAAGGTTAGAAGTCAACAGAGCTCACTGTAGGTTCACTTCAATATGCAAACCTTGTATCTATCTACACACATAAATAATAAACACATCAAAAGCAAGAGGGGGGAAAACTATGTTAGGGGAAGAATGATCACATGATCTAGAACCTGTCTTGTCCTGATCATTACCTACATTAACCCTCAAACTAGGGTCACAAATAAAATATAGCTCTCCCTTAGGGAATGTGCATAATCAACATGCATGGTAGATAAAAGAATGAACTTTCTCCTAGGCCCTTCCTTGATTAAGTATGCAAGTCTATGTGATGTAAAATGTTTAGCTATACTATTGACTAATTTTTTTATTATGTAATGTGTCAAAGTAGTAAGTGTTAGCTATAAAATGTCTTATGTAGTCCTTTATATAAGAGACTCTTCATTTGGAATTTGGGAGCTTTATTCACATTATCTAACATCAAAAATCTAATTAAAACTTAATTAAAGGGCTAAGAAGGGTTTAGGACACATTAAGAAAGAAAAAATGATCATTGGATAATAGTGTCAAAAAGGATAGGAGCACTAGGCATTATAGTCTTATAGAATTCTATTTATTTAGGACTCAAAAAAAGGTTGAGACTGACACAGACCAAGTCTAGGGGTTCCTAAAGGTATAGGTTAGTTTATTGAGATAATATAGAGGTGATAAAAGCAACAAACAAGAACAAGATAAATAAAATAAAGACATCACTAAAGTGAACAAGGCTCATATTCTCTAGTCAAAGTATCTTATGAAAGGACTATGAAAAGACATGATATGTGTGGTTACTTGACCAATTTAAGGTGTATACATTTTCCCCCCTTTTATTTTAGTGATGCCATGAAATGAAGTATTAGAGCAAGAGAAAGAAAATAAAATGTGTACCTGAACCTACTTGCATGGAGATAAGTGTGCTAAAAAAGGGTCCAACTCACTTCCTGGCTAGGGAAGTGGATGGAGAGCCAAATAATCCTTGGAAAAAGAAAGAATCCCTAAATGGATGCCCCTTGTATTGAATCCAAATATGGAATCTATATAATCATGGAGAAGGAGGGAAATGCTTTCCCCCTATGTTGAATTTGGGTAGAAATGAGAAATGTTTAGAGGCCCAAAACCAATGTCTATCCTTAGTCCTACATAAACTCATGTAATGTGGAATGTGTGCATAGAATCAATATATTGTGAAGAGCAAAGTCTATCATGCCCCCACTCTAAATAATTTAAATTGGAACTAAGAAGTGATCAGAGGCCTAAAACCAATGTTTGTCCTCTATCACACATAAACTCATGTAGTCTAAGTCTGGGAAATGCTATGGACCAACCATTGCAAATAATCATATAGTCTAACCTAGTGACAACCTAGGTATAGCTAGGTGTAATCTGAAACTATGGTAAATGTGCAAGAAGAGAATGACATGCCTTGCCATTCTAATTTGTATAATCTTGGATGATGAAGAACATGAATATTTGTACCATACCCCCAAATCTGATATGTGAGTGATGCATATGTATAGTCTAGAAATCTATATAACCACATGTGAAATGACATATTGTGTCATGCCCTTTGTCAAAATCAGAGATCAAAACATTGTGCTTTGCATTATGCCTATAATCTGCTATTTAGTCTTATAATAGCATCATGTTATATGAAGTTATATGTGTGAGATGTGTAATAATGTACATGCCCCTAAATTTGGTATCTGATTTTGAATCTATACCATGAATCCATATAATTTAAACCACTATATTTGACTAGTCTATATATCTATAATCTGAAATCATTGTGGATACATATGATCTAAACCACTATATTTTAATAGTTTGTGTATCTGTAAACTGAAGGTATATCCCCTTGAATGTCTTGAGTAATGTTGAGTGACCCATGTAACCTGAATCACTATTTATTTTGACCATTATCAGTTCAATCTGATCATATAAATACTGGAGGTGTAAGAACCATGTTAAGTGACCCATGTAGTCTAAATCACAATATATTTTGATTAATCTGAGTTGAACCTAATGATCTGATTATTGGTGTAAGAACCATGGTGTATCCACCTATGAGAATGGATAGGCATGTTGGATAAGTGTATGAATAGGAATATTAGGAATTATGCCCCCCTTTCAAGGAGAGGGGCAAGATCTATGATAGAGAAGGTTGAGCCAAAAGTGATGACTAGTGGTGTAATGATAGAAGCAAGGTTGGTATAGTTTGAATTGATTGAGAAGTCATTTGATTGATTAGACGGAGTTGAATATCTAGGTATAAAAGAGGTAAATAGATGTGTGTGACATAATATGTAGATGATATAGTAAGAGAGTAAGGCTTGCATTATGTCTAAGTTATCATTATCATGATTTTGTGGAACAAAATGATTTATGAAATGGAGCTACAAGGTTCTAGTTATGGGAAAAATAGTATTTTTTTTAATGAGAAAGTTGTTTGATATAGGAGAATTGGATTGATTCTTGATTCATTTGTGTGTTGACTAGGTTGAGATTTGGAGATCTTGGAGTAGGAGATATGTCAAGGATATGTGCACCTACCATGACCTGATTTGAGTAGTTGACAACCCAAGTTGAGGATAGTGGGGAGATTACCTTGGTAAGTAGCTAAAACACATGATTTTTGCCTATTTAGAAGCTTATTTTTTATGTTTTTGAAATATTTTGAAGTGTTTTAGGAATTTTATATGAGTTTTAGTGTTCCTATCTAGGATTTAGTGCTCTTATCCAGTGTTCATCATTTTTTTCCAAGTTCTAGCACTATTGCCTAGTGTTAGTGTCCTTTTATAGTGTTATTATCTATTAGGGCTAGTTTTTTAGGATTTTGAGTTATTTCCTATTGTTTTGTAGCTTAGTTGTTTTCCTTGACATGGTTGACTAACATATATGTTGTTTTTTAGTATTTTTGTAAGGTGAGGTACAGGTGAGGGAGTTTCATAGAGGCCAAGTGATGGAGACACTGAGACTATTACCTTTGTTAGTTGATGAGAGAGTTGTGATGGATACGGTAGGGTTGGGTTATGTGTGTGACTTAAGAACTATGTAGTGGGATAGGTATCTTATTACCACCTTATGTGAGAGGTGGAATGTAGACACATGTACTTTCTAGCTTCCTACTAGAGAGATTATGGTTACTTTAGAGGATGTGTACCACATTTTGCATTTACCAATTAGTAGATGGTGTGTGACTTTGTAGGATGACATGGGTGCTGATGTTATTGATCATGCATCCTTGTATTTTGCTAGTGTGCCCTCAGACATACATAAGAGAGGTAGTGATAGTGATGTACTATTGTCAATTATTATGTAGTTGAGTCCTCCACATCTATGGAAATGGTTGGTTGTGTTATTGGCTTCATTTATTACAAATGGATTAGAGTGAGGTGTTGATTGCATACATGATGTATAGGATTTTGCATAGTATAGAGGTGTATGGAACTATTTTCTCATGGGGTAGGATTATGCTTTCCCACTTATATAGGGATCTTTATCATTTTACTTAGGATGTATTCAATGGTGGTGTGAGTGTAGCTACTTTATTGCATTGTTGGGTTTAAGAGCATATAGTGGTTGTGTGGTCGATAGGATTGTTGAGGGAAAGGTGGGCACCTCCATAGCCATATGGGGAGTGGTGGATGAGTATGTTGGCTATCTAGTCTCTTGGGATAGATCACTATATATGAGTTTTAGATAGATTGGTGGCTCAAGATATCATATGGAGGCCCTATAGAGGATTCCTTAGGTGGCTTGAGGATGGAGTGTAGTTATGGTACATGAGGGTTAGTTTTTAGTTACATGACCATTGGGTTGGATTGTATGATTAATTTTAGTATGAGCACATGACTAGATAGTTTGGGGTACCACAGGATGTGCCCCCTATAATATGGGTGTGGTTGAGGAGTGCACGAGCACCAGTGAGGGTAGGAGCTCATGGGAGACTTATTGAGGTTGAGTTAGCTCCATTACCTTTAGATGTGTGAGACATAAATAAAGATCTTCTTGATGTAGATGATGTTGGATGCATAGAAGCATATACCATGATGTGGATGAGGCATTGATGGGCACTATTATATCCTATTGGTGGAAGTCATGCCTCAAGTATGAGGATCTTACATTGATCCAAATGATGGGAGGTAAGCATTGATTAAAATTTGAATTGTGTATAAGTTTGTGCTTATTTTAGCTTATTTTTAAAGCATATGGCTAATGTAGTGTTGTAATTTTGCATGCAAGTAGAGTAGGAGGTGCTCAAGATGAAGCACCTACTAGGGGAAGAGGTGGAGATGATGGGTTCTAAGAGACCATAATTGAGTTGACACTCTAAGAACTTACACAATATGTTCTTGATGATGTAGTAGAGGAGGGCTTGAGAGAATGTGTGTTAGTTATAGCTTGCATTTATTCTCATTTGTTTGATAGAGATACAATAGCAATAACTACATATGTTAAAGCAATAGGGGAGGCAGATGAACTAAGGACTGAGCTAGATAGGCATAGGATGCCTCCACTTGATTATAGATCAGTGAGTACATAGATTATGGATGAGTACATGGATCTTTAGAGGAATTATATATATTTACATGAGGAGCATAGGTAGTTACTAGAGTGAGAGAGTTGGTGTAAGAGGCATTCAGGAGCTCAAGGAGGTGTGGGGTCATCAAGTGCTAAGCTAGACTATGGGACTAGTACTAGAGGAGAGAGTGACACTGAGATTGAGGGCATGATGCCCATCCATGATTGATTGTATCTTGATATGATGTATATGTTTTGAAAATATTTCTATATATATATATGGATATTGTTTGGATTTTGATTCACGTGTACTGTATTATGGGATTTGAAATATGTTATTATATTCATTACATATGGCTATTTTAGAAATGGTTGATTTAGTGTTGATTTTGAGGTTGTGTATGTTTTTTCAAAATGTTGTTTGTGATATGATTTTGATTGTTCATGATATGTTGATAAGTGTGATGGTAGTTTTGATTTATAATCATATGTAAGCAAAAAAAAAATTGGTTTGTAATTTGGAAATTGATTTGATAAATTGATCTAGTTTAAGATTGGTAAAATAGGATTTGGTAAGATCTAGATTATTGATAAGATGATTTTATCTATGGATAGTTATTTGGAATTTGGAATGTTAGTTGTTAGTATATGGGGATGTAATATAGAATGTTGTGTGTATTACTTCCCTGAGAGATGCTCAAAAATACAAAGGTTAGCTAGACCTCTAGCTCTATCATTGCCCTATTATGTGAAGCTATGAACTGATGTTGGTATGAATGTGTTTCATATCACTCTATGTTATATCATAATTTGAACCCTGATGGCCAACTGAACAAGTTCCCTACTACTCATGCTATGTAGGAATATGATTTATATCTAATACTATATGTTGTATACTAATTGTAGCTAGACATGGAGATTTTATAAAATGTAACTTTATTGGACGTGTAATAGGAACTATGTATTGTAAAGAAGACTCATCTATCTATAATTATATACCATGTGGCCTCTACTATGATGTGTATGACTGAGCCATAGATCAATTTGAAGCTAAAACCTATGATGGGGTCTTATTTAATCTCAATCATAATGGATTGCTATATGAGATAAGACCCAAAAAATATGGCCATAGTAAATATTTCTTGTGAGTATTACTTTGTGATGTGGGTTCATTTAATCTTAACTATAGTGTATTACTACATGAGATAGGACCTAAAAAATTTGGATATAGTGAATATTTCTCATGAGTAGTATACTTTAATGTGGTGCATGTGACTCTACTAGATATGTATATGGAACTACACTATATACTCCATGGACTATAGTGTTATATGTAGGTTTTTCTCATTGAATGAGTTTCCAAACCTTATGAATAGGTGGAATATGAGATCTCCTATGAGGTTCTATCTTAGAACCTGCATTACTCTCATGATGAGTGATCGATGATTCTTGTAAAGGAATGTCTTGAGATGACTTAGTTATGGATGAATGAGTTCTATGGTTCTATGATGGAGGATATCTTGGTAACCCCTATGTGAATGATATTATGCCATTATCAATAGATCTAGTAATGCAATCTCTGAGTCCATAACAATCATTAGCTTTTTGTCCATGGATACGATGATAGTTATAAAAAGGCTGATGTGGTTGTCTATATAAGAGATGTGGATCTTGTCAATCGTGAGTAACCTCATATCTAATAGTGCTAATAATATGACACATGGGCTATCCCACTCTGAATCAAACTATAGTGGTGCCTTATTGTTGTTCTCTATAGTGCATATTATAGGTTGTGCTCTGGATTGGCTCTTTGTTCTTAACTAGTTACTTTTCTAGTTATGGTCTCCTATCTTATTTAGGACATCATGGATGTTGGATGATAAGAGCTATAGATACTATTGTTAAATCTAGAGTAATCTGATCAACTCAATCTACCTTAATCAATCCTAATTTCTTCTCCAAAGCTAGAACTGCATAGCATAAGTACATGAAAGAAGACTCTAGTTTTTGTAGTACATGCTCAAGGAGAGGTTGGTGAAGTCCCTTAATAAATATATGTTGAATCTCTAAATATGTTGGTTTTCATATCAATCTTAACATGTGATTCTTGAATTGTAAGATATAATCACTAACTATCTCTAAAGTATTCTGATGTAAACTTGCAAGTTTGTCATATGTAACACGAGGGAATGTGTTTGCCATGTAATATCTAATAAATTCCTCTTCCAAGTCAGTATATGTATGCAAGGAACCAATGGGGAGTAGATGAAACAACCAATTCTATGCTTCCCCCACTAATGTCTATTGGAATAACTTGAGAAGAATCAAAGGACTCACCTGAGATGACAAAGCCTTTTGAAAGGCTTGAAGGTGCATGAATGGATCTCCAATTCCATCAAAGTGAGGCAATAATGGTATCTATAAATGCTTAAGCAATGAATATTTTATGAATGTCTTCAAAAGAGGATTACCATGTAAATCATTAGCATCCATCCAAGCCTTATAGGCTTTGTTTTTCAAGGTAAGGAAATGTACTTGTTATTATAATTCACCAACTACATGCATTAAAGAGACAATCTCATGGGACGGTACATTAGCACCTTGAAGTGGTTCATGTAATCAATGAATTTGATTGTTAATTTTAGCCATGGGAATGCTACATTTATTAGTTGGATCATAAAGAGGGGGTGTGCTCACTTAAACTTTGGGAGTAATGGTAACTTAGACCTTACTAGAGGGATGTGGGCTACCACTCTCTTTACGTGAAGAGTGAGAACTAAGTTCTATTGTAGTGAGGAGTGGCTTGGGATATTCATTGGTATCTTTATGTTTTAGTGTATCACATTCTAATTGAGTAGATGTGGTATTATCATGAACATGTGCATTATTTAAAATAGAATTATGCATAGAAGTAGAAATGACATTTAGAAGTGCATTATGTTTGAGAGGAGTGAGAAAAAAGTTAGAAACATGAGATGCATATTCTTCTTCACTATGTGCATAATAATCATTATTGTTCCATGTATTGTCATCATTGGAATATTGTCCATAATCACTCTCATTTTAATATTCAATTGCATGTTCACTACCATATTCATCATCACTTTCAGTGTAACTAGGGAGAGGTGTAAGAGAAGAATTTAATTCTTTTCTAATTGAAACAAAGTATAATTTGAAATTGGAATATCATGTGCATCTATATTATCCATGGATGGAGTACATGAATTACTTTCATGAGAAGTAAGAGAAAGAGATTTATCATTTAGATCTTCTTTAGACACATTAGAGTTAATAACATGAGATGTAACAATTGAACTATGCATTGGCAATTTGATTCTATTGCATTTATATTGTTTTAATTTGAACATTGAAGTAGCATGAGAGAGAGAGAGAGAGAGATTAGGTTCACATAGAAGAAAATTATCACCAACTAGAGGTTTACTCGTAAGTGGATGACTAATTTGTTTATTTGGTGCATTGTGCAAAGGAGAATGAGGTGAGAAGTATCTTTCCCAATTATCAAAATTATTTTCAAAGGAAGAATGAATAAAGAGAAGATGCATCTATTTGTGCTTCACTATCAATTTCACGTATATCATCATATTCCTCATTAAAACAATAGTAATTATCTTCATTATAAATAAAATATTTTTCCACATTTTTAGCTAATGTAAAATTTTGTAAATTTGTTCATTCATTGTCATAATTATGAGAAAATTTTAGAAATTGATATATGGGATGAGAGGGAAGAAGTACCTTAGTGGCCATGTTATTTATTTCACCAAGGAGAATATTGAAGAGTACTATTAAGCAAATAAATACAAAAGTAACTATTAACATAGAGATTTTGAAATTATGTTTGATAAAGTAAACAATTTGCAAAAATTTCAAACTATTTTTCTAAAAATTGTAAGGGAGGAAAACTTGGGGTTTGAGGACCTAGTTTTGAAATCTAGGGTTTTGAGATAGGGTTTTATAATTTTTGAAAATTATGCCAATAATTTAAATTCTAAAAATAGTTTTGAATAGAATAAATAATCAAAAATTTATACAAAAATCAGAAATTTGAAATTAAATTTTTGCATGAGAAAACTACTAATATTGAAATTTTGAAATTATGTTTGACAAAGTAAACAATTTGCAAAAATTTCTAAAATTTGCAAAGAAGGAAGGTTTAGGGTTTGAGGACCTAGTTTGAAAATCTAGGGTTTTGAGGTAGAGTTTTAGAATTTTTGAAAATTATGCCAATAATTTAAATTCTAAAAATAGTTCTGAATAGAATAAATGCACAACAATTTATACAAAAATCAAAAATTTCAAATTAATTTTTTGCACAAAATCTGAAGGAAAAACCCCAAGGGTACCTAAGGTTCTCAATTTTTTTGAAGTAAGTCGAGTTTACTAAAATGTTTTATTATTTTTGAGAAACTAGTGTTTAGTACCTAAATAATAATGGTTCTAGAGTAAGGTGAAAAATCTAGATTAATATGGTAAAATATAAATTTTTATCTAATAATTTACATGAAGAAGAGAAATGAACTTATCTAAAAATGAATTAAAATGAATGATTTAGGGGTATGAAATTGAGCTGTAGGACTGGGACACTATCATGAATCCAGATCTAGCCTTCATTTTATGTTTAGACAAGAGCATCAAAAGTGGATAGGAGTGGCACCGACACTTTAGTCTATCTTTGCTGCTATTGTCTAAGAGATCTAAGCTTTATAGATTTTGTTCACTATCTTGATGTCAGCTTATGTATAAAATTTTAGAGGCTAGAAGTCAATAGAGCTCGTTATAGGTCTATTTCAATCTCTAAACCTTGTATCTATCTACACACATGTAAACAATAAATGCATCAAAAGTAAGAGGGGGGAAATTGGGTTAGGGGAAGAATGATCACATGATCTAGAACCCCTAATGTCCTAATATCTGCATATATTAACCCTCAAGTTAGGATCTCAAATCAAATGTAGTTCTCCATTAGGAAACATGCATAAACAACATGTATGGTAGATGCAATAATGAACTTTCACCTAGGCCCTTCCTTGATCAAGCATAAAAGTATATGTGTGATGTAGAATGTTGAGTTATACTATTGAATAGTTTTTTTTATTTTGTCATGTTCCAAAGTAGTAAGTGTTAGATATAAAATGCCTTGTGTAGTCCTTTATATAAGAGACTCTTTTGAATTTGGGAGCTTTATTCACATTAGCTAACATCAAAAATCTATAAAAAACTTAAGGGAGGGGCTAAGAAGGGTTTAAGACCCATTAAGCAATAAAAAATGACCATTGGACAATAGCATCAAAAAGGATAGGAGCATCGAGCACTATAGTCCTATAGAATTATATTATTCAAGACTCAAAAAAATAGGTTGGGACTGACACAGACCAAGTCTGGGGGGTTCTGGAGGTATAGGTCAGTTGATTGAGATAATAGAGAGATGATAAAAGTAATAAACAAGGCCAAGATAAATAAAACAAATACATGGCTAATGTAAACAAGGATCATATTCTCCAGTTGAAGTCTCCTATGAAAGGATTGTGAAAATACATGTTATGTGTGGTTGCTTAACTAATTTAGGGTGTATACACATATACAGTCAAAATATAGTCAAGCTATTTTGAATCTCCATAATTTATCAGGGGAAAAATATGATAACCAATGCCTTTTCATAAGCCTTAGAGACTTATATAACATCTCCATGCTCATTTTATTCTTCAATTCTACTCAGAACTCTTCCCCCACACTTTACAAAATGGTCACTAAATTTGCCAGTGCATTCAACAAACACAGTCAAATTCTAAGCCTTTATTCACATTGAAGATGGATTGGTCAAACCTCAAAAAACCACACAGATAGTATTCATGGAGTCTACAATACTCTCCAATATTTCATCTTAAAACATCAAAATATTATCAAGAACAACTCAAATATCCTTCTCTAGTCACTTGAAGAACATGGTCAGACATAGTTAAATTTGGAGCTCAATGTATTTGACTGTACAAACATTAAAAAAATTTAACCAATGTCTCTAGATGCACCTTGGACTCTTTTATAAAATTTAATTGTACACCAACAATAAATTCATCTTGGATCAAAATATATATCTCAAAAACTACATACTGGTTTTCTCTCATTAATTTGAATATTTAAATTCCAACAGTCATTCTGTGAATGCTAAACATTGGATACTTTTATATCATCTAATTTTCCCTAATAACTTTGAAAAATTTTGCTCCATCAATCTCCTTAGGATTATCTTTGTCTTTACCTTGCATTGTTTATCCTTGATCATTGATTTGTGTTACCACGAACATGCCACTTGGTAGCTTTGTGTGCCTTATATGCACTTTGTACCATTAAATCAATGTGTTTATGCCACTTGTCAGTTCCACATGCTTTAATATTTGACTTAATGTGCACCATTGATCTCTATCTAATAGGTTTTACACTCACCATAGATTTTCATCATCTAATTAAATGTTCATTGTTATATTTATCTTGACTATTTGAGCCCAAACAATAATGTAGTTAAACTTGATGATCTCTAGCACATCACATTCTACAAAAGAAACTTTGAAGGTTTATAAATTGAGATAGAAAACACTTCAAGAGTCCAAATATTTAGGGTACCTTCATGGTATTATAAACAATATCTCTATGAAAAACTTTGACCAATGCTAACTTTTTGATTACCTGCACAAAATGCACAAACTCATTGGATCACTCATATTTGCATGAATCGTAGTGATGGTTTGACTTCTCTTAGCTATAATATGCATGTTTCTCTTTCTAAATGATCAAATGACACACCAAAACTTCACCAAGACAACTATGGATGCCTTAAAACTTATTTTTTATCCTTACAAACTTGTATGTGTGCCATACCTTTCCAAGCTATCAAATCACAACTTCTTTGTCATTCATGTACTAGTACCACATTATTCTAAGACAATGTACTAGTATTTTCCCACAACTATGACTCTAACCCACAATGTCTTAGAATAATGTGAAACTAGGATTTGCCCACAACTCATATTCCTTTTCCTCCTTGGTCATTTGATATTGATAGTTCTTCTTCTTCTTCTTCTTCTTCTTCTTCTTCAGCTTAAGAGAAGCAACATGCTCATCCACTAAAATATTCTCCTTTTCTTCTAAGATTGGATTAAAAATATATGGAGATAACACATATTCATGACATACATTTTCAATGGAAGAAATAACCTCAGAACTGGGCATTGATAACTAGTTATTTATATGAAACTTGATCAACAATAGTAGGATGTTTTCTTAGATCCATACATACCTTAGAACTAGCCTTAATTATCACTTTGGTCTTTTCCTTGAGCTTAACTTGAACTAACTTTTGATTCTCCTTTTCTATCTAGACAGATGACACATTCTCTTGGCATTCTTAAACCTTCTTCATATATAATTCTTCTTTTGCTTTAGTGGGTAGTCCACCTTGATCTTTTAATGCAATTAAATTAGTTTCTTGGTTTTTTATTCTTTAGGTTTCCATACCAAGGATTGACCTTTCTTGAGCATGCTAGGATAGTCATGCATCTTCTTGTGATTTGAGAGCTTACTTATACAATAACTTGTAATATGACCAACTTGATGACAACTAAAACAAATAACATCTTGTCTCATAAGTTCATTATGCTCAAGTTTGTATGTCTTAGGTCTCCATGCCTGGGTTAGTATTTTCCTATGCATTCTAGGGTAGAATCTAGCAATATGTCCCACATCATGACAATTATAGTATACTATTTTATTCATACCTCTACTTGATCAGTTGCTCTTCCTTCTACATTTTCTATCCTTATGACCCAAAAAATTACATGCAAAGAAGTGACCATGAAATGAAATTTTATACAAAATATCATTTGGTTACCTAATAGGTCTTCTCATGTTATACTTTGTGCTTTCATCCTTCTTGTCTTGAGCTGACCTCTCTTTCTCTTTCTCAGCCTTGTCTACCTTGGCAACAAATTGCTCATGTTCATCCTCTAATGAATCTAGCTTAGTATTCAATTGAATGCTCTCATCCACTTTAGCTTTCATACTTTAACTTGTAGCCTCTAACTAAATTTTGAGAACTTGGATAGTCTCCTTATCCCTATTAACTTTTTTAGCCATGTCATACTTCAATCTACCTGTTTGCTCTTCAATGATATTTATAGAATCAATATTGGATTTCAATTTATCATGCTCACCTCACTTTGAACTCAACTTGGCATTTGTCTCTTCTATCTGAGTCTTGAGATGTTTGCATTCTTTGTATTCTAAAATCATATTTGTCTTTGTACCCCTTAACTGATCCTAAAGGTCATGCATGGTCATCTTATCTTCTTTGACTATTTCACTTAATCTCTTAAACTTAATTTGAAGATGACTTATTGTTTCTCTATGTTCATGAACTATTCATTACACTCCTCAAGCATCATCTCATGTTCATCATCCTTAGAATTAGAATTAATCTTCCCATTCTCAATATGACTAATCTATTCTTCAAGACTTTTGACTAATGATCTCAACTCAAGATTTTATTTCCTCAACTACTTAGTCATATTTGTACCTTGGATCACCTTCAAGTGGTTAAACTTGCACAAAAGGTCCTGCTATGATACCAATTGTTATAGTTAAAATCATTGAAGAGGGGGGATGAATCGGTGATGCCAGATAATATAATTTAATTCCTAGCTCTTAAACATTTAGCATAAATCAATTGGATCCATAAATCAACTTGATCAAGTAATATAAACATGAAAGAACATACATCTAAAACATACATAAGAGCATACATCACATGAACACATAATATATGTGGGAAACCCTTTTGGTGGATAAAACCCACTGAACCTTGCAAGATAGACTACAATATTATAAAATAAGATCCAATATTTATACCATCACCAATTAATCAAGGAACACCCATCCCTAAGTTTAGTGAGACACATATCCCACAAGGAGGAACCAACCCCTAGGAAAATAATCACCCACTTATCTACCTTGAATATATCATCTTAAACACCTATTTCTAATCTTCAACTGATGATGACCACCTTTCTTTGCTCTATTCACTTTCATTATCTTACCCAAACAGTCTCAAGGGCTCCCTCACTTAATTTGCCTCTTCTAAGCCCATTAGGTCCAATGACCTATGTATCCACCTACATCAACTTGATCATAAAATCATGAATAATTCTATAGACTCTTTTTTGTTCCTTAATGACCTATACATTCTCTTTTAAATTTTCTCTCCTTTGCTTGAATCTACACATGCACAACTAGAATAATTAGTCCAAAAAGACCTTGTACTTATACCACTCTCTTCCTTTAACCCATCTTGGTTAACCAAGACGCTTTACATATTTGAACCAAACTTAAAATAGGTATATACACATGTTACATGTGATAACCACACTCCTGAGGTTGGTCATTGCCTCATTAGCCCCAAACCACCATTAGGTCTTGGTGAGACCTAAAACAATTAGACCTTCATACTCACACATTACATGTGAGTCTACTTGGACCACCTTCATCCTTTACCAATGCTATGAACACATTAAAAATATCTATAATATACCATTTCTCACTCCCTCATGGGTCCATACCACTTTTAACATCAACTCAATACTTGACCCTACCAATTAGGTCTCCTTGCTTTTCATGTCTTCATACACAGAAAACATAGTTTCAAACTTATGAAGAAAACACTCAAGTATTTCACATAGCCACATGATTAGATCACATGGGTGAACATTTAAAGACATTTTATACATGTCTACTTGATTTAGATACTTCAACACATGCTCTAAGCACTCAATTCAACTCTCTCAGAATGACCACTCAGACTAGTCATATACAATCAAAATATTATCAAGCTATTTTGACTCTCCATAACTGATCAAGAAAAAAATATGACAACCAATTAATTTTCATAATCCTTAGAGACTTATATAACATCTCCATGCTTATTTTATTCATCAATTCTACTCAAATATCTTCCAACACACTTATGTAAAGTGGTCACTCAATCTACTAGTGCATTCAACAAATGTAATCAACTTCTAAGCATTTGTTCACACCAAAGATGGATTGGTCAAACCTCCAAAAACCACATAGATAGTATTCATGTAGTCTAAAACACTATCCAATAGTTATTTCATATTAAAACATCAAAACACTATCAATAACAACTCAAATATCCTTCTCTGGTCACTTATAGAACATGGTCAAACACAACAAATTTGGAGCTCAATATATTTGACTATACAAACATTCAAAACTTATAACCAATGTCTATATATTCACCTTGAATTCCTTTGAAATTTTTCATTTTACACTAACAATAAATTCATCCTGGATCAAAATATATAGCTCAAAAACTATAGATTATTTTTCTCTCATTAATTTAAATATTTAAATTCTAACGGTCACTGTGTTAATGCTAAACATCAAACACTTTGATATTATCATGTGCTCTCTAAAAACTTTGAAAAAATGCACTCCATTTAATCTCGTTATTATTATCCTAGTATTTTCCTTCCATTTCTCACTGTTAATCATTAATTTGTGCTACCATGATCATGCCACTTAGCAACTCTACATGCCTTCTATGCACCTTTTACCATTCAATCAATACACTTGCATCATTTGGTACTTCTACTTACAATCTTGACTATTTAACTTAACACATAATATTGAGCTCTATCTGATAGATTTCACATTTGTATATCTTCATCATCTGATTAAATGCTCACCATTATATCTATCTTGACTATTTGACCTCAAACAACAACATAGTTAAATTTGACAGTCTGATACATCACAGTCTATAAGAGCAACTTTGAAGGTTTATAGCTTGAGATAAAAAAAACATTTCAAGAGTATAAATCTTCAGGTTGCCTTTTTGGCACTATATACAACATCTCCATGAAAATTTTTTACCAATGTTGACTTTCTGATTACCTACACAAAATGTAAACTTGTTGGATCACTCATATCTACATGACATGTAGTGATGGTCTAGCTTCTTCTAAACTAAAATATGCATGTTTCTCTTTCCAAATAATAAATTTACACACAAAAACTTCACCAATACAATAATGTATGCCTCACAACTTCTTATTTTTCCTTACAGACCTACACATGTGCCATACCTCTCCAAGCTATCAAAACACAACTTCTTCATCATTCATGCACTAGTACCACATGCTCTCTTTAACATTAATGATTAAAAACATCAATGACTATGGTTAACATGATTCAAGGATAAACTGAGCTCAATGTCTAGTTTCCAAGAGATATGAATTCATCAAAGGGTCAAGTGAGGGTTTCAAGAGCCAAGTATAGTCATACACCTCAAAAAAATTGCACCTACAACCATAAGTACTACAGTCATGTTCTAAGTATGGAGAAGTGAGAAGAACAATGGTAAATATAAGCCTCTTGATCATGAATGGCATATTTATATATTAAATTATGAATTAATTATTCATATCATTATGATAAATCTTTGAATATGTCAACACAGTCAAACCCTACAAGTTTTTTGTACGAAAGTTGATTGTATGAGGCTTAAAGACCTTGTTTGAGGTCAAAACTAGCTAAAATAAGTATGAATGGTGATTATTAGTAAGTTTATAGTCATGATGGAGATAATTAGTTTGAATTAGATCAAATACTCCATTTTATCATATTTCCACCTATATTACCATTGAAATACAGACATATGAGGTCTTTTGAGGAGGTACAAAGTAACATAAATTGGTATGAAGGATTGTGAAATAGAAATTGAAGAGTAAGAGGAATGAAATGAGGTTTTTATTACCTAATAATATCTTATAAATATTTATTATGACCTAAACACCATGTTAAACATAAAAAAATAGTTATTCAAATGCTCAGACAATGCAAAAGAGATAATTTGAGACAGTTTTGAGGTTTTATAGCATCTACAAGTTGAATCAAGACTTGAAATTTTTCACACATGGCCATAATGACTTAAGGGAGATTATATATAATTTTAAATACCATTTCACAAATTTAATTACCCACTATTTTTACAAAATCCCCTGCATGTCCATTCACTAGCATCATTGGAGCAAGCAGTGTTCTTGGATGCATACAAGTGTACTATAGGTTTCTAGACTATTTTAAATATTTTAAAATCATGAATATATGTTATTAAATCTTAATAAGACCTTTAAAGAGTTTTAAAACTCCAATTAATATGCAAACCATGCCCTTGAGGGATAAAACAAGCAAACAGGCCTATAGGACCAAAAGTCATTTTAACCTATCAAGAAAGATGACAGAAACAAAATGATTTGATGACATGCTATAGGTCCCATGATTATTATTTAAATAAGTTAAAATAGATCAAGGATTTATATTCATCCATGAGGAGAAATTTGAATTATGTAGTTCCAGACACCCTTTTAAGCCACCTGATCAAATGCTCGTATCTTTCACCACGTGAAGATTTTGGTCAAACACTCTTATCATTATTTTAGGAACCCTATGAAATTATAATTAATGAACAATTTAGGTTATTTTAGGGGTTTTTATTTATGAATAATTGCTAAGAGTGTAAGCAATCCAGAATACAAGTAAAACCCTACAAGCAAATTTCTTCATTTGGGTATCTTCTCATATCTTTTGCATGGGAAATAAATATTTTAAAGGATGTTTATGGGGTTTTTATACTAAAAATTCATGGAAATAAGTTTATATTTAGAGGATTTTACCTCATGAATCATCATTAAGAAGATTTAGCTCCAAAACCCTCCAAAACCCTCATATTGACCAATTTTGAGAAAAGTTGATTTTATTTCCATCAAAACCTCATGTATCAACATAAAACCTCTTTAAACATCAATTAAAATTATATATAGTCCCATAAATTTGAAATTTTTGTATGAAACTATATGGATCAATTAGAAATCATTTTTTGGGAGAAAAAAACATGAAAAATGAGGTACAAGGCAATTTACATGAAATAAAATCCATGGATGTTAAAGCCTAAGAATTTTTATTCATCCTAAAATAATTATTTGGTTATAAATATACCTATAATTTCCCCTACCATTGCATTCAAAATAGCCATTCAGTAGGAAAATTAAGCAAAATTGACCTAGTCAACCATGGTGACTGAATTACAGGGGTTTTTTTCATCAAAAGCACCTATCTCATGGTGTAAGGAGTTGTTACAGGTATAATATATATGTTATTTTCAGGTTTTATTTTTTTATTACAAGTTATAATGTATTTCAAATGCAAATTGTAGTCTAATAGGCCTAATTGGCCTAGTAGGCCTATTTGATCAAATAATCAAAAGGGAAATTGGCATTGGATGGTTATCAAAGAGTTAAAAAAGGAGTTCCACACCACTTATCTAATATTCTTCCATGATAAACTCAATCTTCAAGCTCCTTTTCATGAAATAAGGAGTTCAATTGGGGTTAACTTGTTTTGAAGACTAAATCACTTCAGTTGATTGTTTGACTATCTTCAAGCATCTTTCATGCTCTTCATGCAAAGGGGGAATTCTATTCAAATTAAAATCACTTAAAATTGGAGTCACAAACCAAATATTGGCATAAAGTTCATGAAAATAAGATTCAAAAATAATTCACAGGGCCTACCACCTTCATTTTCAATGCAAAAGGGAGTTTCATGTATGATTTTTCAACAAAGGAGATAAATTAAAGATTATTCATCATTATTGTAGAAGGATCTTATCTTGAGTTAAATCCAAGTGACTTATCCTTCTCTCCTCTACACCACATTGGGTATATATTTTCAAATTTTGGCTATATATGTTGGCTTTTAATCTATTTTCTAGATCCCTCAGGCTGGCATAGAGAGACTATATAAAAATTATAACTTGCACCAAAAACTCAATAAAGAGAGTTTGTTTGCAGATCATTCATGCTTGTAATGTGTATTTATTATTATTTATTTGTATATAAGTGTGATATATATCTCCTTTTGTAGGTCCTTTCTTCACTTACTACTATGATTTCATCCTTTGCAGGTCACTTGAAGAGTTAGAACAGAAATTGAGTTAGAGATTGTTAGTATGTAGTGTCTTTAGAGACCTCTATTCACACACCTTCAATCTGAAAACCTTATTTCAAACATTCTTAAAATATTAATGTTTAAGATTGATCTGAGAGAGTTTTATTGACAAATTATTCTATCTTGATCCATATGTGTACTTAAGTTTCAAAGTTTACAGAGGATCAATCATTATTTAGGTGCATCACCATCATAAATAGAATTCATTTTTCATTTCCTCCTTACTCTTTTCATCCCAACATCAAATAGGTTTAGCAATTGATTCTAAAACTCACATATATAGAGGGTCTAGCCTCACAACTATAGGTATAATCTAAACATAGGTATTTCATATCCTTAGATCATTCTAATGTTAGTTTAGATATGAATCAAACTTGAGTAATCTAATCTCTACTAGGTGTTATTTCAGTTTTTAATAGTTTTGGTACACCTAATGGGAATACTTATTCACATAAATTGAATCATATATCTACATATATAAGTATAGTAGCAATATTTAGGGTGTCATTTTTAGATTTAGATACATTTCATGCCACCAAGAGTGGTCACAAGATCCTTTGCAAAAGTTAAAGAGATAGATTTCATTAAGATATCTTTCCAATCAATAAATAAGAAGAAATCCTCTTATTCAATCCAATTCCTACACCTTTTTCTTCCCCTATTATTGCTCAAACTCTTCCTATTCAAACAAATATGGATCAGCCAAACATTATCGTAAATCTTATAACCCAGATGGTTATTCCTAGGAGGCAAGACTTTGTGCCTTTTAATGGTGGTATCCCCCTAAATATCAATCAATAGGATGATATTCTAGCTTCTACTTTGAAGTCTCTTCCTTATTTTACAAGAGAAAATCTAGTTACTCCTATAGAACATATTATAGATATAACTAACCTTTGTTTAGTGCATCATATAACTCAAAAAAATGTAGCAATTAGGTTGTTAGCAACTTCATTCAAAGGCAAAACATTTCAAAGTTATAGACGACTGACACCTACATCAATCAACAATCGAGATGAATCTAGATAAGTCCTGTGCAAGCACTTTGAGGACAAAAGTGATCATCCTTCATTGGTGGGGTAGCTTACAACAATTAATATATTTCCTCATGAATTCATGGTGGATTTCAATTATAGGTTTCAAAAGACCTGTAATAGAATTTCTACAGTGATCAAGTGTACTCCAAACTATGCATTTATGTACTATATGAAGGCTCTTAATTTAGATGTGGCTTTGATAATATAATTTGTGGGAGGAAATACTTTACTTGAGGCTCTTGAAGTAGAAATAAAGGCTGAAAATTGCCTTATACAATCAAGAAAGTTATCTCTAAGGCCACCTATGACTTTATTTCTAGAGATCCATCCTCCTACTCCAACTATTGCTCTAGTTTCAGATTCAACTAGTCTTTATCAAATAGAAGGTAATCAAATTGATATATTGGGGAAGATAGATAGTCTTCTCAAAGATCATAACAACAAGTTGGTTACAATGGAAAGGCAACAAGATTCACCTTATAGGCCCTACTAGAATATCAATCAAAATTATCAGTATAATAGGCCACCCTATTCATCCATTTAGTAAGGACAAGGGCATAATTCTCAATTAAAGAAATACAATCTCAATGTTTTAAGCAATTTCAGAGATATAGTGCCACTCAGAATAACTATGATTAGGAAGGGTAATGGAATAATTAGTTGCATCAATCAAATAACATGGAAATGGATCCAACTGGTGAAAGCTCACAATAATATTATATGTAGTAGAGTTCAGCTCCTCTTCCACATGAAAACCAACCACCTTCTCAGAATAGGTAAGCCTCTCTACCATACGAAGACATTCCTTCTTTCACTCAATTAGAAGTGTCAAATTAACAAGGAGAAGGTAGTATTAAATCACCTAATGAAACTACATTTTTTAACTTTTAGGAAGGTGAGAACTCATTTAAACACATGGTTGTAAATCAATGACAAAATGTGTCAAATGTTGATAATTTTATTGTATCCCATACAAAATCCAAGAAAAGGGTAATTGGTGAAGGTTCAATTCCTAAAAAGGCATCTCCTCTTCCTTCTCAACCACCACAAAATACCACCACTCATGGTGTGCCATAGAAGACATCAAATCAACAAGCATAAGATCTAAAGGGGCAAAATTTGAAAGGGCCTTACATTCCCTAGTTCACACAACATTTAGGAGGTACTTTTGCTCCTAAATTATAGCCTAAGATAACCACTTATACACTCAATATTATGGATCAAATGAAGAAGGCTTAAGTATCAATTTCTATGTGGGATATACTACTAATCCTAGGTTAAAAGGAGTTCCTACAAGAGGAACTTTCAAATTCAATATCATAGTTAGACAACCTAAAAAGGAAAGACTAAGCTTGTTCTAAAAAATTCAAATCAAGTTGTTGAGCTTCAATCTTCCAAGGTGACTAAGCCTCCTCCCTTTTATCTTTTTGTTGTCATAGGAGATTTTTTGGTTCATATTTGTATCAGTGACAATATGGCTAGTACCTCTATCATGACCAAGTCAATAGTTGACAAACTAAGACTTCAGTATGAACCCCATGATAAAGGTGTCTTACAATTAGATGGGTCTCCTATAAAGATTGTAGGTGTTTTGAGAGATCTTAAAATCATACTTATTGCTTGTCCAAATTTCACCATTACACAATACGTAGTTGTTATTGATTTACCTCCTTATTTTGCACTATGCCTATCTGAATATTTCACTACTAAGATAAGAGGTTACCTTTCTTCAAATTAATTATACATGGTTTTTAGAACTAGGTATGGAACCAAAGTCACAATAAGATCTGAGCCTATTTTTAGATTCCATCTAGAGCCCTATATGTCAAATATGTCAAATGTGAATTATAGTATTTCAAAAGAAGATGAAAATACCAGTGATCAAGAACCTTCTAAGTCACTTGAAGGCATACCCGGTCTACTCCTAGATGAGAGGGCTACTAAAAACCATGGATATGACCCATACAAAAGTATTAAATAATCAAGTTTTAGTGTCTAATATATGCATGAGGAAGGTGACTTATTGCCTAGTCTCAGTAGCTCAATGCAGGATCAAGGAATGTGGAATCTGTACTTTGATGGATCTAGATAAAAAAATAAAAATGGGGCTGGTGTAATGTTGGTTTCACCTCAAAATCAAAGTTATTACTTATATTATATTTTAGTTTAGTTTTACATCAAATACTACACAATATGAAGCTCTTATCCATGGCCTTTAATAGGCTAGAAAGAGGGGTATTAAATTTTTGTAGGTGAAAGGTGATAGTGAGTTTCTAGTGAAAAAAGTTAGAGGTTTAAGTGTAATAAATAATCCTCTTCTAAAGGCCTACAAACATAGATTTTGGGACCTCATGGAAGATTTATAGACATTTGATAGCTGCTCCATTCTTAGATGAGCTAATCAACATGCAGATAGACTTGTTGCCATAGGAGCACAATATGATATTGTGGATCAGCTCAAGAATACTAAAAATTAGACAAAAATCAAGGCTATATGTAGTCCTTAATTCTAAATAATGATGTAAGTTGTCAAGTTTTTTATTATGATAAACAGATAGCTTGTTTTTTGTAGAATGAAGCAAAATTTTACCCAAAAAATAATGATAAATTGTAAAACTAATATGAAGATTAGATTGTGCAGTTGAGCTCAAACAAGATGCATAAAGGTTTGGTGAATTTAGAAATCATTTTTGAATATGATCAGCTAATAAAGGACAAGGTAAACATTTCTTCCAAGAAAGAACATTATGATTAAATTACCATAGCTGAAGGTAAGCAACTCAAGTTGGGAAAAGTTAACACTAATACTGAGAAAGGATATTTCATTTCATTATGTAAGGAGTTCATGGAGGTATTTTCTTGGTAATACAATAATTTGAAATTTTTTGATCCCAAGTTAGCATAGCATATAATTGACTCTAAATAGGATGCAAAACTAGTAAGACAAAAGCAAAGGTTAATCAACCCCAAGGTTGAAATCCTCATGAGAAAGGATCTTACAAGGTTGATTGAATCAAATATAATATTTCCTATCAAGAATTAAACATGGGTATCAAACCTTGTACCTTTAATAAATAATAATGAAGAGATAAGACTATGTGTACATTTTAGAGATCTAAATAGAGTGTCACTGAAAGATCATTATCATCTTCCCTCTATGGATCAAATTTTGGTAGAGTATCAAGTTCACAGAGGTTCTCCTTACTAGATGGGTACTCAGGTTATAACCAAATATTTGTGAAATATCAAGACCAATACAAAATAGCTTTCGCCACCAAATGGAGTACTTATGCATATAAAAAGATGCCCTCTGGACTCTCAAATGCTAGAGCTACTTTCCAAAGGGAAATGGATGTTGATTTTCATGATCTTTTGAATGAAATATTTTTTTTTCTATTGATGACATTAATATATTTTAAAATGATACTAATGATCATATAACACACTTGAGAATGGTTTTTGATAGATGTAGACAATTTGGAGTTTCCTTGAATCCAAAGAAGTGCATCTTTGCAGTGCATGAGGGAAGACTTCTTGGGCATGTTATGTCCAAAGATGGACTTTCCATTGATGAAAAAATAAAAAAATAAATCCTTGATCTATCATTTCCTAAACATAAGAAATTTTTTTAGATCTTCTTGGGAAATATCAATTTCATCAGAAGATTCATTCCTGGTTTTGCAAAATTGGTAAGGTCACTCAAATATTGAAGAAACATCAAGATTTAACTTGAAGTGAAGAGGGAAAGAGAATATTTTAGGCCATAAAGGAGGCCATTAGAAAATATCCTAATTTTCTCAATCCTAATTTTAGTAAGGATTTATTTATGTATGCTTCTTCTACATCTAGTACAATTTCAGCCATGTTTATGCAGTTGAATAATGAAGGTTTGGAGCAACCCATTAATTTTTCAATCAAACTTTAGTGGTATCTAAAGAGAGGTATTATTTTATTTAAAATAATGTGATTTTTATTATAATATATTTTTAAAAAAATAGACATTTGATTTCAAATAATAATATTTTTCTAATGGTAGCTCATCCTAGTGTGAAGGGTTTCATCCTTATCAAAGACTTAAGTGAAAAGAGATTTGGATGGGTCACTAAGTGCATTGAATATGATATTGAAGTGAAGGTAAAAAACATGGTATGAGGTAAAGGATTATGTGAACATATTATATCATATGTGAAAGAAGAAAAAAAGACAATTTTTACAGTTCAAGATACTCAAGAGGAAGTTGAAACTACCCCTCCTTCCAGCTAGACACAGGACATTACTAGATCCCTCTAAATAGGAGAGTGTCTATGGGATTAAATGAATAAAATATGAGAAAATTTAGGCTTAAATAAATACCATACATTCTTATTTATGGATTTATTTTCAAAAAATAAATTGGAGGTATGTTATTAAGGTGTGTTGAAACTAGTCAAAATGACAAGCTTTTAGAGCAATTTCATGATAGTCCTTCAGGAGGCCATTTTAGAGCCAAGAATAAAAAATAAAAAATTATTAGAGTTGATTATTTTCATCCTAATTTATTAAAGGATTCACATACATGGGTTATAAAATGTGCAAAGTGTTCAATTTTTACAAGGAAATAGAGACTAGTTGTTATGCCATTGAAGCCTATTCAGGTTGAGTAGCCCTGCATGCAATGGGGTTTAGAATTCATTAGCATGATTCATCATCCATCAAGTTCTGGTCATAAATAGGTTATAACATCCATATAATATTTTACCAAGTGGGTGGAGGTAGTTCCATTGAAAGAGGCAAATGAGAACTCAGTTCTTGAGTTTTATGATAGTCTAGTCATCGTTTTGGAGTTCCTTCAACTATCATATCAAATAATGTTTTGGAATTTAGAAATGAAAAGGTAAGTGAATGGGCTCTTAATCATGGTATTTATTTAACATATTCATAAAATTATTATCCATAGGTTAATGGACTAGTAGAGTCCACCAATAAGACCCTGATTCGGATTATCAAGAGAATAATGGAAGATAATCATAGATCATAGCATACAAAGTTGAAAACTACCTTATGGGAAGATATAATCACTCGTAATAAAGATATTATTCATTTACCTTATATTTTAGTTTATGAAAGAGAGGCAAGGTTTCTTATTTCATTATAACTTCTAGCTTTGAAGCTTGTACACCAACTAGAGATTCTCAAAAATGATGTAATGGATGTAAGTATGAATGAACTAAGAGAATTAGAGGAAATAAGAGATGATGTCATGCATACCATCTAGTCAAATTAGTAGCAAGTTAAGAAATCCTTTGAAAAAAGAGCTTCATTAAAGACATTTCAGCAAGGGGACATAATACTCAAATGGGATAAAGAATGTGTTAAACCAGGTAAGCACTCTAAATTTGATAGCCTTTGGAGTGGCCCATATGTTATCACTGATTGTAAGGGAAGCAATTTTTTCTTATTATCCAAACTGAGTGGAGAGAAACTTCCTATTTTTTTAAATGGGATTTTCCTCAAGTACTACTATTAGGAGAGTCACTCATTTGTACATAGTCATAGCTTCATTCCTCTAAGTTCATAAGTGTGCATGTTTTGTCAGTTGTTTTTTTTCTAGATTATGTTGGTGTCTATTTATTTTTTGTTCTAGAGTCTACAATTTTCCCCATTTTTTAATATAGTCTAGGGTTTGATATAGTCTAATGATTCTACATTTTCTTGACCATTAGGCTATTTAACCCTTATGAGTCACCATAAATGTTGTTAATTTGACATGTCAAGGCCAAATACCAACCCCTATAATCTATAAATTTTTAGTATCCTATCAATAACCTCTACAAGCAGGTCAAATTAGTGTATTTTGGCCTAACAGAGTAATTTTGGTGTTTAAATTTTTAAATTTAAGTCAAAAATTCATTAATTTATCCTAAAATTCATTTAAGTATATTCAAATATATGTTCATACCTTAGTTTGAAAGTTTCATATTCTAAAAAGGTGATTTCATGTGTTTTTAAGCCCAAAAAGGCCCTTTTCTAACTCCCAAGTTCCAATTTTGTCTAAATAAAGCATGAAAAAGGTTAATTTTGGTGTTATTTCGTGAAAAATACTCTTTATATTCGACCAAATTCTAATCTTGGTGGTGGAAGTCTTAGTTCTCTTTAAAATCCAAGAAAATACTTATTTCATTAATTTAACAAAGAGAAGTACAGATTCGTATGAAATTTCATACAGTTGAGGCATGAAATATGAGGAGGACACTAAAATATTTATATAATAATTTTAAGGAAATTAGAGGCCAAACTGGCTCAAAATTCATCACCTATAGTCACCTTCCTCCTTTGCACATAGAGACTACCTTGCAGGTTTAATAATGGTACAGATTGGAGATTCAAGGTACAGGTCTAAAATTTTAGAAAAATAAATTAGAATTAGAGGGATTATTTAAGGATTGATTGGTTCTATAATTGGTCTCTTTTCCCTTATGAATCATCCATTTGAATTTAGGATAAATTATGCAGTCTTGCAACCAAGAAGGCAATCGATTCTCTTCAATTTCTCCTCACCAATGCATTATTTCAAGAAAATTCCAATTTTTGGATCTTATTAGCAACCTAATATACCTATTATGACATTATTAATTACCTTATTTCATGTGTGAAGGTTAAACACAGGATTTTTTATAGTATGAGTTCAATTTTATAATTTACATGCTTAAATAAGAATTGTACAGTCACGAAGAGAGAAGGTAGCATCAAGTTTTATTTATTGTGTTTGTAGGGTATCCTTCATGTTTTTTTTGTTCTCCAATAAAATTTATTAGAATTTTTTCCAAATTTCATAGCAAAATATCATTCATATACTCAATCATTACCAAGAAAGCCCAGTTTAGCATTGTTTAAGGTTTTCTAGCACATTTTAAATTTTTTTCAAAAAATTATGTTTCATTTTCAGCCTATGGTCCTTGTCCAAAGGCATATGAATTGATATGGTATGGGAATTATGTGTCCATTTTTGCATATAGTTCCTTACATTGGCATTGTCATGCTCACAGGTGCTCCTTTACACCTCCATCTCACTCACCCCCATATCACTATCTTATCACTACCTTCTCACTCTATTTTGTGTTTTTCCCACCCTCCTTTCATGTCTTTCTATCATCTTTCATCCCTACCACCCTTTCACCCATCTCCATTCCATGATTTCATCATCAATAGGGTCAAGTATTGACAAGAGACCACCACAAGTATGAACAAGAGGATAGTGGCCAAGCAAAGCATCAAACTATAGTCAAGATGAATCCTACAGTAGTCCACCATAGTCAAGCATTGATCATAAGGTACAATGAAGAGTCAAGGTGAGAGAGACCTTCTTGAAGGTCTAGTGAGATCAAGAAATATATGGTCATGAGAAAGTAACAGGATAAATCCATCATGGAGGTGAAAGTAGGTATGTAGACCTTGAAACTGGGCACCATTTCCATATTATCACCTATAGCCCTAAAGACAACCTACATGCCTCAAATACTCCAAGAAGGATTTTGTTTTTGAGAAGAGGTATAGAGTCATAAGAACACAATTTTGAAAGGATGTTTTTTATAGGCTTGGAAAAAAGAGCCCTAAATAGTGACCAAACTCAATTTGGTCATAAATCTCTACTAAAATGCATCTATAGGCACGTGTCATTTTAAAGAAGGCCTACTTGGTAGGAAGAAGGACCTTTTAAGGCTCAAAGAGGCTATTTTTATCATTAATAAATAATATGTAAAGGCATGCCATAAATTTCACAAAATTATAATGAGGAGAAAAGGTAACCTACAACAAGCTTTGAGGCAAGCTACAACCATGGTGGCAAAAGTTGATATCAAGATGTAACACTAGGTCAAGGAAAGAAGTGAAGGAAGAGTTTGAAAATGTTGGAGACTTTAAAGAAGAATGAAAGAATGTTATTGGCCTTGGAGGTTTTTAAGTGCAAGATCAAACATTTTTAAGTTATAACCTTATCCATACAGAGCTAAATATAGTCAAGCTAATGAGATAGGCACATGGTTAGGATGAGTTTTAAGCACAGTGGTAAGTGACAAGAGCTTCATGTTTTTGGTAGGTTATTAAAGAATTAATGGTGACTAAAATGCATAAATGATGAAAAGGTAACTTTATAAACATAATATATAGTTAAATAACTTGACTTATAGTGCCGACAATGATACATATAGGCCTACTCTCAGACCACTACCTGACAAGTTTTGACTTGACAAGTTTCAAGGACTCTTCTAAGGTCATGGAGACTACTTGGACCATGGATAAGTAAGGAGGAGATGTAGGCTTAGATAAAGGATAAAGAGGATGATAAGAACATAGTGACTCAGTTAAATTCATCCCTAAAAGACACCTATAGCCAACTAAGTTAGGAGGCTAAACAAAGACAATGGAGAAATCTTCAAGGTTTAAGACCTTTTTCAAAAGTTTTTTTAAAGTTAATAAATATATCACACCATAATAAAATGATCTTAAAATCCTTGTGTATGGTTAAGTATGTCCAAGAATCTCAAACTTTAAATCATGATCCATGCAAAACCCTATAGGCATAAACATAGTCAAGTAAAGGGCTTGGAGTTTTTGTTGACAAGTGATATGACATAATGACCTAAGTGTTTCAAGAAGAAATGGTGATTAGAATCATCATAACTAATAAACAAGGTTGTATTTATATCTTAGTGAAGTGTAGTGGCAGTCATACATCTTGAGATGAGACCTATAGCCCTAGGACCACTATTGCAGTTAAAGTGATAAGCTATGATGATGAAGGAGACCTAAAGAACACTTCAAGAATATTTTTGGGTTTAGAAGGTGATCATCATGAATGAAAGAGATAAATTCAACATAATATCAAGGTTTTCAAAGGATTAGGAAGAAGAATGCAAGCTAAATCTAGTCCTAAAGGCAACCTATAGTCAAGTAACAGTAGTAATGGACATTTTCTAGGTTTCTAAGCTTGTTTAAGAGAATTTATTGTAATATTTAGAGATATTTTGTAAGGTGACAGACTTTGAGCATCTTGTCACCCTTTTAGGTTTTAAACACCCTCAATCATTATTCCTTGTTCATACAAGGACCTATAGGTATAAACACAACTAAGCACCTCAAGTGAAGTCTATGATCCAAAGAAGAGACAATGGTCATCGGATTTTTTTTGATAGTTTGGGATATCTAAGGTGAGAGGTGGACTTTAATGAAGTCAAAACATGCTACTTGCGACTTTCAAATGAAAACTACAATGCTTCCATCTCAAATTTACACCTACAGTCACATAGAAGGAGAGTTCAAGCCTAATAGTCCATGATGGGGTCTTGTAATCCAAGTATGCTTCAAGTATCATCTAATATCAATGTCTAGTTTCCAAGAGATATTAATTCATCAAAGGGTTAGATGAGGGTTTCAAGAACCAAGTACAATCATACACCTCAAAAAACATGCACCTACAATGATAAGTACTATAGTCATGTTCTAAGTATGGAAAAGTGAGAATCACAATGGTACATATAAGCTTATTTATCATGAAATGAATATTGAGGTAGTAAATTATTAATTCATTGGTCATATCATTATGATGAACCTTTGAAGATGTCAACACAGTCAAACCCTACAACCTTATTGTACAAAAGTTGACTATATGAAGCCTAAAGACCTTATTTGAGCTCAAAACAAGATATAATAAGGGTGAATGGTTAGTATTAGTAAGGTGACAATTATGATGGAGCTAAATTAGTGTGAAATAGAGCAAGTACTCCCTTTTCTCATATTTCTACCTACAGTACTATTGGCATACAATCATATGAGGTCTTTTGAGGAGGTATAAAGTAATATAAAGTGGCATGAAGGATTGTGAAATAGCAAGTGAAGAGTAATAAGAATGAAATGAGATTTTTATGACCTAATTATATCTTATAAAACTTTCTTATGACCCAAACACCATAGTAAAACACCAAAACACAGTTAATCACATGCTCATATTATGTAAAAGAGACAATTTGAGAGAGTTTTGAGGTTTTCTGGCATCTACAGTTTGAATCAAGACTTGAAATTTGGTACACATGGTAATAATTTCTTTGGGAATATTATATATAATTTTAAATACCATTGAACAAGTGTAAGTACCCATTGTTTTTACACAATCCCCTACATGTCTAGTCACTAGCACCGTTGGAGTAAGCAATCATCTTGGGTGAATATAGATGTACCAAAGGTTTATAAGATATTTAAAATATTTTAAAAGCATTAATATATTTTATTACATCTTCAGAAGACCTTTAATTAGTGTTAAAACTCCAATTCATATGTAAACCATGCTCTTGAGGGCTAAAACAAGCAAGCAGGCCTATAACACCAAAAGGAATTTTGACGTATCAATAAATATGATGCCTACTTAATGATTTGATTAAATGGTATAGGTACCATGATGATTATTTAAATTATGTAAAATCAATGGAGGAATAAAAATTATCTATGAGGAGAAATTCAAATTTTATAATTCTAGACACCCTTTCAAGCCACCTAATCAAATGCTCGTATCTTTCACCATGTGAAGAGTTTGGAAAAATTATATTATCATGATTTTAGGACCCCTATGCACTTATAATTCATGAAAAATTAAGGTTATTTAAGGGCATGTGATTTATGAACAATCGTTAAGAGCATAAGTAGTCCAGAATGCAAGCAAAACCCTATAGGCAAATTTCTTCACGTGGCTATCTTCTCATATATTTTGCATGGGAACTCATTATTTTAAGGGATGATAAGGGGGTATTTATAATACAAATTAATGGTAAGAATTTTTTATTTGGAGTATTGTACCTCATGAATCATCATTAAGAAGATTCCAAAACCCTCCCAAACCCTCATAATGACCAGTTTTGAGAAATGTTGATTTTCTTGCCATCAAAACATAATGGATCAACCTAAAACTTATAAAAACATAAATTAAACTTAGAGATGATCCGTTCAATTCTAATTTTTGGTATAAAACTATACATATCAGGGTAGAAATCAAGTTTTTTAGATAAAAAGCATGAAAAATGAGGTACAAGGTAGTTTACATGAAATCAAATCCATGGATGCTGAATCCTGAGACTTTTTATTAATCTTAAAATCATAATTTGGTCATAAATATTCTTGGAATATCCCTTACCATCTCCTTCAAAATAGCTAGTCTATAGGAAAATAAAGTAGAATTGACCTAGTCAACAATGGTAACTGAATTATAGGAGGTTTCTTCATTAAAATCACCTATCTCATGGTGTAAGGAGTTTTTTTAGGTCTAATAAATATGTTATTTTCAGGTTTCATGTTTTTCTTGTAGGTTCCAAAGGATTTCAAATGCAAAGTGTATGTTACTAAGCCTAATTGGCCTAGTATGCCTATTTGAGCAAACAATCAAAAGGGAATTCGGCATTAGATGGTTACCAAAGAGTTAAAAAAATGAGTTATATGCCACTTATATGTTATTCTTCCATTCTCAACTCAATCTTCAAGTGCATTTTCATGAAATATGGATTTCAATTAGAGTTAACTTATCTTGAAGACCAAATAACTTCAGTTAACTATTTGACTATCTTCATACATCTTTCATCCTCTTCATGTAAAGGAGGACTTATATTTAGCTTTGAATCACTTCAAAGTGGAGTCACAAACCAAATATTGGCATATAAATCATGCAAATAAGCTTCAAAAACAAGTCAAATGGCCCACCACCTTCATTTTCAATGCACAAGGGAACTTCATGCAAGATTTTTTAGACAAAAAAGATAAATTAAAGACTATTATTCATTAATGTAAAATTATATTGTCTTGAGTTAACTCCAAATGACTTATAATTCTCTCCTTTATTCCACATTGGCTAGATATTTTCAAATTTGGGCTATATATGTTGGATTTTAAGCCATTTTCCAAATCCCTTAAGCTGGTACAGAGAGACTATATAGAAATTGTAACTTGCACCAAAAATCAATAAAGAGAGTTTGTTTACAAATAATTCATGGTTTTAGTGCATATTTTTTATTGTTGATTTTCATATAAGTGTGATATATATCTCTTTTTGCAAGTCCTTTCTTCACCTACCACTATGATTTCAGCCTTTACATGTCACTTGAAGAGTTAACAAAAATTAAGTTGGAGATTGTTAGTATGCAATGTCTTTAGAGACCTTCATTAACACACCTTCAATATGAAAACTTTATTTCAAACCTTCCTTTGAAATATTAATGTTGGGACTAATCTGAGATAGTTTTGTTAACAAATTGTTTAATCTTCATCTATATGTATGCCTAAGTTAAAAAATTATAGAGTATCAATCATTATTCAGGTGCATCACCATAATAGATAGATTTTATTTTTAGTTTCCTCCTTACTCTTTTCACCCCAACATCAAATAGGTTTAGTAATATATCCTAAAATTCACATATTCAAAGGAACTAGCCTCATAATTATATATATATGTTCTAAACATAGGTATCCCACATCCTTAGATCATTCTAATGTTAGTCTAGATATGAGTTAAACTAAATTAATTTGATCCTTATTGGGTGTTATATGGGTTTCTATCTCTTAATAGATATTAAAATTAAATGACAAAACTAAGTAAATAGATAAGAGAGAGGAAATAAACAAATACACATCACTGGGTATGTGAACCAATATATAAACCTGGTGACAACTTGTGTGTATGTGTAGATAGTGATCAATTGGTTAATAACTTAGACTAAGATGATGGATTACTCAATACCCATGCGTGAGTGGCTCAAAAAATTAATTCAATTGTGATTCCATCATTTCCCACCCCTGATTAATGGATCATGACATATGAATAGCTTGGATTGGATTGATGGTGTGTCCAACCTTCTCATATATGTGGCACAAGAACTCAAGTATAATATGACTCCATCATTGCCTACCGATTTCTAGTATATGCATCCAAAACTAAAACTATGTGATGTAATTAAAGATGTGTAACTATAATTGAAACTATATATGTTGGTTATGCAGCCACTCAAGAACTCTAGAATGTAAAATGGATCTAGGCCACTCAGGAATATAGGTAGCTCTAGGCCACTTGGGAATGCCAACCACTATAGATGGAGTAACGCATTAATCTGGTGTGTAAATTATAACATGGTATCTAGTATTATAGACATTTAAAAACCGCACCCAAAGTTCTAGATGTTGTAAGCACACTTTTTTGACCCCCTTGGCCCCCCTTGGGTTAGAAAAATTTTTAAACCCCTTTAAAACACCCTTTTACCCCATTACACACATTTAGATAAATTAATTAAGTTAATATATACTATTTACACCTCACCCTAACTAAACCCAAACCTAACTTGGTAACTATTTTACTGAATTTGGGAAACTATATGGGTTAATTTCCTAAATAGTAAAGGGGTCTAGATTAAGGGGAAATTTATTAAATAAATATTCCTTAATTAACTTACTAATTTATTTAATTTGGAAAGCTTCAGATGATTGGAAAATAGTGAAAACATGATTAAGTGGGTTGTGTAAGCGAGTAAGAGAGACCTATGGTTTGGGTGTCACAAGTCATGCTCAAGTAGGAGAGACCTATGACTACATTTTCCCACCCCTTTATTCTAAGTATGTATCAAATAAAAATAATAGGATAAAGGGAAAAAAAAGCATACTTGAACTTACTTGTGAAGCTAAGCCTAAGAAGTTATGTAATGCTAGATTGTGCATAGTGGGAGCATGTTGTACTATGTAAGTCTACAAAAAGGAAAGTGAAAGTAGATTAGTTCTTACTAGATATGTTATATATAAAACAAGAACATATACATTTGGGTAAATATATAATAATGAAGAGAAAGGAATAAATACACCTTACTAAGTACGTGAACCAATACAAAACTTGTTGTGTTATTGGGTTGTGTTAGGTGATGTTGGAAGTATGTTGAACCAAGAGTTATATCGATGAATGAGCTGCATGGTTAATCCCCTAAAAGTTGGATAAAGAATGCAAAAGTAGGCCCTTTGGCTCCATCATCACCAACTATGTGAAGTTTATGAATCTTGCATGTGTTAATCAATGTTTGCCCCATGTGTCCAATCCTTCTGAATAGGTGGCTCAAGAATACAAAGGCTAGCTAGTCCTTTGGCTCCATCATTACCCCATGATGTGAAGCTAAATGATAAAATATTAGTATATATGAATGTTGTATGAGATGTCTCAAGGATCCCCTAAATTTTCTATGATATGACAATGTTGGCATGGATAGCTGAATGTAAACTTAAAACTAGGCAATTGTTGGCCACTTCAAAAGATGGACATTGGACTTGTATAGAAGCCCTTCTTAAAACTAGAATCAAGGCTTAGTAAGCCATTCAAAAACTCAAGTATATGGGAACCAAACTTGTATGAAATTTTACTTGAATTTGATACCAACCACCTACAAATGGAGTAAGGCACATAACTACTAGGAATGTGCCAAAAAATACTATAAACTCAAAAATAGAGATGGCCCATGTGACATGCACATTGCCCCCAATAATTGGTGTCTAGAACATAGAATATGAACTAAAATTTGTATCAACTATCATGTCTAAACTAAAAATGGAAACTCTCATGCCATGCATGATGCCCCATGTATCTAGATTCTCTGAGTGAAATAAGTGCTAAAAACTATTGATTTATAAACTGAATTATATTGGAAAAATTGTGACTAAACTCACCTCTCTACCTGATTTTGGAAAAACTAAATATTATGTTATTTGGACAATAGCACTAAAAAATGGACACTTTGGGGTCCTACATTGTAGTCTCACTTTTGGCATTGTTGTCCAAATCCAAAACTGATGACTGATCTAGATTCTCTGTTATTTGCCTGGTCTAGTTTGCTTGTGCTAAGTTATGGATTTTAGACTATACTATTTTGAAACTACTTTTTTGACCATTAAGAGTTATGATCTCTATGACAAAACCCCTATTTTCTCCCCCTCTTTTGAAGGTAGAAATGAAGACCTTGCAATGACTGCCCTCAAAAGAAGAAGCCCTACAAGTATGTTAAGCTACAAAAACATTTGATATAGCATTGATATTCATTATCTCAATATATAGAAAAATTTGTAGAGAGAGATTGTTAGATCCATAGGGGTATGCCTAGATAGATATAACAATGTAATAGCATGTGCATAAGAGTAAATTGGAATTCAAAATGTTAGTTTTAGTTTTTAGTGGTATGGAGGGAAGGAGCATGATGTCCATCATGGCATCCAATCAGCAAGGTAAATGCATGATTGGAATCATGGCATTGCACACAAATATAAGCAATCAAGCAACAAACATATAAAGCAAGAAGTAAGAAACATGTGAGGGTGGCCAAGGGGCAAAATAAGCATACAAGGCATGTTCAAATGTCACATACACACATAATGAGAACAAGAAAAGACTGGCACAAAGGCCACAAGCACATGAAAGGCACACACAAAGGACATTGGCAAGTGTCCAAAAACACACACATATAGATAAGAACAAAGGACATTGGTAAATATCCTAAAATACAAGCAGGAAGAAAATAGGAACTAGAAAATGTAAACACATCTAGCTAATCAAAATGAAGAGTGGAATCATGTAGAATACTAAAAATATAATCACGCATCTTGTTGGGTGAATATTTTGTCACCAACTAACTGATGGGCAAAATAAGTGTTTCAACCATAGCATAGGGAGATTTATAGGCCAAATGTGTAGTTTGACCACATAAAAAGGGGACAAATCTCTCCTCTCATCAAGGGGAGGTTCCTTATAAATATAAGGTATTATATACTATATATATAAGCTGAAAATAACACTTAGGGTAGGACAACATCATCCATCTCTCTTTTAAAAAGATGATGTTCATAGACAAAGGAGAAATCTTGGGTAATTGTTGAAAGTATTCTCTTCTTTCAGAAGTAATATTCAGTCAACACCTAGATTCCTTCCTGGTATTAATTTTAACCACGAGAAACCCACAAAAGCACAAAGTCTTTTGTTGCTTCCCTCACTAAAACAGGGCATAGTAACATAGCAGAATGAAGTGTAGTACAAAGTCTCCACCTCAACTACCAAAGAGTGAAATATACAAAGGATAATGGGGGAACAAATTCATCCCAAGATCTTTTACATAGAAATAGAAAACAAACAAACTAAAGACAATTTTGGCAGTATAAAGTCTCTCCACAGTCAACTTCTAGACACCTTCCTAATTACTTCCACTAGTTCTGCTTGTTAAATTAAATGGAAAAGAATGCTTCTAGGAAAAAGACATAAGAACAATTTCCTAAATAACACAAGCTATTCTAGCATAAAGTCTGAAAGGTCACTTGTTTTCTCATTCAAATAAAGAAATATGATTAACAATCTGAGCTCAAAGTCTCAAGAAATGCCTTTCAATTTGGGCAGAGTTTTTCTTTTATAACAAAGAGATCTCCTTTGCATAAAATAAGAGATTACAATATATATCAATCCAAGAAATATTTGGGCACTTTGTTTCATGGAATGGCACATGCTTCATTCAATGCCTTGAATGTATTTTTAGTTATGTCAAGGGGCCATGATGGAACAGGGCATCTGCCTTAACTGTGACATGTCAATTCATCTCAAATGTCTCCTTTTAAAGTATGGGTTAGATGGTCCTCCTCCTAATATGTGTGTAGCTATCCATTTCACCTTTACTTGATGGAGAAAAATAGGCCACGTCCTTGAGTGCTTTCGCTCTCTGATGTCCACCTGGTGGACTGTTTCACCTATTGGAATAACTTCTACGCATATATTTTTGGTCTTTCCCTCTTTCCTTATTATATTTTATCCTTTTCTCCATGATTTGAGCTCTTGAGTTATCTCCTTTCCTTTTTGTAGGCTCTTTCAGTGCCTTCTTCAGCTGGTCACTGAGTTTTTTCTCAGGTCCATGCCATATTTGAAAATAAATGGGCATTTTGTTACCTTGAATTTTATGTCTACGGGGACGTCATTGGTCACTTGGTCACTTAAACCATGTTGAACCTTAAACCTTTGAACCATGAGATTTCATTGGTTTAATGGTTCAATGGTTTGGGTATTTTGCATAGTCCCTTGGTTCAGTTGGCTCCTTGGTTCAATTTCGCTCCTTGGTTCAATCGGCTCCTTGGTTCAATCGATTGAACCATCTCTTCAAACTTATCTCTGGAATCTTTCACTTCCTTCCTTCACTCGAAGCTTCCTTTCAAATTTTTAAATTCCTTGAACCTTTAAACCTTTGAACTTTGAACCATTTTGGTTCAAGGCTCAATGGTTCATTCTCTTTCTTTGAATCTTTTGTTCCTTCGAACTTTCTGGATCCTTTTCTTTTCTGTTGAACTCATTAAACCTTTGAACTTTAAACTCTTTTGGTTCAAGGTTCAATGATTAAATGGTTCATTCTTTGTTCTTCTAAGTCTCTCAAAGTTTATTGAACTCATTAAACCTTTGAACTTTGAACTCTTTTGGCTCAAAGTTCAACGGTTCAACGGTTGATTATTTCTTCTTCGAAGTCTTCTTTCGTTTAAGTCTTTTGATCTTATTAAACTCATTGAACCTTTGAACTCATTGAACCATTTTGGTTCAAGGTTCAATGGTTCAACCATTCAACCTTTACTCTTCGAAGCCTTCTTTTCTTTAAGTCCACTGAACTTATTGAACTTTAGAACTTGCCGAAGTCTTCAAACTCGTTAAACTCTTCAAAGCAATTGAACTTATTTGAACTCATTGAGCACTTAACTCTTTTTGAAATTTTGAACTTGTTGAACCTTTGAACCTTGATGAAGCAGGGTTCAATGGTTCATTCCATTTATTTTAATCTTGTTGATGGACCTTTTGGATGAACCTCGGTGTTGAAGTAGCCTTAAAATGCCTAAGTGTTTGGAACTTGTTCCTTTATGAGAGCCCACCTGTTGAAGTTATTAAACCCATTGAACCTGCGAGTCTCTTGACTAAAAATGCTTAGAAAATTGATGAACTTGAGTGCTCAAAACATTTTTTGAGAAGGGAAGAGAGAATTTTGGCTTGCAAGACCAAAATAGTTGATATGTTGTCCCTAAAAACTAGTGATGGATTTTGGGAACAATAGCTAGCTCCAATTGGGGAACTTCCATCGACTATAAAAATAATCAAAGGGAGTAGAATCTAGAATCTCTAGTGCCTTTAAGTATGCCATTGGGATATGGAGTCATGCTACCCAAAAATAAAGGTGCCAAAAACAAATAAAAATGAACAACACAAAACAAGCTAAAAGACTATACAAAAATTATACATATGTATAAGTTGATGTCACCTGATACTTCAAGGATTGAAGTGCTTCAGATGCTGCCCACTGTGAGGCAGTGAAAAGGGCATGCCATCTTGATACTTCAATAGGAAACTATTTTCACCATTGACCTAATGAATAGTAAATGGGCCTCTCCATAGGAAATTGAATTTCCCATGCATTCCCTTTGGTTCTCTTTTCTTGTCCCATAACAGAACTTGATCACCAATCTAAAAATTATGGGTTTTTGCTTTTTGGTCAAAGAGCTTCTTCACCAAACTTTTATGTGCAACAATTTCATCCACCACCATAGTTCATTGTTCATCTAGCTCAGTCAAGCACATGATCTTCTTATCAATGGAGCTTTCATATGTCTGATCTTCGACTGCCTTTGCCAATTTCAATGCTGGTAATTCTAGGGTGATTGGTATCTTTACATTGAGACCATACAGAAGTTAGAAAGGTAACATACCTATTGTGCTCTTGGGTGTAATTTTTTCTGTCCATAAAGCATCAAATAATGTTTTATGTCAGGTTCATTGGTTGTCATCTACCAGCTTCCTGATGATGGTCACCAGGTTCTTGTTACTTGATTTTGCTTGACCATTTCCTTGCATAAAATAGTCAAAAGAGTGGGAGAGGGTGATCCCATAATAAAAATAGAACTGATTAATCTCATGGGAAGAGCAACAAGTTGCATTATCTGTCACAATCTTGGTTGGGACCCCAAACCTGGAAATGATGTTTTCTATAAAAAAATTGCATACTACTTCTCAAGTATCATGCTTGGCTGGAATAGCTTCCACCCATTTGGTAAAGTAATCTATGGCTGTGAGGACATAATCACGTCCAACGCTCAAAAATAGGTTTACAATGCCAATGAAATCAATTCCCCATTGCTGAAATGGCTCTTTTATTACTACAGGCTTGAGAGGCAATGCAGCTAATTTGGGTCTTCCAATGAACTATTGACATAGTTCACATTTACGTACCCATTTGTATGCATCTTGAAATAAGGTAGGCAAATAATACCTAGCTTACAGAATCTTATGGGCAGTCACAAGTGCAAAAAAATGTCCTCCACAAGCCAAATTGTGAAAGGATTCTAAAAGTTTGTTTTGTTGCACTTTGTCCATGTAGCAAAGGAATACTCCATCAAGGTTCTTCTTATATAGACCATTTTTCCACAAGACAAAATTGGTAGTTGTTAACTTAACAGTCCTCTTTTCTTGATGAGACAGGTGAGTGGGACACTCACCATAGGTAAGAAAATGAGCAATATTTAAATACAACTCATTTGTGGTGGTGACAAAGAGGACTATTGGCATGTCTTCAACCTCTGCTTCTTCATGCCCTATTTCTTTTGGTATGTTATCAGCAATCAATTGGTAGAGGCCCCTTCCCCACACAAACTTTGTTAGTTTGATAACTAGATCAAACTCTTAAATTTTAGCAATCCAATTGCCCCGTTTAGTTCCAAACTCTTGCTAAGTTAATATGGAATTGATTGTTGTATCAGGAACCAGGGCAACAATGTGGGAATTCAGAATGTAAAAGTGGAAATGCTTTACTACCTTTACCATTGCATAAGCATGCTTCTCCATATTTAAGTATTTTAGCTCATGAGCTTTGAGGAGATAGCTCATGAAAGATATGGGAGATTCCACACCTTCTTTGTTCTGCTAAACTAGAATTGCTGAAAGTGTGTGTTCGAAAGCATAACTATACATTATGAAGCCTTTGGTGTAATCTAGACAAACCAGAATTGAGGCATGGGCAATAGCTATCTTGATGTCTTGAAATGTTGATTTGCCTTCTTTAGTCTAGCTGAAAGTGGCATTTCCCTTCATCATGTCCACAATGTGGCAAGTCTTCTTAGCAAACTCAAGAATGAACCTTCATAAAAAATTCACCTTTCTGAAGAAAGAGTGAACTACAGTCTTACTTGTGGGCAGAGTAAGCTCTTGGATGGATTTGACTCTTTCTGAGTCAATCTTTATGTCTTCTCAAGATACAATGTGTCCAAGAAATTTCCCTTCTATTACTCTAAAAATAGACTTCTTGGGATTTAGAGAAATGTCTTTCTATCGACATCATTCTAACACTTGTTGCAGATGGTGCACATGATCAAGGTGATGCTTGGAAAAAATAGTCAAGTCATCAAGGTATACCATAATGAACTTACCCATTTCATCTTTGAAAGTAAGGTCCATTGCTCTCTACAAAGTGGTGCCAGCATTTATCAGACCAAATGGCATTCTTTGATATGTAAAGGTGCCCCAAGGCATGGTGAAGGTAGTCTTATGTTGGTCTACTTCATCAACTTCTACTTGATTATACCCTGAGAAGCTGTCTAACATTGATAACATCTCTAAACTAGTCAACATCTGAAGGACATGATCCATGATGGGTAGAGGGTAGTTATCCTTTAGAGAGGATTGATTCAAGTTTTTGAAATCCACATGGAGGCTAATTTCACCATTCTTTTTTCTCACAGGGACTATGTTTGCAATCCATGTGGAATGATGGATTGGAAAAATTATTCTAGCATTCAGTATTTTTTGTATTTTAGATAGAATAGTACCTGATATCTTTAGATTATACTACCAATATTTTTTCTTGTAAATCATTGAATCACTCTTGAGAGGAATTTCATGGCAATTTTTTTCATGCCTAAGTGACTTCAGGTCATTATAGGAGCACACCAGAACATCTATGTACTAGTGGAACAAAGCAGTAAACTTGAACTTCTCTTCTGGAATGCAACACTTCTCGATGTTCACCATCTTGGAATTTTCCTTAGTATCTAAATTCATTTGATCAAACTCCTGGGAGGAGCTTGAATCTTTTTGTTATTATTTGATGAACCTATCATGCTTATCAAACAATTTCTCAAGGGAAACCAATCTTTTAGGAATTTTATTCCCTTTTAGCTGCAAGAATTCTTCACCTACGTCTGGAATTGTAACCTGAGCTAATTTCTATGGTATAGGTCCATTGCCTTCAAAATGAAGCTGTTCAAAGTTATCCTTTTGTTTCAAAAAGGTGATGATTTGGTTGTCATCTTTGAACACTTGCCAATGATTGGTATTTTCAAGAATAATTAGTCAAAAGACTAGTTTGATGGTGTACTTGTTTCCTTCAAAATCTCGATGAGGAACCAAGAGAAGTCACTGAAATAGCTAATGCATCAGCTTGGTCATTGAATTCTCTAGGCACTGCAGAGATACTAAAAACATCAAAGCTTTCAATTTGATCCCAAACTAGATTATGATAATGACGCAATCTTCCATTCTTGGTTTGATATATGTTCTTTACCTGACAAACCACTAACTCAGCATCTCCTTTGGTGTGAAGGAGTTTGACATCCCTATCTCGAGCAGACATCAACCCAAGTAATAGAGATTCGTACTGGACAGTGTTATTGGTGTTACTAAACTACAACTTATATGAAAAAGGAAAAATATCTCTTTGAGGAGATATCAACACAATCCTGGCTCCAAAACTAGTAGAAGAATAGCTACCATCAAATTTTAGTATCCATACGTCATCAAAAATGGTGCTTTCCTCAAATTTTCTTTTAATTAGAGGGGAGGATTCTTTTGTGCTTGTATTGCATTCTACAAATCCTTCTGCTATTCTATTTAAACCAATTTTTAGTTTGTCATTTTCAAAAGTTTTATTAGCTAAGACAGGAACATCCTCTATAGTCAGGAAATAATTATCCACTCTAGAAGACTCAAACAAAATTTGAGCTTCAAGGGCTGATGTTTGAGTGACAACGTATTTCACCTCCTTCTTAGAGAGCAATCTCTACATAATGCCTTTGACCAGGATCCTCGCTTTAGATAGGTCCATGCTTATTTCTCCACCACCATCCTTGCAAAAAATTTGACCAAGAAGGATGTTGTAAGAGGCTAGGACATCAGCCACCAAGACTATCATCTTAATTCTCTTATCTGGGAATGTCATAAATGCAAATTGAGTATCTTTGATTTGTCCCAGCAAAGGGACTTATTTGTTTTCCATACAGAATCATCTCCCAAATGTCTTAGTCAGTGTGAGACCAAGAGATTTAACTACTTTGGTGGGCATGACATTGTCAAATGCACCTGAGTCTATGATGCAATTGTTTAACTAATGTCCATTTATCAATAGGGAGACATAAAATGGTTGTCTTCTTGGGAGAAACAGGAGGAGTAATGACAAGGTTATTATGGGTGGATGTGGGAGTCACCTTTGGAATAGCTAGTTCTACAAGGATGGTTTTATTTTTTACACATTGAACCAGCTTATCCAACTGCTCAGGGTTGAATTATAGGAATTCAAATATAGACATTTGAATTTTGGTTTTCTTGACATGGTCAATTATCTCAAATGTCTGAAATAAATTAAGAATAGGGCAAGGCAGTTCATTCTTCTAGTTTTTAGGAGGGGTGGTACTGATCTATGAATTTGAAGCAAAAGATGAAGGATAACTTGATGATGTACTTACCTTTTTAGCGATCATCGGGTCCTTTGATTGAAAAGGCAGAGTGGTTCCTTGCTTAGCAATTGAAATTGTTGGTTGAGATCACTCCTCTATTTTTTCCTTATCAGCTTGTTGGGCTAACTGGTTCTGAGACTAGGTGAATACAGTGTATGATCCATTAAATGCTTTACCTTTACTTCTGGGTTCATCTTTATAATTTAAGAAACCAATGTTAGAGTCGCCAACTAATTCATCTTGGTCTTTCACAAAGAGATCAACACCATCTTCCTAGTTCAACTTAGGTTGGAAAGAAAATTTTGATTCAGTTTCAAGGTATCCAACTGCTGAGTTGGCTGGAGCTACTTCAATAGCAAGTTTCCCTTGAGGGGGAGGAAGACAATTTGGGTGCCCTTGATTCTTGGCAGCGTTGCCTTGGTATGACTGATTAGGGAATGTCCTCCTTGGTATATCTTGGTATGAAGGAAGATCAGACATCCCTTGTGCCATATGTTTTTTGAGAGCTAGCAACTCATTTGCTAGCTTTTGCACCATTAGATCGGTGGTGCCTGTAGATGGATATTTAGAGGATGAAAAATATTTACCTCTATTAGTATCTCTCATTTTTTTACCAAGATGAGATCATCTTCCACCTCAGTATCCAAATCCTACATTGTAGCAAGGTCTATGTGGCCAATACGTCTCAGAAAGAAACTTACTTTATGAAGCTGAGAGTTGATGAAGAAATATTTGAGATTCTCAGCTGTCAACTGAGAAATTATAGGAATCCTATTCCTTAACTTGTCAAATTTGGCTATGAAATCTCTCATTGGTTCATGAGGATCCTTCTTCATTTGTGTGAGTTGGGCCAGCATGGCATGTGTATCTTTTTTAGGCTTGAACCTAGCTTCAAATTTGGCTTTGAGGGTGTTTCAGTCAGTCATAGTCTAGACCTGCAGATCATAGAACCAGTCTGCAATAGCACCTTGCAATGTTTTCATAAACAACCTGACTACCACGTCCTCATACTCTACACCTACTATGCCACAGGTTATGCTAAAGGCTATAATATGTTGATTAGGATGAACTCTCCCATCACCAAAGAACTTGAGGAAATTCTTCCTGAAATTATGAGGCAGTTCATGTAGAAGTGGAGTTAGATTGGGTGGACCAAAAGAGTTACCCCAGGGGCCTGGAGCTGCCATTATATGACAATGAAAAGGGGGAATAACAAATCTAGGTGGAATATGTATAGGTAAAGCTCTGCTAGTAAAGGAAAAAGAAGCTCTACCTTATATTGGTGACCTGGTGTTGGTAGGAGGAAGACTCCTAGTTCGTTGAAGGTGAGATTGTGGAGGAAATAAATCAAAATTGCTCTGCTGCACCAACTCAAAAATAGGGTCAACAACACCTTGAGATTTCTGGCTTCTTGTATAGCATGGAGCTACTAAACTGTAGAATAAAAATAGAAAATAACTATCCCTACTTTAGCTTGGAGCTTAAGACTCCAAACTGCTCATTCTTACCAGTTGGCATGGAGTTGCCAGAGAATTGACTTTTGAAATGAAACGCTCAATCTCTAGCATCTCTGGTTCCACAGCTTAGAGTATATAATAGAAATAGATAAGTCTATAATGATAATGGATAAGACACAAGTGATGCTTCAATCTGAAGCTTAAGGCTTCAAATTGTGCAAAATTGTTGTGTCCCTAGTGGAGTCACCAAAAATTGTTGGTGTGAAACTGGAAGTGTTCTTCCTTACTTCACATTGTTCTCCAATGATATGAAATGCTTCAATTTGAATAGATTGGAAAAGGACTAAAAATGCTTGTCGATCCCCAGCGGAGTCACCAAAAACTATTGGGTGAATATTTTTTCACCAGCTAATTGATGGGCAAAATAGGTGTTTCAACCATAGCATAGGGAGATTTATCAACCAAATGTGCAGGTCGACCACATCAAAAGGGGACAAATCTCTCCTCTCATCAAGGGGAGGTTACCTATAACTATAAGATATTATATACTATATATATATATGCTGAAAATAACACTCAGGGGTAGGACAACATCATCCGTCTCTCTTTTTTTAGATATAATGTTCACAGAAAAAGGAGAAATCTTGAGTAATTATTGAAGGTACTTCTCTTCTTTCAAAAGTAATATTTAGTCAATAGCCAAATTTCTTCCTAGAAGTAATTGTAACCATGAGAAACCCACGAAAGCACAAAGTCTTTCATTGCTTCTCTCACTAAAACAAGGCATAGTAACACAGTAGAATAAAGTGTAGCACAAAGTCTCCACCTCAACTACCAAAGAGTGAAATATACAAAGGACAATAGGGGCACAAAGTCATCCCAATATTCTTTACACATAAATAGAAAATAAACACACTAAAGACAATTGTGGCAGCACAAAGTATCTCCACAGTCAGCTTCAGGACACCTTCCTAATTACTTCCACTAGTTCTGCTTATTAAATTAAATGGACAAGAATGCTTCTAGGAAACAGACAAAAGAACAATTTCCTAAATAACACAAGCTATTCTAGCACAAAGTCTGAAAGGTCACTTGTTTTCTCATTCAAACAAAGAAATATGATTAACAATCTGAGCTCAAAGTCTCAAGAAATGCCTTTCAATTTGGGCAGAGTTCTACTTCTATAAAAGAGAGATCTCCTTTGCATAAAATAAGAGATTAAAATATATAGCACTCCAAGAAAGACTTGGGCACTTTGTTTCATGGAATGGCCCATGCTTCATTCAATGCCTTGAATGTATTTTTAGTTCTGTCAAGGGGCCATGCTAGAACAGGGCATCGACCTTAACTGTGGCATGTCAATTCATCTCAAATGTCTCCTTTTGAAGTATGGGCCACCTGGTCCTCCTCCTGATATGTGCATAGCTATCCATTTCACCTTTACTTGATGGAGAAAAATATGTCACGTCTTTGAGTGCTCGTGCTCTCTGATGTCCACCTGGTGGACTATTTCACCTACTAGAATAACTTTTGCAGAAATATTTTTGGTCTTTCCCTCTTTCCCTTTTGTATTTTGTCCTTTTCTTCATGATTTGAGCTCTCAGGCTATCTCTTTTCCTTTTTTCAAGCTCTTTTGGCTCCTTCTTCAGCTAGTCACTGAGTTTGTTCTCAAGTTCGTGTCATATTTGAAAATAAACGAGCATTTTGTTACCTTGAATTTGACATCCACAGTGACATCATTGGTCACTTGGTCACTTGAACCATGTTGAACCTTGAACCTTTGAACCATGAGAGTTCATTGGTTTAATGGTTTAACTGTTCAGGCGGTCCAGGTGGTCCCTTGGTTCAGTCAGCTCCTTGGTTCAATCAGTTGAATCATCTCTTCGAACTTATCTCTAGAATCTTTCACTTCCTTCACTCAAAGCTTCCTTTCAAATTTTGAAATTCCTTGAACCTTTGAACCTTTGAAATTTGAACCATTTTGGTTCAAGGCTCAATGGTTCATTCTCTTTCTTTGAATTTTTTGCTCCTTCAAATTTTTTGGATCCTTTTCTTTTTTGTTGAACTCGTTGAACCTTTGAACTTTGAATTCTTTTGGTTTAAGGTTCAATGGTTCATCCTTTGTTCTTCAAACCCTTTGTTCTTCTAAGTCTCTCAAACTTTATTAAACTCATTGAACCTTTGAACTTTGAACTCTTTTGGTTCAAAGTTCAACGGTTTAATGGTTCAATATTTCTTCTTCGAAGTCTTCTTTTGTTTAAGTCTTTTGATCTTATTGAACTCATTGAACCTTTGAACTCATTGAATCATTTTGGTTCAAGGTTCAATGGTTCAACCATTCAACCTTTACTCTTTGAAGCCTTCTTTTCTTTAAGTCCATCGAACTTATTGAACTTTAGAACTTGTCAAAGTCTTCGAACTCGTTGAACTCTTCGAAGCGGTTGAACTTCTTTGAAATCATTGAGTGTTTAACTCTTTTTGAACCTTTGAACTCATTGAACCTTTAAACCTCGTTGAAACAGGGTTCAATGGTTCAATGGTTCATTCCATTTATTTGAAGCCTACCAATGGACCTTTTGGTTGAACCTCAGCATTGAACTAGCCTTGAAATGCCTAAGTGTTTAGAACTTGTTCCTTTATGAGAGCCCGCTTGTTGAAGTTGTTGAACCTGTGAGTCCCTTGATTGAAAATGCTTGAAAATTTGAAGAACTTGAGCGCTCAGAACATTTTTTGAGAAGCAAAGAGAGAATTTTGGCCTGCAGGACCAAAATAGTTTATATGTTGTCCCCAAAAACTAGTGGTGGATTTTGGGAACAACACATTTAACTATGGAAAGCAAGAAGAAAGAGTATACAAGATATGTAATACAAGACTAATGTATATGCTATGAAATATAAAAGTGTGATATATGCTAAAGGATGTTGATGTGATATTTATGTAAGCAAGTAAGGAACATACTACAACAAGATGTCTAGAGTGTATAGTGTAATAATGACATAACCTGAATGGTCTAGTCAAGTAGAGTATGCCCCCAGTGGGTAGATGTATTGATATGTGGCTAGAATGTAAAATTAAAATGCCCCTCAATGGGTGGAGTGAAGCAATCAAGGATCTAGATGCACTGCACACACTCAAAGAAGATCAAGTAAAGCCTGGTAATATAGATAAATTGATAAACAATAATATAGAATAGTGTAATGTAAGTCTAGCATAATGGTTAGCAATGTAAAATATAGATGATGCATACAATTGACATATTTTTGTATTTTTGAAATATTATATTGTTTTTCTATTTTAAAATATTTGAGTTATGTAAAATCAAGCAGAGGAAAATATGTACAAAAAATACTAAAAGGAAATGATACTAATCGATGAGTCTCAGATGAGACTCCCTATCATGGTGTCTTGTAACAAAGATTGGAATCGTGTGTGATCATGAAGCATGATGGAAATGTTGAGACTATGGCTCTAAAAGCTATATATGTTGTAAATGCTCTAAAATATTTTAAGTAGAAACTAACTGTGGGGACCTTCTATAATTTTGAGAAGTGGATGTAGTTGTAAGGCCCTTAGGGACCCATCTAGAAGTAGGAGAAACTCGTTGAACATGTGTTCTATGTGTAGATGCATGAGATCTCAATGAAACTACTCTGGGTGTGAATAATGTAACTAAAAACTATCTAAAATCTCAAAGATATGGAGGTATATGAACCCTCTATACTAGTGATGGATATTTTATTTGTGTCTGATGTTAAATTAGAGAAAAATTTGTTGGCAGAGCTAGAACTGGTAATGGAACTAAAATTGGATCTAAAACTGAAACTGGCTCTAAAACTGAAAGTGGCAACTCATATGGAACTCCACTAACTATGATAACCTAATTAGCGAAAATGAATTTCATGCATCAATGTAATATATATGGAACTACTTAGATTTTTTGTATCTAAGGTCTACCAAGTAACATGTCAAAAACTCACATGCTAGGAACTATAATAAATGAGGTGGTCATGTGTGTAGGACCAATCTATTGAGGAATGAGGATCTCACCCAATGTAGTCTGACTATATCTACTAAAACCATTGATAATTATATTTTTTGGAATAATATCCTACTCTATATAACCCAAGTGTTGTAGTAGTGTCACAGTACACATGTTAATACTAGATCGATTATCAATTAGAACATTATGAATGAGATGACCATGAATAAAATATATAATGAAGAGTGCATGATAATTTGTGTCATCCTCAATAATCTCCTACTTGATAAAGGAGATGGAAGGCTGAATTAGAATGCTAGAATGAAAAGTACTAATCATGTGGCTCAATGGATGTGAATCGACTATCGATGCCCTATATGTAACTAGTGGAAGATATGCCTAATATACATGATATACACCTAATGTGTCTTATGTTTTTTACTTTCCATACAGTGGAAATGGATCTAACAATATTTTGAGTGACTTATCCTATGTTGGTTTGGCTAGAGGAGGCTCAACTGAAGTGCCTAGATCAATTTTATTACCATCAATTAAATCCGGTGTCTTATGCCTGAGACTAATGCATCTATTTGTAGTATGGCCTGGTGCCTTATGATATTCTTAAAATTTATTCTAGTCATATCCTTATGGAAGAGGCTTTGCTAGATCAATTTCTTTGATAGGAGGAAGAGATATGATGTTACATTATAATAACTATTGTAGAACTCTAGCTGGAGGAATTGGTAGATTTGTAAAAGGTCATTGAGGAGGTGTTGATAAAGTGACTCTCTATGAGGGATCTGTTGATGGCATAAAATTGCGCTAGATCTTAACCAATCAACAATGGTAAGTTTCAAGTTGTGGGACAATGTGACTTGAAACAACCTCCAGGTTTTAAAGAAGCTAGTCTCTTCTATTTTAGAGGTGATGGGGAAAAGGGATAGGAGACTAAACAGAAATGCAAAATGTAGGAATTAAAACCTAACTATGGTGATGCACCTGAGTGTAATCCTAGTCCTAACCTGAGCACAGTGAGACTATTATATGAGTCAATTACATTTAAGAGCAGACAAGTGCATGATCAATGTAAAAGATTGGAATAATAGAAACATAGGCTCACAACAGGGGAGTCTTTTGCTGAGATATAGGAATTGTCAACAAAGGCATAGTGTTCAATCTTCTTAATAGAATCCTCCAATCACATAAGAGGCGTAGAAGTCATGCATAGTTATGTAGAACTTCAGACTCTAGAAAATGAGACAAAAGAAAATAACATTTCCAATCACAACACTAGAAAATATACAGCATAAACTACTTTGCAATTGACACAGATAACATCAACAAGGGCATAGTGTTTAATCTTCTTATTGAATCTTCTAGTCATACAAAAGATGCAGAAACACACACAGTCATATAAACCTTTCAACTTAGGAAAATGGAACAAAAGAAAATGATATTATTGGTCAAAACTTTGAAAAGTCTAAAACTATAGAATTCTCCCCCTTTCTTAGATTTCACAATCCTGCTTATATAGCCCTGGATATCTCCTTTGATCACTGTCTTTCCCGCTCAATTCCACTCCATCCTTCACTCGCAAGGGACAAAATAGATGGTGCATTCAATGCCTTAGATGCATTCTGGTCTTATCAAGAACTGCCTTGACTGTGGCATAGCAATCCATGTTTAGTACCTCTCTTTGCACTTGAAATTCTTTGTTTCATCCCTATTTGGCCACTCAATTTCTCTTCTACCTCTGCTGTTAGGGGACAAACAGATGGCACTTTCAATGCTTAAGAGCCCCAAAAATCTACTTAGTGCACTATTCTATCTACCCAGAGTAACTCTCACCAAATTTCCCTCCATTTTTGTTGTAACAGGTAGACGGGCACTCTGTTCTATTGAAATGGAAGAGGACACTAAGCCAATTTATGAAAAACTCTCTCCTTTTGTCTAGGAGGCACCAGAGGATGACACTTGGCTACTTTTGCTTTCTCTTTATATTCTTCCTAGGAACATTCTACCTTCAACACCTGTTGCAGTCCACTTCCTCAATACTTTGCAGCTTTATTAACACAAAACTCATTGTGTTCCTTGCCTTAGTAACCTTTAAGAAGGGATGGATGCATGTGGAAGTCTTCATTTGTTGACACTCGGTGCTTCCTCGATCCTTTGAAAAAATCATCTGAGACCCACCATAATCTTTATTTGGCAATTGGGCTCAAGATGGTTTCTTGAAGGTTGACACATGGCAACCTCCACTGCTCCTAGGAAGATATGTGGCATCTTCTGCTTCTCCTTCTAGGGGTAGGTGCCTTCCACTTTCTTTAGGGATGGAGTAGAGAGGGACCTAGAGAGTGACGCTTGGCAATGTATGCTACTTTATGGCACTTAGGCGAAATAAAACAATTAAACCAAAGTGTTAGACCCAGGCGTTGAACCAAAGTTTCCCGTACATTGACACATGGTGACTTCTACTTATTCTTTAAAAGGTAGCTCAGGGCCTCCGCAACTACCACCTAGCGCTTTTCACTCTCTATGTTGCTTAGTTTGTTGAAGGCCTTTGTTAAAAGGTAGAATGAAACATGAGTGCCTCTATGAGATGCAGATGCTGATACATGGTGCATTCTGCTTAACTACTACTGGGTACGTGGCATGATCCATGGTTCTCTGAAAAGCTACAAAAGGGTCCTCAGAAGTTTCCAGTTGGCCGGCTCCATCCTCAAAAAGTGACACTTGGCAACTTTTGCTTGAATCTAATAATTAAGCCAAAATTGAAACAAAATGAACAAAAGGGGAAAAGGGAACCATGTTCTGAGGATGACACTTGGTAGCTTTCACTACATTTTGACACTTAGGCAAAAATGAACCCATCCTCTAATCCAAAACTCTGTGGCTTCGTCCAAGATGTGCAGGAACCAAAATTGCAGTGCTCAAATCAAAAATAAATTAAAAATGACATAGAGTAGGAAATTACTCTATAGTTATTGGTGACCACCAAGACTTTTGAACCTACTCAAAAAGAATTCGACTCCCGCTTGATCAAAATTTCAAAATTTACAACTTTAAAAGAGCTGTCTAGAAGATAGACCACTCATGGTCAGATAATCCTTGCTTGCTTTGCAACTCATCAAAATCCAGGTCCAAGCTAATGAGATCCTTGTGCAAAAAGGTTTGTAGGACCTAGGCGGTGGCTTTTAGCTTGGATTCTAGCCAAAAAAAAGGAATTAGAACAATTTTGACCTCTAGGGCTGAGGAATCATCCTGTAAGCTCTGGAAAACTATCTGATCCCTTTGTCTAGCCAGCAACAATGGTTGAAGTTGATCAGCCATCAAGACCATCTTTGCATTTGGCAATAGGGAAGGCAAGCCTAGTTGCACCAAATATTTAATGTGGTGTCTCATTTCACTGATGCCTTCTTTCACAACATCGAGATAGCTTCTACAACTATCGGTTGTGGCATTGCAACTGAGCTCCTCATTGACCCATTTTATGGCAGCCATTCTGCCTAGGATTCTCGTGGCTACCAATGTCACATCCCTTGAGCTATAGAGCTTCTCCAATAAAGAATGAGAGTCTACAACTCTTTGGGAGATCATGGCCAGAGTGCTCTATACTAGATTCTCTACCCTTTCACATAGTTGCTATGCATTGTGTAGAAAGGTAAAAAGTGGCTTGAGCTGGATAATCTCAAAAGAGATTCTTGCCCATGCCGACTCGTAGAGCTCCTTCACCATCTGTGTGACTCTGATACCTCTTAGCCTATTGGCCAACTCAATTGCCATTTGCATGATTCTCTACTACTCTACTTGGATTTGGGCTTGAAAAGCCACAGCCTTGTTCTATTCTTCTAGTAGCCCTTGTTGTGATTGTGTAACCTACAATTGAAGCCCTTCGACTCTTCCCTATAATGTTACATTTTCCCATCTTAGATTTGTAGCTACATCTTTTGCAAGTGCGAGCTCTATCTTTAATGAATCATTTTGGGCCTAAATTGCCTATTGAGTCTGGAGAGAAATAGTATCTTGCAAGTGTTTTTGTAGACTAGCTATTTCATTGTCCTTCATGTTTATTTGTTCAGCCAAACTATTATAGTTTGCCTTTTCTTGGGCCAAATCGGCCTCCATCTTCTGTAGTCTCCTCAATTTCTTCAAATAATCTTTTGTGACTGTAGAAGTGGATTCGGTCAGTAGCTCGACTCTATTTTGAGGCCTAAATAGGGACATGTCAATGGCCACGACATTCATGGTGTAGTCTTCCAACTACATTTATTCGCTCAGCCTGACAATGTTGGGCAACAAATGAGTCACCTTTAGCTGCTATTGAATGCGATCAAATTGTGACCTCAAATGTAGAACTGCCAGTGCTTTATTCTCTTTACTTCTCTTCTTCTCCAATCGGGCTTCTCTTGCCTTCCTAGTGGCATCAGCCTACATCTGGAAGGTGGAAGGGGACATAATATGTCCACCAGCGAAAGGAAATCCTTATGACAGGCCGTATTGGAGAGCCATTGGCTGGGTAGGGGTGAGTTGTAGGGGCATCTTTTTGGGAACAGAGGGGAGAAAATGGGGTAATGTGAGAGCCTGAGGCATTGAGGGGGTGGCTTGTGAGATGGAAATGGCAGCAGTGGCAGGAGGTGTCACTTGACTAAGTGGAGGCATTATGCTGGCAAGGTGAGGAATAGATTGAGAGGGGGAGGGGGAGGAATACTTACCTGTATGGAAGTTACAGTGCTCTACACTAGGTGCCATGAAGGCTCTTCTTCTTCTTCTAGATCTAATTGGAACTACACCTTCCTCCTTTTTCTAGGTGTCTCCACCTTTAGCTGCATTTGTCTCCCTTCTACCTTTATTTTTGCCAATGGCACATGTGGGGAACTAGGGACTTCAATTACTCCCACCTGAGGGGTGGCCCTTGGTGGTGATGATACCACACCTCTTTGTTGTTCTATGGCAGCTACAGCTTGCTCTGAAGTCTGCAGTGGTTAGCTTGGTCCTGCTTCAGCCTGATGCTCCACCCCAAGTGCCAGCGCTTGGCTTGTGTTTGGGATAGAAATAGGGGATGGATGCCATGTTGAGTTGTGGAGCTAAAAGCTTCAACTCTTTGCAAATTGAAGGAATAGGAAGGTTGCTGAGTTTTAGGAGAACCGACGTCGGCAGCAGGACCGACGTCAGTCGTGACCCAGTGCATAAGGCCACCGGCGACGGCAGGGAGTCGGCCGACGTCGGCAGAACCAGACCAGCAGGGACAAACATCAGTCGCCTGTGTGTTCCCGAACTGCTTGTTACACAGATAGTTAGTTAAGTGAATGAAGTGTTTGCATGTAAAGGCCAGTTAGAATCTTTGGTTGCGAGGATAATTGTCTAAATTAAGAGTCTAAGTTAGTGTTTGAGTTAGGGATCTATTTATAGACCCATTGGCATGTATTGTAATTAAGGCATGAGATAGAAAGGAAGGCAAGTAAGTTGCTCCCATTGTAAGATCATTGAGTTGCAGGTTTTTGCAAGCTCATAGGAGATCTACATGTGAGTATGGTCTGTTGAATTGCAGGTTGCAGGTTCATGGGAGATCAACTTGAAGTACTTTTGAGTGCTTGGTGAACTGGCAAGGTTATTACTGACTAGTTGGAGAGGTGAACACCAATTCTATTTGTGAGTTGGTTGTTGGGACCGTTTCTTGTGTAGGAGAGTGTTGTGTGTGAATAATTACTATACACTTGAGGTGTGGCAAACCTTTGTAAGGTGAAAGAGTGTGGCGGCTCTTTGTTGTATTCTTTTTTGTAAAGTGTTAATACAAGATAGTGTATTGTCTCTCATATTCTGTGTTATTGGTGAATTCTAGCTATTTGTGTTTCTGGTTATTTCCGCATTTATAATTGCTTATATTTGGTAATCATACTATGCTCTTTCTGAGGAGCAAGATCCAACAAGAGGAATCAAAACAGAGGTGTGTTTGTTCTTGGACTTCCCTGACAAGTGGTATCAGAGCTTCAGGTTGGGATACTAACAGATTGGATTAGATCTGGTTAGTGTGTTTTGATTATAGGTACTCACAGGGCTTCTGTTTGAGTGGGAGTTGAGCAATGATAGAAGACAGTAAGCTACGGATGGAAAAGTTTAATGGCAAGAACTACCAATTGTGGAGGATGCAGATTGAGGATTATCTGTATCAAAAAGATTTGTACTTACCGTTGGGAGGGGTTACTTGCAAACCCTCAGATATGAAAGATGATGAATGGGAGGTTCTTGATCGGAAGGCTCTGGGATCTATTAGATTGAGTCTTGCATCATCTGTGATTTCCAGCTTATCACAATGTAAGACAACGGTGGAGTTGATGGAATCTTTGGCAAATTTATATGAAAAACCCTCAGCTTCTAATAAGGTATTTCTTATGAAGTGTTTATTTAATTTGCAAATGTTGGAAGGTGGATCTATTCATAGCCATCTTAGTGATTTCCATGGTTTGGTAAACCAGTTAAGTTCAGTCAATATTGTATTTGATGATGAAATTAGAGCTCTCTTAATTTTGTGTTCATTACCTAAAAGTTGGGAAGGTTTGGTAATGGCAATTTCTAATACTGTGTCTCCTTCAAAAGTCTTAAAAGTGGATGATGTTGTAAGTGTGATCTTGAATGAAGAGATATGCAGGAATAGCATAGGTGAATCATCAGGAAACGCTTTGAGTGTTGAAGGCAGAGGAAGGCAAAGAGAAAAGATAGAGCATGGGAGATCAAGGTCCAAGACAGGCAAGAGATCCAAGTCCAGGTATGGCAGAATAACCTGCTAGAAGTGTGGAAAGCAAGGGCACTTAAAGAGAGATTGCAGATCGGGTACAGATCAGCATGAAGAACATGAAGAAGAAGCAGATGTTGCAGATTACGCTGCACGGGATGCTCTAGTATGTTCTTTGGATAAAGTAGAATCTTGGGTTTTAGATTTTGGTGCCTCTTTTCATGCATCCCCACATAGGGAATTTTTCCATGAGTATGTCCAGGGAGATTTTGGAGAAATTTATGTAGGGGATGGTAAGCCTTGTCAGATTGTTGGCAAAGGGAAAGTGAAGCTGAAACTGCAGACAGGTAACACATGGGTGTTAAAAGAAGTCATGCATGTCCCAGTTCTGGAGTGGAATTTAATTTCTATTAGAAGTTTGGGTGATGAGGGTTGCACAGTAACTCTCACAGCAGACTCTTGGAAGGTTACCAAGGGTACACTTGTTGTAGCTAGAGGTAAGAAAGTAGGTACGCTTTATCTATCTACTTGTACTACTGATTCTCTTTTTGGGTTTTCTACTTCAGCTGTAGATTCAGAGATGTGGCTTGATAGGCTTGGTCACAGAGATAAGAAAGAGATGCTTGTTCTTGAGTCAAAGGATATGCTTTCAGACTTGGAAGGTATGGATCGTGGTTTCTGTATGCAGAAGAAGAAGGTAACATTTCTTGAGAAACCCGATGTTAGTGACAAGAATAGGAAAGCCTTGTTTTTTAAGGAGAAGGTGACGGACAGAGTTCAGCACAAGATGCAGAAGAATTCTGAGCAGAGCAAGGGTGATTTGGACAAGGATTTGATCCAAAAAGAGCTCGTGGGAAAAAGTCAGGTCTCACAAGAAAAACACAGAGACCGACGTCGGCAGGAAAATCGGCGTCGACGTCCAGACAGGGACCAACGTCGGCTATGTGCAGATCGACGTCAGTGACTCGGGGCAGATATTGACCGACGTCGGCCAGGGGAAATCGACGTCAGCAAGGTGGCAGTCACAGGAAATTGACTTCGGTCATCTGCAGACTGAGATGTGATCGGCATCAGTTACTGAGATGAATTTTGGGTGGACAACAAGTTGTCTTAGAGTCTCAAGCACCCATATGGAGGACTGAAGGTGTATGTAAGTTCTTAAATTCGTCATTTCCCTTCTTTACACTACTTGTTGCTCACTTATGGCATAGGACCAGGAAGTTATTGAAGAAGCAGAATAGGTAGATCTAGGAAAAAATGGGAGCTAGGCATGGATGAGGATGTGATTCCTTGGAGGAGAACCAAATAGGTGTTTTGGGTAGGGTGGCCAGCTAGAAGTAAGCACTGAGAGATGAATGGATGTTCAGGATGAAGAAGAGCGAAAATGGATACGTGAGATGGAAGATCAGGGTATATGGTCTTGTATTAGTTGCAGGGCAATGGAGGTTTGATCATTGTGTTTCTCTTTACCAGGTTGGATAGTATTAGCTACACTATCCTATTTCTGTATGACGTGCTTGTTGCAGGGTTACATATACAGGTATTGTTGAACTAAAGGTAAAGCTAGTTCAGGTGGATGTCATGGAGAATCTGGGAGCAGCAAGATTCTTTGGCATGAGTGTGTTCTAGAGACATGGAAGGTCATGTGTTGACTTTGTTTCAGGATGATTGTGTGAAATCGGTTAGCACGCCGATGGTTGGACAGTTCTATGAACAGGTGTCTTGATTCACATAATGAGGTTGAGTGCATGGTATGTACTAAACTTGAGTTTTCCCAAGTAGTGGGAGTTGTCACAAGTTGGAGCCAATCCAGGAGAGAACCATTAAAGGACAGTTTAGTGGATTCTTACAAGGACTAGCAGCAGGTACACATGCTATGCAGGTTCAGGTTAATTTCTACATGGTTGTAGATGTGGATGTGGCAGGTGATTTGGATGATAGGTTTTACACTACAGGTTTGTGGTGGTTGGTCTTCAAGAGTGGTCTTGAGGAGGGATACAAAGCCAAGGGAACAAATTAGACTAAGTACAGGTACAGGTATAGGTTGCAGCTGTTTATCTCCAAGTGGGAGATTGTTGAGTTGTGGAGCTAAAAGCTTCAACTCTTTGCAAACTGAAGGAACAGGAAGGTTGCTGAGTTTTAGGAGAACCGGCATCGGCAGCAGGACCGATGTCGGTCGTGACCCAGTGCATAAGGCCACCGGTGACTTCAGGGAGTTGGCCGACGTCGGCAGAACCAAACCAGCAGGGACCGATGTCGGTCCCCTGTGTGTTCCCGAACTGCTCGTTACACGGATAGTTAGTTAAGTAAACGAAGTGTTTGCATGTAAAGGCTAGTTAGAATCTTTGGTTGCAAGGATAATTGTCTAAATTAAGAGTCTAAGTTAGTGTTTGAGTTAGGGATCTATTTATAGACCCATTGGCATGTATTGTAATTAAGGCATGAGATAGAAAGGAAGGCAAGTAAGTTGCTTCCATTGTAAGATCATTGAGTTACAGGTTGTTGCAAGCTCATAGGAGATCTACATGTGAGTATGGTCTGTTGAATTGTAGGTTGCAGGTTCATGGGAGATCAACTTGAAGTACTTTTGAGTGCTTGGTGAACTGGCGGGGTTATTACTGACTAGTTGGAGAGGTGAACACCAATTCTGTTTGTGAGTTGGTTGTTGGGACCATTTTTTGTGTAGGAGAGTGTTGTGTGTGAAGAATTACTGTACACTTGAGGTGTGGCAAACCTCTGTAAGGTGAAAGAGTGTGGCGGCTCTTTGTTGTATTATTTTCTATAAAGTGTTAATACAAGATAGTGTATTGTCTCTCATATTTTGTGTTATTGGTGAATTCTAGCTATTTATGTTTCTGGTTATTTCTGCATTTATAATTGCTTATATTTGGTAATCATACTGTGTTCTTTCTGAGGAGCAAGATCCAACAAGAGGAATCAGAACAGAGGTGTGTTTGTTCTTGGACTTCCCTGACATGCCATTCATCCCAAAGTTCTTCCCACCTTTCATCTAAGTCAACATCTCTAAAGGCAAGGGTGGTCTGGGAGATTTCTTACCTATATTTCTAATAGGCTTCAATTTTCTCTACGTCCCAACCTTTGTTCCTCATCATCCTTCTCAAACCAGAGGTCATCTTAGCCTTAGGATCATACTCCCTCTATTTATCATAGAAGGTCTCCCATGGCCTATTTGGTGGGGGAGGTAGGTCTGTCAACTCAACATAGAGACTAGGGGTGTCTTTCGCAGGATTTTTTCTACTTTCCTAATAAGGGCGGCTTTCATGCACAATCTTGGCTCTAATTCTATTTGTCCTCACTATAGAGGCTATGTAATCAGCTGGGTCATAAACCCACTTGTCTTAGATCAATAGGAAGCCCAGGGAGGTCAGCTTCCTTAACAGCATGATCTCAGCTTCTTTGGCTTTTAGGCTTACATTGCCTGCCACCCACGAGAGATTGTACATTCTCTTCTTCTTCTTCTCGGACCCATATTCATTTTCAACCATTGACACCTACCTGGTGATTTCCAAGAATGCTAACTGAAGAGTTAAAACCATTGGCAGCAACACTGATTTCCCACAGAATCCATGGACCCTTACGGTCGTGTGATGGGCCCTAAAATAGAAATCACATGAAATTAGGCAACTGACCAGGAGGTTTGTAACACTTGGGAATAACCTATTTATAATAGGCTCAGGGCTAAGGTAATGGAAAATAGGGGTGATGAATAGCTCCCAGAAATCATATGTGTCACTGGTTTTTGATAAAACATGTGTCCATGCAGACACAGGTATAGTTTTTTGGGGATCGAAGGCTAGGTCATATAGGTTGAGACTCATAAATTAAGAGAAGAGGTTAGGGTTCTAGTGCAAAATAAGATGGAACAAAAGGAAGGAATACCTGAATATTCCCTTTGACCTAAATTGGGTCAGCTGCTCCACCATGGAGAAGGCGATGTGCTCAGAGAAGTCCAAATGGTACTCTTGCATCTTATCAACTATTTTTAGCCTAAATAGGGTGGCCATTTGTTTAGCATATATAGCCATGTCATCCTTCATGCCAAAGATGAGAGCCATCATCGATAGTGCATCTTGGCTCACGGTGCAAATTGAGTTCTTGAAGCGGGGAGCATGGGCACCATTGTGTCACCATCTGCTATTTGCAACTAAGACCTCAGAAACTTGGTCTAATTATTGATGTTTTCCCATGTCCTCTGCATTCTATCGATGGTGGGGAAGGTGGCGGCATCATCATATCACAGGGTGAGCATGTCACTGATAGCTTGTGGGGTGACTTGTAGCATGAAGGGGCCTTGCTAGATGATGTAGGATTGTGGGTGAAGCAAGTCCACACATAGTTTAATTATATCTAGGCATGGGTGCACAGTTGGGATGATGAATTGAGCCAGTTGTGAGGTCTAGATCCTCATCTTGAATGTTTCATATTGCCTTGCCCTGGCTCTTTGTAGACACCTTTGGTGTGCCCCTTCTCTGAGGTTTTTGCTGCTTGCTCTTTGCAGAATCGAATCCATGATTCCATCTGCATAGTCCCTTATTTTTTAAGGGTCACTGGTTTGACTGACTCCCAGGGCTTTTTTTCTCAAGTAGCTCCTTGGTGGTTGTGCAGGAGCTGCAGTGTATGACTTACTCGCTAGTAACTTTTCAAGATATCCTGGTGCCCCTACTCCTTGTTGAGATGATGATGCTCCCACCATTTCTATGTTTCTTGTATGATACTCTGGTATGAACTTTGCTCAAGATAAAAACACACTTGCTGAAATAATTTCACTAGGCGTTAACAATCTCAATGAGCAATATATTTTTGCAGGAATGCTTGAGAGTTGTAAACTTTAAAAACTTGCTAAGGGATATTTATGGGCCTAAATCCCAAATATCATTAAATTAAGGTGATTGTTAGCAAATCCTACTCAATATTCAAGAAACAGTGAGGCAGACACATTATGTGATGCAAGGTACCTTAGAGATCTCAAAAGATTTGGGGAAGCATTTATTGCGGCAAAATTTAAAGAATTAAAGAATTTCTAAGACACTGACTCTACATTTAAAAACGCTTATTTTAAAAGAAAAGTGAGAAATCAAAAAAAAACAAAACAAAGCAATGTGGGAATGGAAACTACCTAACTACATTAATTACAAATCCTTATTTTCCTTTAGGATCAAAAACAAACTTCCCAACGTCTTCTTTATGGCAAGCTAACTTGTGTTGCCATATTAGTGATTCAAATGGGTATACCTTTAATGGGATGTCCTCTGCACCAGCCACATGAATTTGCCTGCACTCAAATGAGTCTGAGAAAAACATGTATTTAACACTTATGAACTTTTCTTGTCCTTGAATGCCTGTCGAATACTGGTTCTTCATGTTGTCAGGTGTCATCAAGAAATCATTGGCTATTGGTTCTTCACTCTGTGCCTTTTGATATCCATTATCTTTCAGCTCATCTTCTTCAGATTCTAGCTTTATTGCATCAGTATGCTCTTTGCTGATTCATCCTCTTGAAAGGATGAATCCAAAAATTGGTATTCCTTCTACATACTTAGTTGAGTCTTGATGTTGTCTTCTCCATACTTGGCCAATCTATAGCCTTCTTGCAGGATAGTGTCATTTGTCTCAATGACTTGGTCAAGGGAGTATCCATGTTCCTCTATATCTTCTTGCAAAGTAAGGAAAAAGTCAGAAATGATCTCTTCCTCATCTGAAGTGAAGGAAAAAGCTTGCGGCTTATCCTCTTGCTCATCAAAAGGGGAATCTATGGTGAATTCCTACTTATTCGTACTTATGGAATCCTCTTGACTAGCCATGAATTGAGCATATTCTTCTACATACTCAATTATCTCTTTCAAAATATATTCTTCTTCGAAAAGGGATGAAGAAGAAGGTTGTGATGGAAAACAAGAAGCTTCTTGAGTAAGGGAGGAAGGAACTTGAGGAGATAGTGAGAGTTTGGGGTCATCTTGACCTGCTGCTATTATAGACTCTGTATTATCAAGGAATTGGCCTTGAAAAGTTTGATTTGGCTCATGAACAGGGGTGGCATATGTTTGATATGGGGTTTATGGTGGTGGATATGAAGTTTGGTAGACTTAGTAAGGTTGGTTCTCATGAACGCTTAGCCTCTCTTCTAGAAATGTAATCAATCCACACACATCCAGCATCTCATATGTAAGCTCCCACCAATTTGCCCTTTCAATGGGATCCCACTCACTTTTGATCAGGTCTATTACTTCCCTCACTTGATAGATGACATGACAAGGAATTTCTTGGCCATATTTCCTTTTGTTGTCAAGCTCTAACACATATTTTTAAAATCCCAACAATGCTTTTATGAAGGTGAAAATGAGATTAGGCTGGGCATAAAACTGGTATAGCTCATGGCCATGTGCATCCTTGTTACTTGACATAATTCTAGGAGAAGTTTGTCCTTGGTTAAACATATAAGTAGAATAGGACTCATAGCTATGAGTAATAGAGTTATACATACCAAAAGGGATTTCTTGATGATATTGCTTGATCGACTAATGACTCAGAGTCATAATTGGTGTTGCTAAAAAACCTCCAAAGGATGATTAGCTAAAGAACACACCAAATTTCTTCAACTCATTAAAAGATCTATCCCACCGGGCGTGCCAGAAACTTCAAGACTGTTCCCACCAAGCATGCCAAAAAACTTCAAGACTAGTCCCATCAGGCATGCCAAAAACTATTGATGGCATAAAATTGTGCTAGATCTTAACCAATCAATAATGGGAAGTTTCAAGTTTTGGGACAACGCGACTTGAAACAACCTCCAAGTTTTAAAGAAGTTGGTCTCTTCTATTTTATAGATGTTGGGGAAAAGGGATAGGAGACTAAATAGAAATGCAAAATGCAAGAATTAAAACCTAACTATGGCGATGCCCCTGAGTGTAATCCTAGGCCTAACCTGAGCATAGTGAGACTATTATATGAGTCAATTACATTTAAGAGCAGAAAAGTGCATGATTAATGTAAAAGATTAGAATAACAGAAATAGAGGCTCACAACAGGGGAGTCTTTTGATGAGATACAGGAATTGTCAATAAAGGCATAGTGTTCAATCTTCTTAATAGAATCCTCTAATCACATAAAAGGTGCAAAAGTCACACACAGTTATGTAAAACTTTGGACTCCAAAAAATGAGACAAAAGCAAATAACATTTCCAATCACAACACTAGAAAATCTACAGCATAAACTACTTTGTAATTGACACAAATAACATCAACAAGGGCTTAGTGTTCAATCTTCTTATTGAATCTTTCAGTCATACAAAAGATGAAAAAACACACACAGTCATATAAACCTTTCAACTCAAGAAAATGGAACAAAAGCAAATGATATTATTGGTCAAAACTCTAAAAAGTCTAAAACTATAGAATTCCCCCCTTTCTTAGATTTCACAATCCTGCTTATATAGCCCTCGATATCTCCTTTGATCACTATCTTTCCTACGTAATTCCACTCCATCCTTCACTCACAAGGGACGAAATAGATGGTGCATTCAATGCCTTGGATGCATTCCAGTCTTATCAGGAACTGCCCTAACTATAGCATAGCAATCCATGTCTAGTACCTCTCTTTGTGCCTTAAATTCTTTGTTTCATCCCTGTTTGGCCACTCAACTATCTCTTCTACCTTTGCTATTAAGGGACAAATAGACGGCACTTTCAATGCTTAAGAGCCCCAAAAATCTACCTGGTGCACTGTTCTATCTACCCGGAGTAACTCTCACCAAATTTCTCTCCATTTTCGCTGTAACAGGTAGACGAGCACTCTATTTTATTTAAATGGAAGAGGACACTTAGCCAATTTATGAAAAACTCTCCTTTTGTCTAGGAGGCACCGGAGGATGACACTTGGCCACTTCTACTTTCTCTTTATATTCTTCCTAGGAACATTTTACCTTTGACACCTGTCGCAATCTACTTCCTCAATACTTTGCAACTTTATTAACACAAAACTCACTGCATTCCTTGTTAGGTTGTGGAGCTAAAAGCTTCAACTATGCAGACATGGAGGAGGTTGTTGAATTCCATAGAAACTAGAGTCGGCAGTATAACTGACGTCAGTCATGATAAATGCAGAAGGCAATCGGCATTGGTAGGAAGTTGGCTGACGTCAGTCAGCACCAGGCAGAAAGGGACTGACGTTGATCACCTGTGGCAGTTACAGAACTATTTGTTGCACAAATAGTTTGTTAAACTGAGTGTTTGCATGTAAAGGCTATTTCAAGTCTTGAGCTGGATGTCTAAATTAAGAGTCTAAGTTATTGTTTAAGTATGGGATCTATTTATAGACCCACTGGCATGTATTGTAATTAAGGCAAGAAAAAGATTTCTTCCAGTTGTAGGATCTTGGTCAGCAGGTGTGCAAGGCCACATTTGAAGATCTACATGTGTAAGTAAGGTCTGTTAGAGATCTACTTGAAGTACTTTGAGTACTTGTGTACTAGTAGGATTATTACTGACTGGTTGGAGAGGTGAACACCAATTCTATGTGTGAGTTGTGTGTTGGGACCATTTTTGGTAGGAGAGTGAACTCTTGAAGAAAATTACTGAACACTTGAGGTGTGGGAAGCTTCTGAGAGGTGTGGAGAAGAAGTGGCATCTTCTTTATTATATTTTCTTTCTGGATGAGTATTAATACAAGATTGTGTATTGTCTCTCATATTCTGTGCTATTTGTGAATTCTAGTTACTTGTACTTCTGGATAATTTTGCATGTTTAATTGCTTGTATTTGGTAATCATATTGTGCTCTTTCTAAGTAGCAAGATCCTAACAAGTGGGATCAAAACAGGTGTGTTGTTCTGGATTCCCCAACAACTGGTATCAGAGCTTTTGGTTGGGATACTAATAGGTTGGATTAGATTTGGTTAGTGTGTGTTGATTACAGGTTACTCACAGGGGTTTCTGTTTGAGTGGGAGTAGAGCAATGGCAGAAGAAAGTAAGCTACGAATGGAGAAGTTTAATGGCAAGAACTATCAATTATGTAGGATGCAGATTGAAGATTATCTGTATCAAAAAGATTTGTACTTACCATTGGGTGGGGTTGATTGCAAGCCCTGGGATATGAAGGATGAAGAATGGGAGGTTCTTGATTGGAAGGCTCTGGGATCTATAAGGTTGAGTCTTGCATCGTCTGTGATTTCCAACTTATCACATGCTAAGACAATGGTAGAGTTGATGAAATCTTTGGCAAATTTATATGAAAAACCCTCAGCTTTGAATAAAGTATTTCTTATGAAGAAATTATTTAATTTTCAAATGTTGGAAGGTGGATCTGTACATAGTCATCTTAGTGATTTCCATGGTTTGGTAAACCAGTTAAATTCAGTCAATATTATTTTTGATGATGAAATTAAGGCTCTCTTAATCTTATGTTCATTACCTGAAAGTTAGGAGAGTTTGGTAATGGTAGTTAGCAATATTGCGTCTACTTCAAAAATCTTAAAAGTGGATGATGTTGTGAGTGTAATCTTGAATGAAGAGATTCGCAAGAAAAGCATAGGTGAATCATCAGGAAATGCTTTGAGTGTGGAAAGTAGGGGAAGGCAAAGAGAGAAGATCGAGCGTGGGAGATCAAGGTCAAAGATAGGCAAGAGATCCAAGTCCAGGTATGGCAAAATAACCTGCTGGAAGTGTGGAAAGTAAGGGCACTTAAAAAGAGATTGCAGGTCGATTGAAGATCAGCATGAAGGACATGAAGAAGCAGGTGATATAGGTATTGTTGCACAAGATGCTCTGGTATGTTCTTTGCTAAAGTAGTATCTTGGGTTTTAGATTCTAGTGCCTCTTTTCATGCATCCCCAAATAGGGAATTTTTTCATGAGTATGTCCAGGGAGACTTTGGAGAAATTTGTTTAGGGGATGGTAAGCCTTGTCAGATGGTTGGCAAAGGGAAAGTAAAGTTGAAATTGCAGAGAGGTAACACATGGGTGTTGAAGGAGGTCATGCATGTCCTAGTTCTGGAGTGGAATTTGATTTTTGTAAGAAGTTTGGGTGATGAGGGTTGCACAGTAACTCTCACAGCGGACTCTTGGAAGGTTACCAAGGGTGCACTTGTTGTAGCAAGAGGTAAGAAAGTAGGTATGCTTTATCTATCTACTTGTATTATTGATTCTCTTTTTGGGTTATCTACTTCAGCTGTAGATTCAAAGATGTGGCTTAATAGGCTTGGTCACATGAATAAGAAGGAGATGCATGTTTTTGAGTCAAAGGGTATGCTTTCGGATTTGAAGAGCATGAATTGAGATTTTTGTATGCAGAAGAAGAAGGTGATGTTTCTTAAGGAATCTGACGTTTGTGACAAGAGTAAGAAAGTCTTGGTTTTCAAGGAGAAGGTGATGGACATAGATCAGCAGAAGGGGCTAAAGAATTCTGAGTAGAGCAGGGTTGATTTGGACAAGGGTTTGATCCAAAAGGATCTCACGGGTAAAAGTCATTTCTCACAAGAAAAACACAGAGACCGACGTCAGTTAGAAAACTGACATCGGCATCCATACAGGGACTGATGTCAGCTATGTGCAGACCAACATTGGTGACTCAAGGATAGATAAACACCAGTGTCAATCAAGGGGAACTGACGTTGATGATGAGGCAGTCACATGGAACCAACGTCGATCGGGTGCAAACTGAGATGTGATCGGCATGGTCACTGAGACAAATTTTGGGTGGACAACAAGTTGTCAAGGAGTCTCAAGTGCTCATATGGAGGACTTAAAGGGTATGTAAGCCTCAAATTCATCATTTCCCTTCTTTACACTATTTGTTGCTCACTGATGGTAAAGAACCAGGAAGTTATTAAAGAAGCAGAGCAGGTAGATCCAAGAAATAGTGGGAGCTTGGCATGGATGAAGGATGTGATTCCCTGGAGGAGAACCAAATGGGAGTTTTGGGTGGAGTTGCTAGCTGGAAGGAAGCACTGAGAGATGAATGGATGTTTAAGATGAAGAAGAGTGAAAATGGACATGTGAGACAGAAGGCCAGGGTATATGGTCTTGAATAAGTTGCAGGACAATGGAGGTTTGGTCATTGTGTTTCTCTTTACCAGGTTGGATAATATTAGCTACATTATCTTATTACTGTATGATGTGCTTGTTACAAGGTTACATATATAGGGATTTGTTGAACTAAAGGTAAAGCTAGTTCAGAGGGGTGTCATGAGGAATCTGGGAGAATCAAGATTCTTTGGCATGAGTGTGTTCTAGGGACATGGAAGGTCACAAGTTGACTTTGTTTCAGGATGATTGTGTGAGACTGGTTAGCACGCCGATGGTTAGATAGTTCATAGAATAGGGTCTTGATTCACATAATGAGGTTAAGTGCATGGTATGTACTAGACATGAGTTTTTCCAAGCAGTGGGAGTTGTCACAAGTTTGGAGCCTATCCAAGAAAGAAGCACTGGAGGGCAGTTTAGTGGATTCTTAGAGGGACCAGCGGCAGGTCGACATGCTATGCAGGGTCAAGTTATTTTCTACATGGTTTGTAGATGCGGATGTGGTAGGTGATTTGGATGACATGTGTTGCACCACAAGATTTGTGGTGGTTGGTCTTCAAGAGTGATTTTGAAGAGGGATACAAAGCCAAGGGAACAAACTAGATGATGTACAGGTACAAGTACAGTTGCAGCTATTTATCTCCAAGAGGGAGATTGTTAAGTTGTGGAACTAAAATCTTCAACTATGCAGACATGGAGGAGGTTGATGAAGTTCTATAGACACCAGCGTTGGTAGTATAACCGACGTCGGTCATGATGAATGCAGAAGGCAACTGGCATCAGCAGGAGGCACCGGAGGATGACACTTGGCCACTTCTACTTTCTCTTTATATTCTTCCCAAGAACGTTCTACCTTCGACACCTGTCACAATCTGCTTCCTCAATACTTTGCAGCTTTATTAACACAAAACTCACTACGTTCCTTGCCTTAGCAACCTTTAAGAAGGGATGGATGCACATGGCAATCTTCATTTATTGACACTCGGTGTTTCCTCGATCCTTTGAAAAAATCATCTGGGACCCACCATAATCTTTATTTGGCAATTGGGCTCAAGATTGTTTCTCAGAGGTTGACACGTGGTGACCTCCGTTGCTCTTGGGAAGATACGTGGCATCTTTTGCTTCTCCTTTTGTGGGTAGGTGCCTCTCACTTTCTTTAGGGATGGAATAGAGAGGGACCTAGAGAGTGACGCTTGGCAGCATCCACTGCTTTATGGCACTTAGGCAAAATAAAATGATTGAACTGAAGCATTGGACCTAGGCGTTGAACCAAAGTTTCTCGGATGTCGATACATGGTGACTTTCACTTATTCTTTAAAAGGTAGCTCAGGGCCTCCACAACTGCCACTTGGCACTTTCTGCTCTCTATGTTGCTTGGTTCGTTGAAGGCCTTTGTCAAAAGGTAGAATGAAACATGGATGCCTCTATGAGACGCAGATGCTAACATGTGGTGCATTCTGCTTAACTGCTACTAGGTACGTGGCATGATCTGTGGTTCTCTGAAAAGCTACAAAAGGGTCCTCGAAAGTCGCCAGCTGGCTGGCTCCATCCTCAAAAAGTGACACTTGGTAGCTTCCACTTGAATCCAATAATTAGGCCAAAATTGAAAAAAAATGAACAAAAGGGGAAAAAAGAACTGTGCTCTGAGGACAACACTTGGTAGCTTCCACTACATTTTGACACTTAGGCAAAAATGAACCCGTCCTCTGCTTCAAAACTCTGTGGCTTCGTCCAAATGCATAGGAGCCAAAATTGCAGTGCTCAAATCAAAAATAAATTAAAAATGATGTAAAGTAGGAAATTACTCTACAGGATCTAAAGCCTCATTAACTATTGTTGAGTTGGTCCTTTACTATCATTGAATTTGACCTTATATGGGGCTTTGTTGTTACTCTTATTAATTATATCTAGTGTACTTGTGTACTTAAGTTTACCCATTAAAATGAGTTTGATTTCTCTTTCTTTTAAAGTGTGACACAATTCAGTGAAAGAAGAGGAATGTTTGAACATTATTGTCTCATTCAAAACCGGTAGAAGACTCTATTTGAAGAGGTCTTGTAACTCCTGATCTACCATAGGGCTAGTCATCTTAGCCAATATGGTCTTGTATTTAAGAACATACTTAGTGAGAGGCTCATTTGATTTCTATTTTTGTTATGCTATTTGGGCATATGAAACCTTATCACCGATATTGATATTGAAATGTGCTAGGAACATGTCAGCAAGAGGATTGAATGCCTTAAATGACTGAATCAGTAGACTATAAAACCATTGAAATGTATAGTCCCTGAAGCTCCTCAGAAATAATTTAGTTAATAGCCAATTATTTGGTACATAATCCAAACATGCTACGTGAAAAGATCTTAAATGTATCTCTAGATCACCTTTTCCATTGTAAAGAGTGAGCTTAGATTGTACAAATCTAGGTGACAAGGATGTAGTATCTATATGTTGTGCCAAAGGTGTATGCAATAGAGTGAAGGAGTCTAATGCCTATGTAGATCTAGTGGTACCTTGCTCAAAATGTTACACCTTGTATTGAAGAGATTGAATCTCTACAATGGGGATGCCACATCAGGAGATAGGGATGTACTAGCTATAACTGGTGGCATAGAAGAAGGTTTGGCTATTATAGGGGGTTGTTGTGACATAGTTACCCCCATAGTGTCATGTGCAACCGGTGGCTCTATAGTTTGAGAAGACTGACTATTGGTTACCTTTTGTTGTTCCTCTTGGAGGATTCTAATCATGTCATCTTGCATATCCAGGTGTTTGGTTCAGAGTTCTTGAAGCTCTCTTTTATCAGTTTTATCAAAGCTAGTATATTGGGCCATTGTTAAAGTAGGAAAACAATTTGAAATGTGTTTGAATGTTTTGTAATAAGTTGTAATAGGTAATGTGCTAAAACTAGAAAGTATTGGATATAAGAAACAGAAAATTCTAAAATAGTAGTTTAGATTTTTCACAAAAAAGGATACAAATCTACCAAACATGTAAGGCAATACCACAAAAAGCAAAGTAGGAATTAGTATATGTGACTAGGGCTTTTTCAGGAATATTATTTGCAAAATACTATGAACTTTTGAATTTGAAATTGATTTTCTGAGCTAAGTTAGCAAGATAAAATTTGGGAAATTATGGGAAATTACTTACTTTATTGGAACCTAGTAGATGCAACAAGGGTTTTGAGACAAATAAAAAATTTGGAATTACTATGAATTTTTGAAATTTGAAGTGATTTTTTGAGTTTAATATTCAATCAAAATTTGTAGAAAATAAGTGGAATATTACTTGAAAATTAATGGGAATTAGTTGATGCAACTAGGAAAATGAAATTAATTTTTACAAAATTAATGTAATAATTTGAAAATTTTGCTATAAATTTGTAGAATTGAGCTTGAAAAGTTTAGGAAAAATCTAAAAATATTTGTAAAATTAGCAATATATTTTTCCTAGTGGTTTGAAAGTGTTTGTATGCAAATAGGACCTACTATGTGCAAACTAGGGTTTTGATGAATTATTGAAAATATTTCAAATAATTTGTATTTTTTTTATTTTTAAATTCAAGAAAAATTATGAAAATATTTCAAAAAAATAGAAGTAATTAGCCCTAGGGTTTGTAGGGTTTTTGTGCAAAAATTTGAAGTAAGTCAAGTTCACAAAATGTTTTACTAAATTTGGGAAACTATATGGGTTAATTTATTAATATTAAAGGGGTCTAGATTGAGGGAAAAATTATTAATTAAATACGCCTTAATTAATTTACTAATTTATTGAATTTGGAAGGCTTCAGATGACTAGAAAATAGTGAAAACATGCCTAAGTGGGTTGTGTAAGCGAGTAGGAGAGACATATGGTTTGGGTGTCACAAGTCATGCTCAAGTCGTACAAATTGCATTTTGGTATGACTATAGCAATACCTAGCCTTAATACCCTTTTCTACCTTGGCATTTAAAGTCCTAACCTCCTAGACTATTTCTACCCATATGACCATACATCCTTAAATGAGCTTAGACCACTTCTAATGGTCTTAATGACCAAAATTAAGTGTAAAACACTATTTTGAGTAAGTTAGACCATTTCCACCTTGATTGATGTTGGTCATACCTCAATCGACATCGATTGACCAGGATCGATGTTGATTACTTCAAGTTACCCTAGGACCCTTACTCAGGAGGTTGAATCATTTTGAGCAAGAATCAAAATTATTATGTGAATCTGAGCTTTCCAATGAACTAGAGAACTAGTCTAGAGATCAGGAAGTGCTTCATCAACTCAATATTGAGGATTCAAGCATTGTTACTCTACCCATTTTATTTTAACCTTTCAATCACCTCACACTCAACTTCAAGTCATCTCTAGGATAGTAACTCCATAATAGCTAAGTATCGTGTACTTGTTATAAGTTCAATTATTTGGTTTTGTTAGTTTATTACTTTCACTCCCTTTCAATCTCTCCCCACACTCTCTTTTGTGTTGCATTTTTGTAACTCTAAACACTCCCTTTTCCACCAAATCCCTACTAACCATTCCCAACCATTTAAGTGTTAAATCTCTATATTTGATATCTCTAAGATTCTATTTTATATTTATGATCATCAACCAACCCCCAAAAAGCCCATAAAACCCCTTTACAACTATCCCAAAGTCCATTTTTTTCCAAAACCAAAACTACGACAAACACACAGTGACTAACATCAATCACCCTTGACTGGCATTGGTCACCCTTAACTAGCATCAATCACCCTTGACTAGCATCGATTACCATTAAATGGCATTGGCTACCCAGTGATCAACATTGATTTTTGTGTAGTTCATTTTCCCAAAAATAACAAGTTAAAATCACCAATTAGCCCTAACCAACATTTTTGCTTTTTGATCCTTGTCACAATATAGAGTCAAAAGCAATTTTTTGAATCATATTTAAGCACTTTAGCATTTCTTTTGAAAAAGTTAATGTCATTTTGTTAAAATCAATCAGTTTCTCTTGAAAAGCATTTTATTACATTATTATTAAGTACTTTTCATTATATTATGAAAGCATCTCTTATTATCATTTTTTACAACTTAACTTGTTAAAAGGGTGGATTGATAGCCTTCCAGTGAAGTCTTGTACTTCTTGGATCTAGCACTTTCTATGCAATCCAACCTCTAATCTTACCAATCAATCTTGTTTCTAGTCTCATTCTTATTACAAGTCAGTCCTCCCAAGCCAAAGGGGAGTTCTTCACATCATCTAGATCACAGAGCCTGCAACTACATCCAAGTTCATCTACACCTTTCCCCTTTATTTTATTTTTACTTGTTTTCAATAGAAAAAAAAATAAGACAAAAACATATTGAAACATTCTAGCATGCACAGTGGGACCCTAGAGTTTTCTTGGGTTCATAATTATTTTAGGACATTCTAGTTGCATTAGTGAAAGAATAATTCATTTCACTTCTTTGTTTCTGAAACTAAAACATTATTTTCGTCATTTATGAATTGAAAATAATACCTTTCAAAATTTATTCTTTTCAAAGATCAAAATCAAGTACTTGTTTTCTTTACTTTCTTAGAAAAGGTAAAATTGTTTATTTTCCTTTATTTCTAAAAAGTGAAAAGGCATTCATCATAGTATAGGACTTGCATCCTCATTCTAAATTTAGGTGCATTCTAGTTATTTGCATACTTATTCAAAGAAAAAGAAAAAATTGGGTTTAAAATCAACCTTCATCCATTGATTGCTTGCATGATTAAATCACATAGCTTAAGTAATCAGTAAATCAATCATAGAAATAACTTCTATCACACACATACTAAACCACTCATACAATTAATTCATCAAAATTTGACATAAGGACACCAATTAGGATTTCATCATCTAGTGGCAACCTTCATCCTAACAATACTACTTGGATTTCACCACCAAGGGGAGAACCAACTCGGTACACTAGCTAAGTATAAACTCTAGTAATTCAGTATATATTGTCAAAGCACCTAACAACCTTATCTCTATGGTGTGTGAAGTGAGGGGGTAGGCCCCAATACCAAGCTATGTACAAATTTTATTACAGATATCTTTTGAGCCTAAACAAACTTGAAACCATCCATAGACTTCTTATTCAAGTACCCATTTCACAAACCAAGTGGAGTCTCATAAACTTATAAAATTGAGGCATAAGCCTAAAAGTGAGCTAAAAATAACTCTAGGATCTAATGTACTCTTAGCATGTGTGTGATTTCTTTGAATTTTTTATTTCTTTTCTCTTTTTGAGTGTGTGAGTTCATTTTCACCAAACTTTCAAAACTTCCACCAATTATCACATGGTATTGACAAGGCAACAAGCTAGAGACCAAGCAAACTAAGACCCACTTCACCACGAACCTTCCTCCTCTTCTTCATCCATGAAGCAAACTATGGATGCAAAAATTTCTCCCAACCATTTCATAAGTCCAGATATGCCTCGGTCTTTTGCCCAAGGAGATATGAACTACTCCAACCTCCTTGATAATAACCCCATGGCCCTCCAACATTACCTTTCCATAATTACGAATCATGCCCCTACTTTAGTTCCTTCCATTGAACCACCTTATGACATGCCCACTTACCTTATGGGTGATAATTTGGTTGCCACCATATCTACCACCTAATCCATGGTGACCCAAGCTTCCTCTTCCATAAATAACCCTTCAACCACTGTTACCCAAAACCAAGCTTCCCTTCCACCAACCAATTCCCAATCACCTTCTACTTCCATCAACCCCATCACTAACCCATCAAATTTAGGGATAACTTAGCCCATGATAACCCAAGCACCACTTACCATCAAGATGTCTTCCACTAATATTATTTCCTTACCTTTTGCCACTCAAACCCAACATCATCTACCCCCTTCTAAAACTTAGTGGTTTCCATAATGTCCACTCTCCCACTCATAAGTACCAAGGTGACTACACATCTTCAACCAACCAACCAAACCATGCCCATGTCCCAACAATTACCTACTAAACTTAACTTAGGCTATATCCTAAACCCACATGGATATATGTCTCCTCTATCTTCCCAAACTTTCATGGCTAATTACCAATATGTGGCCTCCACCCAACCTTTTAGCATGCAATATATTTCACCCTCACAACCCTAACAACACATACCATATAATTATGGGGGTGAACCATAAACTGACCTCATTAAAATGTTGATTGAAAAGATGAAAACTTTAGAGACATCCATTTTTGGAGACCATAATCTTTTATCCTATGATCAAATTTGCAATGAACCCATTCACCCTTTCGTACCAATCCATCCTTACCCTACTCAATGGGAAATTCCCAAATTTTCCAAATTCCAAAGCAGGATCCCCAACAACACATAAGATCATCTAGGCATGCATGTTATCTCATTACCTATGATGATGTTCTTCTACACCAGACCGTCCCCATGTCCTTAGCAGGACTCGTGTTGGACTAGTATAGTGCCATCACTAGGTACTCCCTATTTTCCTTCACCCAACTTGCTTAAAATTTATTTCACCACTTTTCCATCAACATCTCCAATAAATTATCCATAACTTATTTATATTATATTTGGTAATTTGAGGATGAATCCATTACCAATTTCGTTGCTCGATGGAGAGGGTTGATCAACCAAAACTCCTTCTCCTTTACCCAACCTGAATTAATTAAACTTTTTTCTTGGGCATGTGCTAAACACATTTCATCCACCCTACAAGTTCAAACATTCCAAACCTTTGATGAGACATTTACCAAGGCTAGAAAGTTAGAAATTGAATCCATTGATGAGGGAAAACTTAAGCTTCGGAACAAGAATTCTAGTTTCAAATTTGCCAAAGCTTCCTCTAAATCCTTAAACTATGCCAAATCCAAAGAAACATCATACATCATTGTCCTTAAAATGGATCCTCCTCTGGTTTTCAACCAATCCAACCCATCCACCTCTTCAAACCAAAATTCTAAATCCCAAAACCATTTTGTGGAAAAGCAATATACTCCACTAGGGGAGTCTTATGCTTCAATTTTGGAAAAAAAATTGAAAGCATCCATAATCCAACTTCCTCCAATCAAACTCCCTCAAAATTTTGATTCATCCTATCCTATACCAAGTTGTTATAATGAAAATGAGATATGTAACTACCACTACATTATTGGGCATAATTTTGATAGATGTAAAACATTTAAAAACATAGTCTACGACTTGATTGACAAGGGTGAGCTTGTAATGGATAACCCAAATACACCTCCCAATCAAGCACTTGACATATTCTGTCAACCATTTCCAAACCACCCACCTCCCATAAATAATGAGCATATGAATATAAAAACATCCCATAAACATGAATTACATATAATAAATGTTGGTCGTAATGAACTTATGTTGATGAACCTGTGACCCAAACCACCACTCCTCCACTCACTTTCATAGTGGAATTACCCATCTCTCCTTCAAAAATCATAATGAAGAAAGAAATCACCACTCTTAGTCCACTTACTTCCATAGTGGAATCACCCATCTCTCCTTTAGAAATCATAAAAAAGGAGGAAACCATCACTCCTATGTCATTTTCTTCCATATTCAAACTAGTTATCCTTCCTTTAGAAAGCATAACTAAGTAAGAGATTGTCTCACCTACTCTTTCCATAGTGGAATCTCCCACCATTTCCCTATAACCATTGATATAAGAAAAGGAAACCATGACCATCCCACTTTCATGGCCACTTGGTCTATCCTTAGAAACCACCATCGAGGAAGACAAGCCTACCTATAAACCATTTTCAAGGTTGGTCAAAAATCTAGAATTTTTATCGCAATCAAACTTTTAACCAGGCTACGTTTTAGCACCATATTGGACTTCCATACCCTACCAAGAAGGAATCACCAACTAAATAATTATCCAACCAACCTTCAACCTCCACAAATGAAACCACCACTACCTCAACCAAACCAAAAAAAACATCCACATCCCAAATTTAAAACAAACCAACCAACCCAACTCCTTCAAATACAAACAAAATAAACTCCACTACCCCTTTAAACCCCATAAAAAACTTAGGTGTCCTTCCAATTCAAAATCTCACCCATCCTCAATTTAAATTAGAGTTGGCACCACCAATCCCACCTAAAAATCCACAAACCATCCCAATAAGAAAGATTGAACTACCTAGGATTCATAAACCTAAAACCATCTCACCTTCCATTTCAACTTTACCCTCCATCCTAGGGACACACCCCCTCATCCATTTTAGGACCTCTCACTTCCACCTTGTTTAAAAATCCAAGCCATCCAATAAATAAACCAAAAGTCCAACCTCATCTTCTAGCCACACCTCCACCCATTCATACCAAACCCTCAACCTCAAAACCATCTACCAAAAGCATTGCACAAACTAAAGCTCCATTCGTTAAGCCTACCCCTAAACAAGTACCAACTCTAACAATCAAAACCAAGACTTCCACCTCTTTACCTCCATTACTATAATCCTATTATACCATCTTAAAAAGGTTGCTACAAACTTCCTACATAGTCTTACCTCCCATCAAACCATTCAACCCTCTTAGCCCAAAACTAACTTGGTTCAATGATAACTTAATTTTCACATACCATAAGATAGTTGGACATGACATGGAGAATTTTAAAGCTCTTCAAGACATAATCCGAAAATTATGTGACGTAATTGATCTTTTGATAGAGGAAATTCCTCTTAGCCCACCTCCAAGCTAAAAACCTAAAACTATCACCCCACGTAAACTTATCTCCAAACTCTCATCTAAGAGTATGGAGGAATTGAAACAACCTATTAGCCCACATACATTCCAAATTGATGCCATCTATGTGGTCACTCAATCATAAAGCTAAAAGGATAAAGGTAAATCTAAAGTATCCATCCCATGGGTATACCCTTCTCCTATGGAATCACCCTAATCACCTTCACCAAATTCTAATATGATTATATTGGGTACACCCCAATCCAACCCATCTGAACTAATACATAGGTCAGTTCTTAATTAACTTAACCAAACCCCAATGAAGATGACCTTATATGAGTTGATCTAAACCTCACTCCAAAACTATCAAGCTATAATGGAGGCTTTACAATCAATTAAGGTTCAAACCAAAGATCCTCAACCTCTGGCATCCCTTGTTGGATCCCTCTAGGTATCAGTCCTTGTAATGTTTCAAGATTCTAAGATACCTCCTATCCATGTAGATAATATATATCCTCCCATCTTCATAACTTCCCATATCAATCAAACTTGAATCAAAATGGTTATGATTGATGGGGGAGCTAGCATCAATATCATTTCATCCCATGCCTACGATCAACTTAAGCTTCCTAAGAACATCATGTCTAAAACCAAAACCATACTTTGATATTTTAATGGCATAATGGAAACTACTTTGGGGGTGGTTGTCCTTCAAATACATTTGGCTGCTCAAACTCTCCCCAAACTCTTCTACATTGTATAAGGGGATTTTTAATACAACATATTTCTTGGATTCCCTTGGATCTAAACCATGTGTTTTATACCATTAACTTTGCATAGGTGCCTCAAATTTGAGCATGAGGTTTGAGTTTATGTCATTGCTACTGACCCTAGACCATTTTAGTCATGAAATATGACTTATTTACCAACTGATGTTCTCATTCCATTAAAAGATGCACCCCTTCATCCTCCATCAATAAAGCTTCTACAATCTCAATGATACCTTCTTCTTAAATTCCTATCAAATCCCCCTTGGAATCTACATTCCAATGTCTCTCGCTTGGACAATATTTCCAATTGAATCTAGATACCCTTCCTACTCCTCAAGAGTATGAAATTATTGATCAACATTTTAGATATGATTCTAACATTGGAACCATTATCCCTTTCAGCCCTCCCAACTATCAAACCAACTTTATCTATTGGGGACTTGATAAACCACATTAGACTTTAAATTCCTCGTCTTCAGTCAAACCATTTACCTCTAATTTCTCTTTCTTAGATAAACCAGAGTTTTCCCAAACATACTTTCATTAGTGTGATTGGAAAATATTCGGTTTATGTTTTTATGAACATGGACCACATGAGCTTCTCTCATGTGAAACTCAAAATCCCCATGAATCACATGGTTTTAGATTTATCCAACTAGCAAACCCAACTAACCCACCTTCCATCACAATCATTAAAGAAGAAACCTCATCCTCACTAACCCCTTTGAAATCTGATGATCTCAATTCCATCTCTCCTAACTTTTTTTTAATAAATATGATTGGTTTGGAATCCCTGACCTATCAAACTCATGGGGAAACCAAAACTATTCTTCTAACTCATCCTAAGATGGTGGAAGATAATTCTCCTACCATTAATACTATCTAATGTTAAGACAATGATTCCCTTCTCACATATCTTGGTGTTGAAGACTCCTCTCTTCACAAATTCCTTATTTTGGAGACATTGACCATGTTGAATGAAGCTACCATTGGCATCAACGTAGGCACTCAGGATAACCCCTGTATAATCAAAATTGGCCAATCTTTAGATCACTTAGAGAATAAATATTTCTCTTCTTTTATGCATGACCATTTCATAGCATTTGCTTTATCTTATAGTGATATGCTAGGAATCAACCCTTCCATAGTCATCCACAACATCATCACTAGCCTTGATGTCAAACCCGTTAATCAAAAGCTTTGAAGGATGCATCCTCACATTGCCCTTTTGTTAAAGAAGAGCTTCTGTGACTCTTATCTGTAAACTTCACCAACGTATTGATTATCCCCAATGGGTCTTGAATGTCATTCATATCACTAAATAAATAAGGGAATTTGTATTTTTATGTATTTTTGTGACCTCAACATTGCTTATCCAAAAGACAACTTTACTTTGCCAAACATTAACCAACTTATTGATCTAATTTTTAGTCATGAGATGTTATCTCATATGGATGGATTCTCAAGCTATAACCAAATCTTAATTTCCCTAGAATATCAACACAAAACTACCTGCATCACCCCATGGGAAACCTTTTGTTATAGGGTCATGCCTTCTGGTTTGAAGAACACTGGTGTGACCTATCAACGTGACATGACCTACATCTTTCATGACCTTATCCATAAAATCATGGAAAACTATGTATATGACCTCCTTGATAAGTCTAAATTTTGTAAAGATCATTTGGAAATCCTTAAGGTTATCTTCAAATGCTTTATCCACTTTCATGTTCACCGTAACCCAAAAAAATGCATCTTTGGGGTCTTGTCAGGTAAGCTCCTTAGTTTTATCATTTCTATTCACAAAATAGAGGTTGATCCTGCTAAAGTTAAATCAATCCTTAATATTCCTCCTCCAAATAACCTTAATCAACTATACATTTTGCAGGGGAAGCTTTAGTTCATTCGTTGTTTCATCTCTTAATTATTTGATAGATGTCAACCCTTTCGTTACCTCTTTAAGAAGGATATCTCCTTTAAGTGGAACAAAGACTATCAAAAGGCCTTTGAATCACTCAAAGGATACCTTATTTCTCCACCTATTCTTTTCCCTCCAAAATATGACAAGCACTTCTATCTATACTCTCTGTTATAGACCATTCTTTAGGAGCCATGCTCCCTCATTATGATGATCAACATAAGGAGCAGGTAGTATACTATATAAGTTGAACACTTGTAGAGTATGAGACTTATTATACCCATACCAATAAATTATGCCTCATCTTGGTCTTCATGGCTTCCAAACTTCATCATTACCTCCTCGACCACAAAACTTTAATCATCACCAACATTGACCCCCTTAAGTACATGCATTCTAAGCCATATCAAAATCGGTGTATGGTTAGGTGGATCATGCTTTTCACTGAGTTTGATCTTCATTTCCTTAAACAAATTATTCAAATGGAAAATCATTTTCGATCAATTGGTTGAAGCCCCTTTAACTAATAACCAACCTTCTAACCTTCAATTTCCCTAAGAGTCTATTGTAACTCTGTCTCAAGATGATATTGATTATCAAATTACCATGTTTTTTGATGGATCAAAATTTCAATGTGGTGGGGGTGCCAGAATCATCCTTATCCCTCTTGAAGGTGATCCTTTTCCCTTGTCTTTAAAACTTGACTTTGATTGCACCAATAAAATGGCTGAGTATGAACTCCCAAATTGTGTTCAACTAAATCAATGGTTCCTACCAATGTAAAAATGATGTTCTGTAAAAATACAAACAACTGGTAGATGTACTATTGATTTCATTTAATCATTACCTTATCCAAGTTACTTTGCATTCAATAAATAAGTTCATAGATGACATGGCTTTTCTTGCTTCACAAATCCCATCTGTACCTTCAAATTCCAAAATATTTATCACCATCCACAAATTTAGAAAACCTTCTTACACCAAAATGGACCTCTTTTCCATCTATAATGTGGAGGAAACCCAACCAGATATTTGGTATAAGCAACTTTTCAACTACCTTACCTTAGCCATCATTCCTTTCAACCTATCTATAAATGGTACATTAGCTTTTATATAGAGTACTACTCATTATACCATATTATGGAGAATTATATACAATCAAGGCTTTGATGGTCTTATTTTTAGATGCATACATAGTCAAAAAATCTTTCACATAATTAAATAGACTCATGATGGGATTTGTGAAGGACACTTTAGTGGCTTAGATATCACTAAACACATCCTTTGCCTTGGTTATTATTGGCCTACCCTTAACCAAGACTATTGTGATTATGTCAAGAAGTGTGTCAAGTGTCAACAACACACCAACCTACATCATGTTCCTAATCATGGCCTTCAAGTTTCTAAGGATTTCTAGCCCTTCTCTGAGTGGGGATTAGATCTCATTGGTGAAATCAACCCTCATTCTTCGTAGAGACATCACTCTATCATCACCACAATATAATAATTCACCAAATGGGTAGATGTTATTCCCTTCATCTCAACAAAATCTAATAAAATTGTTGACTTCATCAATCATCACATCATCTAGCGCTTTGGTGTTCATCACAAAATCATCATCAATAATGGTAAATCATTTTTAAAAAATAAAGTAATCTTTGTGACACCTTTGGCATTAAGTTAAGCTTATCATCTCCATACCACCCACAAGCTAATGGACAAGTTGAAGCCTCTAACAAAAAACTTAATAAAATGCTAACCAAAATGGTCAATGAATCTGGTAGGGATTGGCATTAACACATTCCCTTCACTTTATGGGCATATCAAAACAACATTTGAATCCCTAGGGGTGCCACCCCTTTCTCACTTGTTTATGGTGCAGAGGATATCTTACCTATCAAAGTGAAAATTCTTTCCCTTCGTATATCCCTAAAGCATATCATCTCAGAAGGAGACTATCACCAAGAATGTCTATCCCAAATTGAGCTACTTGATGAGCATTGTTTGGCCACACTTAACCATCTTTGTGTTTATCAAGAGTGAATCAAGTGTGCTTATAAAAAACACTTGAGAGAGCAAGAATTCAATATTGGTGACCTCATCTTAAAGGAAAATCAACATGTAACTAACATGGAAAGAATTAAGTGGGGCAAGATGGATTTCAATTTGCTTGGACCATTTATCATCATGCATAAGTATGGGTTGGGAGCTTACCAATTATCCTCCTTTGAAGGAAAACTAGAACTTGATCCCATCAATGCTTTGCATTTGCATCTGTTATTTTGTTAAAACAAATTCTAAAGCACCTTATGTCTAACTTAAGCTCATCCCTTATTTTACAAATTATCACCTTCATCTCCTTAATTTAAGGACAACCAATTAAAGCAAAGAATCCTGTGATCATCCATCACAGTTTCAGCCTAAATCCTAAACATGGGTCCCATGTATCTACCCATGGAATGATTCTCATGGATACTTTTCATCCCTTATAGGATGGATCCCCATGGTTTTTGTCTCTTGAACACCCTCTCACCCATCATATATCCTTCGTGTGCTATGGTTTTGCCCTCATAAAGGCAAACCTTAGGCCTATATAAGCAAGTCCATGTCTACAAAAAAACATAAAAAAAAATATAACATATCTTATAGGTCATATCTAAATTTTTAGATTGCTCCCTTGAAGGATAACTACCAAAACAACTCAAAATTGCTTAAAACAAGATAGATTGCTCCCTTGAAGAATAACTATCAAAATCAAACAAATACAAAGCTTATACCACTCCCTTGAAGGATGGCTAAGTCAAACATTTGTCAACCAAGAAATCACATGGAAGCTTCCCACATTAATCAACTTCCCCAACATATCAACCACAAAAGCATTGAAAAGACCCATAGTCAAAATTAAAAAAAGAAAAAAAATATATGTATCCCAAAGAAAACATTCAAATCAGCTTTCACAAAAGTAATAGTAACTTCTCACATCGATCAGTCTACACCAAAATAAGACATGGACATATTTGTACTAGTTTTTAGGTTACCTACAGAAGGGGTAATCCATCCCCACAAGAAGGTTACACTATCATCCATCTCCATTTTCACCCTATAAAAATTAAGGGATTTTGAGCTTACTGGACACTACATGATCAAAATACTTCTTAAATAGATAAACAAATGCTAATGTAAAGCATGAAAGGGGATTATGTTCATAGTCCAATCCCTCTTGCTATTTTGGTCCTTCCTAATGAAATATCACCATGTCTCCTTCTTCTTTATCATACCTACTTGTTGATACATTCATTAAGGCGTTCATCTTATGATTGATTAAACATTTTTCTCTCATTTATTTTCTCTTATTACATATAGCATTTTACCCAAATTAATCTATATGTTAAGGTGGTTTTAAACATTTTTAAACCATATAATCTATTATAAATAAATGGCATCATCATGTTAAATACATTTTATAACATTATATGTTTTCACATTCTATTTTATTACCCATCCAAGTCATTTATTTCAGTGTTTTTATTATCATGAAAACTTTCTTTTTATCATAGTCATTATAATCATCATAAATAAATCATGTCCATCATCTCATTAACAATCCTAAATCAATAAAATTATTCACCACATAAACATCAACATAAATTATTTATGGTGCATGAACCAAGCAAACATCTCATATTAGTTTCTAACATCACATATATATGTTAAGAGCTAATCAATCTTGCTTATCATTAAGCATAAGTCAACTTAATTTATCACATAAAAATCATAACAAATTTTTATCATGTATGAATCAACAACATTTAATCATTTTTCAAAAACTAGTTATGTTATCCAAATCACATATGCATCTAAGTATGGGATCACATGGATTCATTAACTCATTTTTCATATATATCAACATCTGATGAAACACATCAAGCATAACACCTACTAACAAGAAAAATTCCAAACCATAACCTAAAACATGTCATCATATCCATATTTCATTATAGCATCATAAACATGAATCATCACATAAGCATAACATTAGAAATCATAAATCGACCATAGCATGACTCATCATCATCAATAACATCATAACTCAAACAAAGTGTTGAATATATATATATATATATATATATATATATATATATATATATATATATATATAAAATATGTCCATGTCACTCTCAAAATGATGTATATATAATGTCCATGTCACTCTCAAAATGATGTATACATCTCATTGCATTAGCTCACAAGCTAGAATCAAAATCATAATATAACACATAAGCTAGTAATCTATGGTTCAGGGGCACTACTATCCCCTAAATCCTGTCTATCTATGTGACCTGTCTGAGCACTTGTGGATGCTATTCCACCATTAGGTGTAGTACTACTAGGGATCCCTAACATAATCGACTTTGCTAGAAACTTTGTATACTGGGGCACATTTGGAAGCCTACTAAAAATATGTCCCTTATAATATCTTAGATCCTCCACTGTCATTGTATATCTCATCAATAAAATGGTTTGAGGTGGTCTCATGACAACTCCACCCACACTTGTAGATTAGCATCTTATCCTATAACACTGTCTAACACTTTCATTCCCTTTAGTCCCTCTTGTCAACTATTTACATATTTATTACTCCACCCTTTCCTTAGTCACTTTGATGACATCACCTACCTTTCTATGATTTACACCCTTACATATGAGCACTATTTTGTATGCATCCCTTTATGTGCATTAAAACACACTCACTTATGGTCCTAATACCTGCATCCCATTTAGTCTTCTCAAGATCACACCCTACTTTTTACTCCCTAAGAACATAGTTACCTCACTTTATAGACTTGCATTTATAAGTGCAACCATATCATCTACACCTAATGTTATGGCCCAATTCACCTATCACTTTTTCTCTTATGTACAACTTTATTTCCTAATTCATTCAACTATGATAGCCTTGTCTAGGCATAATTTATGACATTGCATTTCATTGCATTTTTGTGCATCTTTTTGTGCTTCCAAGCTCAACCACCCAACTGACATTATCACTAACTTACCCACTTGTCAAACCCAAACCCAACTTCATTTTCACCTCTTTGCTTCCTGGTTTGAGTGGGAACACCTCCTCCCATACTTGGGGCATCCAACCTTCCACTACATCATTCATTTTTGTTTTTCATCTTGTTGATACAACATACTTAACAAAATAGGGTAAAATGTAGACACTAGAAAACTACACCCATGGTTCTAGATGTCACAAGCACACTTTTTTTACCACCTTGGGCACTTTGAAGGTTTTTGTAAAAGACATTTAATTGTAACATAAGGGACATTTTGACTTATCCAAACCCAAATTCCTATGAGTAATTTTATATATTGGAATGAAAACCCAAAACCTCATTGAAGGATATTACATTTAGAATGTAGTATTTTTAACAATGTGTACAGTGGTAGCCCTAATTTTCCTTTATCATAACTTCAATACATTCTTTATATAGCCTAAAGGGTTAGGTTTGCTTTATTTTTAATTTTATTTATTTATGTGCCCCGTAGAATATTTTTTAAACCCATTTAAAACACCCTTTTACCCCTTTACACACATTTAGCTAAATTAATTAATTAAGTTAATATATCCTATTTACACCTCACCCCAACTAAACCCATGGCAATTCCTAACCTCCTAGACTATTTCTACCCATGTGACCATGCCTCCTTAAATGAGTTTAGACCACTTATAATGGTCTTAATGACCAAAATTAAGTGAAAAACACTAATTTGGATAAGTTAGACCATTTTCACCTTAATCAACATCCGTCATCCATCGATCAATGTTGATTGACTAGGACCAACATTACTTACTTAAGGTTACCGTAGGATCCTTGCTCAGGAGGTTGAATCATTTTGAACAAGAATTAAAATTCTTGTGCATATCTAAGATTTCTAGAGAACCAGTCCAGAGATCAAGAAGTGCTTCATCACCTTAATACTGAGTATTCAAGCATTGTTACTCTACCCATTTTATTCCAGGCTTCCAATCAAATCACACTTAATTTTAATTGATCTCTAGGCTAGCAACTCCATAATAGCTAAGTATCCTATACTTTTTATAAGTTTAGTTATTTGGTTTTGGTGGTTTATTGCTTTCACTCCCTTTTAGTCTTTCCCCACACTCTCTTTTGTGTTGGGGTTCTACAACTCCAAACAGTCCCTTTTCCACCAACTCCCTACTAACCATTCATAACCATTTGATTGTTAAATCTCTATGTTTGATATCTCTGAGACTCCATTTTGTCTTTACAACCATCAACCAGCCCTCAAAAAATCCATAAAAACCTTTTGTAATGAGCCTAAAGTCCATTTTTGTCTAAAACCAAAACTATGACAAGCACACAATGACCGACATCAGTTACCAATGACCAACATTGATCTCTATGTAATTATTTTTCCCAAAAATAGCAAGTTAAAATCACCCATCAACCTTAACCCAATTTTTTGTTTTTTTATCCCTATCACAACACAGAGTCAAAAGCAATTTTTTGAATCAAATTTTAGCACTTTAGCATTTATTTTTAACAAGTTAATGTCATTTTGTTAAAATCAATAATTTTATCCTGAAAATATTTTTATTACATTGTGATTAAGTACTTTTCATTACTTTATGCAAGCATCTCTTATAAGCATCTTTCATAACATAACTTGTTAAATGAGTGGAATGACAACCTTTTAATAAAGTCTTATACTTTTTACATCTAGCATTTTCTAGGCAATTCACCCTCCAATCTTACTAATCAATCATGTTTCTATTCTCATTCTTATTGCAAGTCATTCCTCCCAAGCCAAAGAGTAGTTCTTCACATCGTATAGATCATGGAGCATGCAACTACATCTAGGTTCATCTACACCTTCTTCCTTTCTTTTAGTTTTACTTGTTTTTAAACTCAGAATAAAATAATACAAAAACATAGTGAAATAGGTATTTACAACATAGAGAATGGCATGGAGTTTGTCATTCCATCTAATCAACTAGTACATAAGTGAGCATGTGGAAATAATGTGTCATGCACATACTCCCAAATATAATATTTGAGTATATGGATTCTAGATTGAGTTGTAATAATTTTTATCTGAGTATCTAAAACTAAAATGAGAATGATCATTCCATGCTTGATATTCCCAATCTAAGTAAACTATTATGAATCTTAGCTAAACTAAGCCGAAATTAGTAATCTGTAATTAAACCTATGCAAACCTGGATTGTACCTACTATACTTTTCTATCTAATCTAGAATTGCCTAAAATTGAGGCTATTATATAATATTTTCATATCTTGGATAGTAGCACTAGTGGTGATAGTGTCCTAATTTGGGTACTAATATCCAACTATATTGATTTATATGCAATTGAAATTGGTCTCTATGTCAGTATTTCCCACTATGTTTTCATGATACTAATTTCTATATTTTTTGCCTATGTGCTAAAAATTGTACTCTAGGTTCATTTGGATAGCCTGATCTCTATAACAAACCTCTATGAATTCCCCCTCTTTTGAGTGGAGTTGTTTAACTTTTACAAGAATTATATTTAAAAAAATCTCTATAAAATGTGTGCTAGTTGGAGCATATATTATATCTACATAATAAACCAATATAATGTACATACATAACATTAGAATGTAAGATAATCTAAGAATAAGTTTATACTGTATGATGTATGTTGGATCTAGCATTAACAAGGCTGTCAAGATAGATATAGTAATGTAAACGAATAGCAAATCTGAGTATCTACCTAGGTGGATAGAGTATGATGTCCATCACGACACCCAAGTAGGAAGGAGAGATGCATGACGTCCCTCATGGCATATAAAATTGGAGTGCATCACAAGTAAAATACAAGTGTCATGGACATGATGCATACAAGAAAGCATACATACAACACACATGAGGCACACAAAGTAGGCCAAGGGGCCACAATACAAGGGACATGGGCACATGTCACTAAATATGAGAAAGCAATACATACAAGTACATGTTCAAATGTCCACATACACACACAATAAACAAGTTGGCTTAGATCCACATGAAAGGACATGTTTAAGTGTTTGCATACACAATCAAGAAGGCACACACAAGGACATGGGCACATGTCCAAAGCATACATACAATGAAAAGAAGTGGCATAGAGCCACATAGAAAAGGAATATCCAAATGCCCTCGAATAGAAGAAGCATAGAGACACAATCAAGTCTAATCCAAGAAAGCTAGAAATGAAAGTAGGTATGAACATGTGGTACAAATATGTATAATAACATAGATGCAAATAAGTTGAATATAAAATACTAGTAGTTAGTAAAAAATCTAAATAGGTGTAGGATGATCAATATCAAGATGTAACAATGCTAAATCTATGATGTAGAGTTTAAAAAGATGTAACCTAGCAATCAAAACTATGTATAAGATGCCCCCAAATGGGAAAATGTATCAAATGAGGAATCTATGTATATACCCCTACTGGGTAGATAATAACAATTTTGGAATTATGTAGTGGACTTGGGTTCTATAAGTATCTATGAACACTTGAAAAGATCAAGTGAAGCATGTATGTATGATAAAAATTAACTATACTAAGATAACTAGCATATGTAGTGCCTCAAAAATATAATAAATGTAAATAAGGAGATGCATACAATCTATAATTTATATTTTTTGATTAAATATTTGAATGTTTTTGTGTTTTGTATTTTTATAAATAAGCTATGTACAAGCAACATGAAAAAGAAACTATATATGAGCAAGAGTGAATGAGACTATATACAAGAAGGGAGGAATATACTTATCAATGAATCTCATGGGAGACTTACTATCAATGTGGCCTATATCAAATAAATTAATATTAATCATGAATGTTGTGTGAAAATATAATTAAGGTCCTAAAACCTATTGTATTGAGTGATCTATAGTTGGCACTACCTATGGAGTGGTACTAGGAATTTGTGAAGTTGATTGGGGTATCATGTGAATTGTAGGTATCGTAGGGACCCATATGGTATAAGATAGTTTAGCTATCATGGGTGCCCTATGTTGATAACCCTAAGAACTCAATAACACTAATCTCATAAGGAAAGGGGTAGAGGGAGGCCCTCTAGAATATGCCACATGTCTCTGACATAAGGGTCTCTCTAATAAGGGTTTCCATGGGAGAGTATGTGTACATGATATCACTGTAGGAGTAGACCTCACCTACACTAGTGGCTCAACTATACTTTATGGTATACTAATGGGAACTATGCATAGAACTATAACTGGTAACTACGATATGACTTCTTGTGGGATAGGAAAATGATACTCATATGAGAGACCCTTAACTATGACCCCCTCATTAGCATGTATGTACTTGAGGCATCTATGCATGGTGGATGGAATGTCTCATAGTTTTTGTATCCATGGCCTACCCAATAACATGTCAAATGTGCCTGCACTAGGTACCACTAAGAATCTAGTGGCCACATGTGTTGGTCTAACCTATAATAAAAGTACAATCTCCTGAATAGATCTCTAAACATGGCCACTAAAACCACAAATAAATATGTCGGTAGGAGAAATGTCTTGCTCTTAATAACCCAAATTTCATATAAGAGTGATAATATACATGTTAATACTTGACCCATTATCAACTATAACACTCTGAATAGGATGATGATTAATGTAGGTTCATATAAAGAATGCATATAAATCTAAATTTTCATCAATAATCACCTACTCTGAGAAAGTGATGAGTGGTCTAGTTGGTACTATAGTATGATACACACTAATTATATTATGTATGGGGTGTTCATCCTTTGTAGTATTTTGATATGATCCCAGTTGTGGATGTGTCTGATACATCTAGTGAACACCTAAAGTGCCCCTACCTCAGTAGTTGTATGCTTTAGAAATAGATCCAAAAATATTTTCAATGCCTTAACTTCTATTTTTTGAACTTTAGGTGCCTCTGTGAGTGTGCCCACATCAATTATGTTATCCTCTATCAGATCTTGTATATTATGTTTCAACTTGATGCATCAATTTTTAGTATGTCTTGGTGCCCTATGATAGTCACAAAATGCATTGGAATCATAGTTTTTTGGAAGAGGCCATATCATATCAACCTTTTTGATGGGAGGGAGAGATATGGCATTATATTCTAGGAGTTGTAAAACATGTGCTAGCAATTCTGGAAGGTTGGTGAAAACTCTCTATGCAGGAACTGATAAAACCAAGTGAGGAGGGGGCTCTAAAGTTATGTTAATGGTGGTCTTTTTATCACTTTTGTTTTTATTGGCCCTTAATTTGTATTGATCCTTATTATAACTCTTATTATTTGATTCTAATTCACTTTTATTTTTTAATTTGTCCATAGAGAGAAGCTTGACTTCCCTTTCTTTCACTGTGTGGCATAAATTTATGAATGTTGGAAACTTCTTGAATAAGATAGCTTCATGCAATGTTGGTAGTAAACTCTATTTAAATGTCTTGGAGCTTTCTATCTGCCATGGGGCTAGTCATCTTTTCCAATATAGTTTTATTTCTCAAGACATATTCTGCAATAGGCTTATTAGATTTTTAGTGAAGTTGTGCTACTTGAGCATATGAGATCTTATCATTGATGTTAATTAAAAAGTGTGCTAAAAACATATATTTCAATGGATTGAATGTAGTGATAGACTAATTTGAAATATCATACAACCAATGTAAGGCGTAGTTCTTTAAAATTTGTAGGAACAATTTAGTAAGGAGTTAATTATTGGATACGTAGTCAAAATATACTACATGAAAAGCTCGTAGATGGTGCTCTAGGTCACCCTTACCATCATAAAAAGTAAGCTTAGGTGTCATAAATTTAGATGTAAAAGGATTTACCATTATGTGATGTGCCAAAGGTGTATGTAAAATAACATGAGAATCCAAGGCATGTGATGACCTAGTATCACCATACTCAAGATGTAACACCTTAGCCTATAGAGAATCAATCTCATGCATAAGGGATTGTACATCTGGAGAGGAGAAGCTAACCATAGGAGGTGTTGTTATTTTTGAAGGTTTCCAAGTTACAATATGTTGTTGTACAAGCTGAGTTGCCTCTAAAGTAGGTGTAAAAATATTGTTCTCTAGGGGAGTAGAAGATAGACCATTATTTGATTTGTTCTTTATTTCCATTATGTCTTGAAAAAATTGTGCATGATCATGGGCTTGTTCATGAAGTCTATCTCTGAAAATCTATAAAATCTCATCCTTATTCATTATAAGATTTTCATTTTTAAGTGGGGGGGAGTGTCCCAATTCCCATCTTGTGTATCATTTTGATCTTGATTGTATTGTTCATCTTGTACTTTATGATTTGGATATGAAAGAGTGATATGCATAACTTTGCTAGTTATATATGCATTTATCTGATGAACACTAGCATATTCTAAAGACTTTGTACATGTAATTTGATTTGTCAATAATGTGACATTTTCACTTATTAGCTGATTTTGATTCTATAATTCTAATATTTACTTGCTCATACTAATAATTTGATCCCTTAGAGTCTCTCAATTGCAAATCGTGTTGCTTTTGATTGAACATGCAGGCACACACCCTATAGGGGAGAGTTGGAGGCATGGATAGACTAAGTATGGGCATTAGTAATAATAGTATAGGTTACTTCATCTCGTAGGAGTGATAGTATGAACGTGGCTAGATGGAAAGTAGTTATCACCCTAATGGAGATGAGGATGAGAAGGAGATTCTACCATGTGCATAAGATATGGCATTGAAACTTAAAACATGGTTGTTAGGGTATTAAATTTATGGAATAAATCCAATAAACTATATTTTAATTAATCTTTTATGTATGTAAGGATTTGTTTCTTAATTAAATTTCACATAAGAGAACAAACATGTTAGAGATAAAATGAAATATGGCATACATTCTAATTAATATAAAGTATCATGTATATATGTGTTTATGTCATCCTTTAATTCATTCCAAATAAAAAGAAACAAGCATGTAAAATAAGCTAGAAAACTTTGTATTAAAAAGTGATAAACTTCATCTATCATTATTATCATGATTATATGCAATACAAATTAGAAAATATAGGGATATTAAATTTGAGTATGGGTCCTAGAAGGTTGGAAACATAAACCCTAGGGTTATCTAGAGTTAGGATTTGAGTAGTATTCACAGTAAGCTGAGTTCACCAAATGATTTAACTTTTTAGGGTTATGGAGTTTAAGCCCTAAGTTGTTAAAGGTTCTAAGTATAATAAATCAAGGTATAAATATGTAATAAATATAACCACTAATTTTTAATAGAATTGACCTAATTTGACCTTTCTAAAAATATCAATAAATGATGTGAACAAGTACATAGTGGGAAATTCATTAAGATGAAAGATCTGGAGGATGCAAACTAGGACATGGGCTAATCTGAGTGTCATGGATAGGATCCAAGTGTCAAAACCTTTCATGGATAGTAGTGCCCTAATTGAAAATTAGCACCAATGACATGAGTATTCTTATTTTGGCACTAGTTTCCTATATGCATAACTATTTAAAGCTTCTATGTGCACCTGTATTTGAGTCTACCAAGCTTGTTATTATATGCATAAGTTTTGATTCAATCTTGATAACTTGTTTTAATTGATTTTATATGCTAACCTTAAACTTTCATGTTTCTAAGTCATTCAATTGGAACAAATAACAAAGTTTGATGTTAGTAGGGTAGGATGGACATCCTCAGCACACCATTGTGATGAGAGTTGCCTACATACCAATACTCTAAGGAGGGATCAAGCCTAATGTAGTTTTCCCCACCTAAGTGTTGGTGAAAGTTCAAGTGAAGCTAGTATAAATGTTGGTTTGAGTGCTTTGAGTGTGTTTGAGATAAGAAATGTGAGTAATCTGAGCTTAGGAATGTTGTAGATGGTTGTATGCAAAAATAGGGTAGAATGGGGATTAATAACCATAATTGTGCACAACTTGTTTTGAATTTGTTTATGTAATTTAAATCTACTTTCCATCTACTGAATAAAGGGTTAAAATTCATGTATATATTGTTCTAGTGTTTTTCCAAGTCTTAAAATATGTTTAGGTCAACTCTAGGTAGTTGTTGATTTGAAAATATATCTGTTGGTGGCCAAAGGTAGGAAAAAGACAATAGCACCCAAAATGGGACACTAGCGCCATTGGTGTTACTATCCAAATTATGGTTTTAGTGTCCAAGTGGTAAAACTTGAGACATTAGGGGCTAAGATGTTGAAGTGAAGTTTGGGATTACTTTAGGAATTTTTAGGGATGCATGTCGCCCACATGAAGGCTAGATAAGTGTCTAAATAGGCTCTAAGATAAGTCTAGGGCTAAGTTAGGTATGGGTGGTCCCAAGTAACACTCTTGGCACTCAAGTGTTATTTTTAGATGATTACAGATCACGTGGCATATGCATAATGCAGATTAACTTTGCTAATTTTATGTTCCATTGATGTTGTTTAATTGTACATAGTATATTATAATTTTTATATTCTATTGTGTTGGCATTTGGTCTTTGCATCCAATGATTTTTTAATGTATCTCTATGAGATCTTTCATGTTGTGTGTGGCATTTGAACATGTCCTCAATTTTGGCCTTTGGCTTTATGTGTTTGTGATTTGAACATGTCCCTTGTTTATGGCATTCTTCTTATCTATGCATGTTGTTTGGGACATTTGAACATGTCCCTTTTTTATGACATTATCCTTATCTATGCATATTTTTTGGGACATTTGAACATGTCCTTGTTATTTTGGTTTTTCCATCATTATGCTTGTTTTGTGTGCTCTTGATTATTTTTATAAGTGCCATGATCCATATCGTGCACTCATAAACTACTAGCATACTAATTCTATGATCTCCATTGGTACTTATATAGGCCTTACCTCTTAATTTTTATACAAAATTCAAATCTTATTATGCTAACACACTTTTTACATATGCTACAATTTTTAATGATAATATATGTACTACACATGTTTTAAGTTAACTTTTCTTTTGAGATGATTGAATTTATAAGAGTAATTCCCTCACCTAAAATGGTGAGAATTTTAATGGGCTTATCATGCATGAGATGAGAAATTTTCAATAAGAAAACTCAATTATTTGACACATTCATAGTTTCAAATTTATAAAATATTGTAAAATTTAGTTATCGACACATGATATGGGGCATATGCTCTCCTATTTCAGTTTCAAAGAGAAAATTCACATAATTTCAAATAGAATTTACAATGAACATTCAAATATAATTTAAAATTCTACAATTATAAGGGGGGCATAATAGAGTTTTATGCCATATTTTTCATTCTATTTTTCTAGCTACGAACATGTTAAAATCATGGGTGTAATCCATTCTCTTTTGATCATTCTTTTAAAAATTAGAATAAACCAAAATGTTATAATTGAATCTACAAGCCATCTATAGTGTTTGATTTAATGTAGGTGCATAATGCATAACTTGAGGTTCATTGTGCACTCCAACATTATGTGTGTGAATCTGTTAGGATTTTAACCCATTTCACGTTTTACAATTATACATATCGACATAGATAAATTTAAGTTCAATGTCCTTATAGATGATAATTTTTTAATATGTAGCACCTCAATCTTGTACACTTAGCAAACTCCAACCTTGGTTGTTCCTCTTAGTCATACACATGCCTTGATTATGTAAGCTTTGAATCCACTCTATCTTATGCCCATTTTCCTATACTTTAGTCTAACTAACCTTATATTAATGGAAAAAACATCCCATCTTACCCAAAATACTTAAAATGTACTTATCTTACACCTGTACAAGTTGAGAATGTGCCTTCTTTCCTTCTCCCTTGATACTTAATGAACCCAAATACTATCAAGACAAATAAATCAATAGGCACAGTACTTATAAAATAATAAACTTTATTGATTCATATTAAATTAAATTAATAATTACATACACATGTATAAATAAACCTCAACTTAGAATTAGAGTTGATATGCAAAATTCAAAACTCTAAAAATAAAAAAAAACTCAACCTACTATTTTTAGTAAGTTTTGCATACAAGCATGTGTAACCCTAAAACTCTCCAAAAATATTATAAACACTAAAATTAACCTATCAAATGAATTTAAATTGAAATTAACATCTAGTTACAAAAATATATAATTTCTAAAAATAGAAAAATACTAAAATGCATTTTCAGACCCTTATTTGGTCACATATGGCCTTTAAAAAATATCAAAAACATCCATAACAAGATAGGGTAAATTATGGTTGAACAAAAAAAAATTAAGACATCTTTATTAGTGTGAATGAGAGCTCAAATGGAGCTATGAATCAAAATTTATGGCCTCTAGAAGTTTGGACTCATTTTTTACATCATTCTCCTCTGTTGAAAACAACTCAACTCCTGTGAGTTGCTCTGATTGTATTGATACCATTTGTTATTTTCAATCTTATTCAACTCCCATTTTGAAATCCAAGTTTTTTCTTCCTACTGTAATCCTTCTCACTGTACCAAATACTTTTTATAACTTCCTTTCCTTGTGTTTATTGTCTTCTTATCTAGAACTTACACTATTTTTTCTTTTTTCTTCTTTGGTACCTATTGCTGCCAATTTACTTATTCCTCTTCTTCACCTTCACCATCTTATCTATGAAAATTACATAAATCTAAAATATTAATTACTATAGATCTATCAAAATTCTATGTTAAACTCACCTCATAAACATTGCCATTGATATTATTCACAATTTTGCATGATCTAATTTTCTTATACTTTAAATTGTATGTGCCTTTCAGTAATCTTTCTTTCCTCAAATAAACCATCACCAAATCTCCTTCTTCAAATGACTTTGACCTTATTCAAACATCTACTACTAATTTATATTTTTTATTACTTTCTTTCAATTTTCTTCTTACTTCTTGAAAAAGTTGTATAAGCTTTGTAAATGCTTCTACATTATCACTAACTTGTTATATAATTGGTAATTGTACTAAATCTAAAACACCCATAATATTTCTCCCACAAACAATATAAAATGTTGATTTGCCTATTGATTTATTCACTTAACTATTATATTCAAACCCATCTTATGGTACATCCAAGTTCCATTGCTCGGGTTTCTCTTCGACTTTGCATCTCAACAAATTTTACAAGCTCATGTTTACAACTTTTGTCTATCCATCTATTTGTGGGTGGTATGTACTAATAAATTGTAGCTTATTTCCCATATTATTCCATAAATTCCTCCAAAAATGACTTATAAATTTTGTGTCCCTATATGATATATAGGTTTTTTGAACACTATGCAATCTCACAACATCATTAAAAAATTATTGTGTAACTCCAGTGGCATCATTGGTTTTATTACATTCAATAAAAATGAACCATCTTAAAAATCCTATCTACAACCAAAAAAATGAATCATTATCTCTTTGTGTGTTTGGTAATCCCAACATAAAATCCATATATAAATCTATCCATCGTCCTCTTTGAACCAATAATGGCATGTACAATCCTGTATTTTGTGATTGTACTTTAGCCACTTGACACATCCTGCACTTTAAAACATATCTTGTCACATATCTCTTCATTTTGGGCCAAAAATACTTCTCCTTCACCAAAGCTATTGTCTTTCTCTTATCAAAATGTCTATCCAAACAACCACTCTGTAACTCTCTTATAATATTGTCTCTTAGAGACCCATCTAGAATACATAATTGTTTCCCCTTGAAAAGATGACCATCCTATATAAAGAACTCATCACAAGTATTATTTGTCTCAATTGTTAATGGATTCCTACATTTCTCAATTATCTTTCCAAAATCTAGATCAATATCATATACTTTACTAATAACTTCAAATCCAACTACTTCACTCACCATAGTAGTTATTAACCCCACTCGCCTGCTTAAAGCATTAGCTACATGACTTTACTTTCCTGATTTATACTTCAAAACACAAGAAAAACACCCTCTTTGCATGCCTACTATTTAACTTCGTTTGAGTGTTCACATACTTCAAAGACTCATGATCAATAAATAGGATAAAATCCTTAGGCACGAGGTAATGCCTTCAATATTTTAATGCATGTACAATGGCATTGAATTCAACATCATATGTAGAATACTTTGGTCTTACCTCATTCAATTTTTCACTAAAATAAACTATTGGTTTTCCTTCTTGACTCAACATAGCACCAATTCCTACAAATGAATCATCACAATCAACCTTAAACACTTCGCTAAAACCTAGTAATGCTAAAATAGTTTTTTTTTCAATCTTCTTCTTCAACAACTTAAAGTTTTCTATTGTTTCTCTTGTCTATGCAAACTATTTTACTTTCATACAATCTTTTATTGATGCAACAAGACTACTAAAATTATTAATGAACTTTTTTGTAAAAAATTGATAAACCATGAAAAACTCTTACCTCTATGATGCTCTTTGGAATAGGTCACTCAAAAATTGCCTTTACTTTTTCTTCATCCATTGTTACACCATCTGTTGAAACTACAAATCTTAAAAATACCAAATTGTTCTACATAAACCTACACTTATTCAAATTTGTGTAGAGCTTCTCCTTTCTTAAAAATTATAATACAATTCTCAAATACCTTAAGTTCTCTTCTTTAATCTTACTGAATATCAAATTATCATCAAAATAAATCACCACAAACTTAGTAGTGTATTCTTTAAGACTGTATTTATCACCCTCATAAATGTGTTGGCTGCATTAGATAACCCGAATGGCATCTCATCCACTCATATAATCTATCCCTTGTCTTGAATGTTGTTTTCCACTCATCTCCTTCATGAATTCAAATATGATAGTAACCACTCCTTAGATCAATCTTTGTAAAATATTTTACTCCTATAAGAACATCCATCATATAATTTAAACAAGTTAGGAAATTTGTACTTGATTGTAATTGTATTGATTACTCTAATATCCAAACACATCCTCCACCCTCCATATTTATTTGAAGTTAGTAATGTTGGTGTTTTACATGGACTCATGTTCTCACTTACTACATGTTTCCTCACCAATTCAATAACCTATTTGTTCAATTATGTATGTTTTTTTGTACTCATCCTATAAGATGCTTGATTAGGTAAAATTTATCCTAGAATCAAATCAATATGATGTTGAATATCTCTCTTTAGTGGTAAACCATATGGTAACTCATTAGGTATAATATATGTATATTATTTCAACACTATTATGCTTCTACTAGTATTTACACCACTTATGTGTCTTCTTTCTTAGCTACTAATGTATAATAGCAACATGCCATCTTCATGTCTTTGATAAATTCTTTTGTAGACAACATGCTTTCATTCAGCCTTTCTTCTTTGAGAGGTAACAAAACTACCCTTATACCACCTTTATAGAAAGTATATGTATTCTTTGCTCCATTGTGATTTATTTTTATATAAAACTACCATGGCCTTCCCAATAACACATTACATGAATCTATTGATATAACATCACATCATATTTAATCCTTGTAATTTTTTCATATAAATAACTTGATTAAACACCTTTTATCTATTGTAACTTCATTCCCTTTCTTAAACCACGAAATTCGATAAATATTAGGATGTTTTTCACATTGCAAACCTAATTTCTCAATCATGTCCTTGGAAACCATATTTTCATAACTACCACCATTTATAATTACTTTGCATATCTTATGTCCTAAAGTATACCTTGTTCAAAAAATATTTGTTCATAGCCATGCATCACCACCTTATTTATTTCTCACCTACTCTTTCCTCAAAACAAGCATTGTTCTTCTGATCATGAGATTTTCTCCAATATCTGTTGCTGCAACTTTAGTATTTTGCTTGCCTATCTTAGCCTCAACTAAATTCACTCTTGGGAAATCTTCTTTCCTCCTTTCTTGATCTCAGTAGTCTGGGCACTCAAATGTTCTATGTCCTTCTTATCCACATCTATAATAAACATAATATCTAAATTGATTTAAAAACCATCCTCTACCACCACCATATCCCCATCCTCTTTGAAATCCTCTTCTTTTTTGTTGGTATTGAAACCCTTGTCTATTATCATCTTGTCTTTATTCATCATGTGATGATTTTCCTTTAGTGGTTTTAAACCTAAATCTATTTGTATTTAATCCACCTCATCCCCTTATTGGAGGGGATTGTCCTCTTCTTGGCCCAATAGATGTTCTTATAAAAAAAAGTATATTTTGTTTTTGTTTTGCCTTCAAAGCTAATTGATAAGCCTCCTCCATGCAATGTATTTTATGTATGCTTAATTCATCTTGAATAGAAAACTTCAAACCATTTACATACCTTGTGGCTATCTATTCTTTTATTTCATCATGTTCCACTTATTGGAAAGCTTGTAAAACCCATTTGTATACTCTTATATACTGTGATATTTTTGCATTAAATTTTAGAATCTTCTGTATAGGGTTTGTGCATAATCTACAAGAAGAAATTTCTCCCTCAACTTCTTCTCCATATTTTTTCATGAGTTGATCTTCTCTTTACCTATTTTTATCTTTCTTCTTGCACCTGATCCCACCAAATCATTGCATGACCCTTCAATTTGGTACATGCAAAATTTATTTTCTTGTCTTCTCTTAGAGTTATCCATTCAAAAAACTTATTCATGTTATTCATCTAGTCCATCAACTCCTCTAGTTTTAAAATTCATCCATAATTTAGAATGTTAACCTTGATTCCTTCATTCCTTCCCTCTAAATATCTAACCATACTCTCTTCCATTGATGGTAGTTGTTCATGTTATTCCTCCTCTTGTAAAATTTATTCTTCATTATCTGTCTTCCTCTACTTCATCTTTAGCTCTCTTTTATCTTTGATTACAATAATTTTAGTTAATTGTTATACTTGTCTCTGTAGCTATTGCATAGTCATGTTCATTTGAACAATTCCTCCTCATTCTCTCACCATCTCTTACACCTCCAAGATTTAAACTTGATCTGATACCAAATAATGAACCCAAATACTATCAAGGCAAATAAATCAATAGGCATAGTATTTCTAAAAAAATAATTTGTATCAATTCATGTTGAATGAAATAAATAATTACATATGCATATATAAATAAACCTCAACTCAAAATTGAAGATGACATGCAAAAATCAAAACTCTAAAAATAAAATTAAAAAACTCAACCTGTTATTTTTAGTAGATGTTATTTTTAGTAAGTTTTGCATGCAAGTGCACACAACCTTAAAAATATTTTAAAATATTATAAACATTAAAATTAACCTATCAGATGAATTTTAACTAAATTTCATGTCCAATTACAAAAATTTATAAGTTCTAAAAATAGAAAAATACCAAAAAAAATACTAAATGCATTTTTTACCCTTAAATGGTCACATATAACCTCTGAAAAAAATTGAAAATGTCCATAATCAAATAGAATAGGTTATGGCTGCATTAAAAATTTTAAGATGGTCATTTTGGCATGAAAGAGAACCCAAACATAGCTACAGATCAAAATGTATGGCCTTTAAAAGTTTGGACTCATTTTTTTCATCAACACTAAATTTCAAGATAGACAGTAGTATCGACGTTATTGTCCTAACTCCACACAAGTGTCTAGTGCCCTAAAATCATCTAATTTACAAATGAAGTGTATTAAAATGGTTGGCTTAAGTGATTTAATGTGAGTTATCTCCCAATAAGATTGGTATAAATATAATATCGACCATCATTCATTCCTCACCCAACAATCAAACCAAAAGAGCACTCAAGAAACACTCAAGTTACCAAAAGCTTTCTTATTCTACCCTATTATGATATCAATCACAAGAACAACCTAACTACATGTTTGAAGTACTAAAGGATCAGTCATAAGGTCATATTTTCCAAGTTACAAGTTAGGTCATTATTGTACTTACTTTACACACATTGCATGATTCATAAACAAGTCAACATATAGGGGAAAACTGCATGAGTCTACGGCCCTCTTCTAGAATATTGGCTATGTAGGTAGCACCCTTTGACAACTAGGTCATTGTAAGTTAACTCGACACTATGTGCCTACTAAACCATTTTTCCCCAAGGTCACATTGAAGATAGAAAAGTAGGGTTTTGTCATTTCACCAAGAGCGACAATCCATGACCTAGATCTAAATGCACCAAAGTGAATGTCAAGCCAAACCCAAAGGTATCTAGGTAGTTGCATCTTATATTAGTAAATATTTTGTATAGGACACTAGCATCAAATATAGACACTAGTGTTGATGCAACCATCCTAGAATGATGCAACTATCTAGAGAGATAGAGGCACCAAATCCAAAATTTGATGATTAATACAAAATTATCTTCCTGCCTACTTTCTCCCTATACTAGATCTAAATCTGCATTAGCATTAGAATCAACGAAGTACTATCTTTTATGTCATTTCTATATTTTAGCATAGTTATACTTTTTATTAATAACCTATCTTAATTTAATAAATTTAACATATGGTGCATCTGAATTTAGCACATTAATTGGCATGTTGTAGATCTAATATTAGTCTTTGTGCCCTATCATTTCTATATCTTTAACCATATCTACCTAAGTAAGATCCACATCTAAATTAGGGTTAAACAATCCTTTAATGAGTTTTATTTTCATTTCAAAACAACAAATTCAAGTTGGGGTTTAATCACTCATAATTTTCTTCAATGGTTTAGCTAAATAACCATATTCTCCAAGTACTTCATGGGAGGCACTAATTCTCCAATACTTCTAAGAAGCATCATTGATAAGAAAAGTCACAAAAAACAACATTAATTTCATACATACATGTGTATTCATTTGATACTCTCATTTCAAGTTTCACATTATTCAAATGCAAGTAATTTTCAATTTAACAAAGTTCATTTCAATTTAAAAATTGTTAAAGTTCAAGCAAAGACTCAAATGTTCAAATTTAAGCTTTCAAATTTTAGGTTTCAAAAGAACAAAATAATTACTTCATATTTTTTTAAGGGTTTGCCAAACTGTAAGGTGTCTTACACAATTGAAGTATGAAGATCAAAGGCAAAGTGTGTCTTACACTCTAAGGTATAACTTTCCTTTAATCTAGTAATTTCATTTATAGACTAAAGGGGGAGGGAAATGTCATAACAAAAATATGGTCATAAATAATTGATCATGCCTATTTTATCTATTTTATCCTTAAATTGGTGCCTATTTGGCTATTTTAACCTATTTTAAGCCTACGAGAGGACCTATTTTATCTTTTCATTATCATCCATCACACTCATAAATGTTATGATTACTAAAAACACCACTATGCATCTATATGCCTTAGTCCAAACCTAAATCCCAACAAGTTTTCTTATGGGGCAGGAATGACAGACATGGACAAAGTTGATCGTCAATCCTATCCCTATCTAAAAATCATGTCTATTTCCTACCAATGATCATATTTTGAATTTAAACCCTCCCTAAGGTCGTTCTCCCTATTTTTAGACTTCTTATATTGTTGTCATCTTGATGAAATTTCTATAAATACACATTCAAATCACTTATTACAAAATTAATATTTTAATTTAGAAAGGCTTATTGACACAAGTGCATATTAAGAAAAACTTCACTATTTTTTCTAATTCAAGTTCCCATCACTTCAAATAATCCTCAACCAAGTTTCAAACTAGTTTTATGCAGTCCTAATATTGCATGATCAAGTATTCCAATCTATTCTAGATGTGACTTCAACCTTTGGAATGATGGGGATCTTAGAAATAGAAGAGATAGAGGGTTTTAGGTTTTGTAGCTCTATATTACCGAGACTTTAAGCATCCCTATCATATCACTTATCACTTTAGAACTAGGTAGGATATTGCTTTAGTTTGCATTTATTACTAATGTTGATCAATGATTTGCCTTTTGGGTGATAGGGGTGCCCTATTTTAAATGACAATCACCTCTCTCTCTAAAATTTGGAGCGAGTAAAAGTAACCCTGGCCCTAAATTAGGCAAGGAAAATCATCTCGAAAGTCTTCCATGAGTTAATGCTGATTTTGATTTTCCATTACCTAATGTTATTTTGGATATGCCTAAATTTGACAAAACCTACCATTTTTTTGAAAATTTTACTTTGATTGCTTATTTTTTCGGTTAAGTTCCCCCTGAGAGCTTTCTAAAATAATGGGTCCACAACCATTGGCAAGGCCATGGTGTGTAACTAGAAGGAGTCCAGAACCTTACCAATGGATTTTTTTTATTTTGTTTCTCCAACCCAGAAAACTGCAAAGCCATTATTAACCATGGGCCTTGGTTTATTCACAACACTCTGGTTGTTGTTTCTCATTGGAATTGAGATTTTTAAGTTTCTTAGCAAGCAAATCTGAAAATCCTCATTTGGGTTGAGTTTCCTAGCTTGCCTCTCCCCTTATGGGGTTTTATTGACCAGCTCATAAAACCCATAAGGCACTTCATATGCCATGAGTAGACCAAGTTCTTTATGTCTTGTCCCCTAAAGAGGGTTTGTGTTGAAGTGGATCTATCCTAAGAATTGAAAGACTCCATTGATATACAAATTGGTATTAATAGATTTTCTTAGCATGTTTTATATATCAATCTCTTGAATACTTGCTTTCAGTGTTAGTCCTTAGACCATATGATCTGGGAATGTCCTTTGATAGTGCATGTGGCCCCTGCTTCTCAAGAAAAGGGTGATCCTAAGGCCAAACCTCAAAATGGAAAAAATTATGGTTGGACCATAGTCACCAACAAAAAACAATACTTCTTCAAAAGGTGGTAGCAGGCCATAAGATTCTTCATACAAGCCTTTTGGGAACAACCATGCCTTGACTTCTACTAGCAAAACTGCTTTACCTAATAAAGTTTCACCTCCACTTGTGTTTAATCCATAAGCAGTGGATTCTTTGGTTGAGGTACCACCCTTAGCTCCACCATCACAACCCTCCCCTAGGGTGAATATTTCAAAGGAAGAATGGAGTTTGGTCACCTTGGATCACCAATCAGTGCTCTAGCACTCCTAAAGTCCCTCTCCATCTCTTGAAGAGGAGGAATAAATGGTTTATAAGGACAACCATTTGAAATGACTGACTACATGGCCAAAAAACTTATGTTTAATCAGTTTTCTATGCTTGAAGATCTCATAGAGGAGAATGACATGCACCTTGATAATTCCCAATGATTGTTTACTCTTGGAATGTTCAAGGCCTTATTGATTCTCTACGTAAGTATGTGGTCAAGTTGCAAGAAGTTAAGATTTCAAGGTTTTAATTGTAGAATGCAACATGAAAATTTGGTCTAGGGCCATATGTCAGGCTACTAGGCATGAAATGGGCATGGTGTGGTCATCACTTTTTGGGCTCCAGAGCTTTCTTAGAACATAATTTCTTAGGGTTTGGACCCCACCCACTAGGTGGTTTGGATCCTTTTTGAATTTAATAATAGCATCATTGGGATGGTTAACTTTGACACCTATAATGATTATGTGGAATGAGCCTCTCTATGGAGATGGTTGGTTAATTTTTTTCCTAATGCACATTGGATCCACTATGGTGATTTCAACATGGTAGAATCAACTAAGGATAAATAAGGGCACCTTCTAATGCATTGGTGTGTTATTGAATGTGAATCTTGGTTCTATATGTGCAACAAACTCAAGATGGTTGATCCCAATCACCATCGAAGGAAAAATTTGGCTACCCCTTGGTATATTTGGTCCAATTTTTTAGAGGTAGAAGATAGGGTGCTTGAATGGCTTGACTGAGCTTTGCTAGATGAACAAGATATTTTCTTTTTTTCCCTGTTGCATGATAGGCCAGTATTGGTCATCCCTGATACTTTTTTATCACATCATCACCCTATCTATTTTAATATTGAGTGGACCACACCTCAAGTGAATCCTTCCTCCACTCTATTTTATCTCAATACTACTCACCTTAAACATGAAATAATAGTGGGGCATATTATCAAAATCTGGAATCTAGTTCCCCAACCAGAAGGAAACACTGGTTGGAGGATTAGATGCTCTTACTTGCATTTACACCTTTCTTTGGATCAATGGTAAATAAGTGACCTCTTTCTAACGACGTCTACATAATGCTAAAAATCATGAATATCTTTGTGTTTTAAAGGAGTTGGATTTGTCTCATTTTAATATTCAACTTCAAACTCAAAGAGCCCATTGGTGACACAAGCTTTAAGTACAGGAGGCTCACAAGGCCAAAGGAGCTCAACTGAGAGCTCGTATGCATTGGTTGAAAATAGGAGATAAAGTCTCTAAGGACTTCTTTGCCCTTCTCCATTATAGGAGAGTTGTTGATAGAATTAAAATTGTCAAGGAAGGAAATGCTCAGCGTACAAAACTTCATAACATTCTGTAAGATTTTGTTCATTATTACCATGGTATTTTTTCAGCACAAGCTTCCACTCCAAAATGGGAGGAGGCTCTCCATTAATACCTCTAGGTTGTGCCCTACAAAATTTCTAACTCCCAAAGGATCGCCTATGATAGGCCCTTGTCTCTCAACAATTTCCATGAGGATGTTAAGCAGATGGCAGTTGACAAAAGCTCTAGGAATTGATGGTTTCGTATGTGAATTCTACCAAACCCTTTGGGATACTGTTGGCCCTCATCTTCATAAGGTATATTTTGAAGCTATTTTAACCAACTCTTTGGGACACCTTACAAATTAGGGTAGTATTAAGTTTATTCCCAAGGCTGGTGACCTTGAAATTATCACTAATTAGAGACCTTTTACCTTTCTCAATGTCTCTTACAAGATTATTTCTAAGGATTTAACCCTCAGGGTTAAACATATCCTTCCTTTAATTGTCAGAAGTGAACAAACTGGCTTTATTCAACATAAGTTCATTCTCGATAATGTCATTGTTGTCTGGGAAAGTATGGAATGGGCTCACATCTCTAATAAAAAAGCTTTGTTTGTCAAGATATATTATGAGAAGGTATATGGTCATATTGAGTGGCCCTTTATTCTGACCATGTTACAAGCCCTTGGTTTTGGCCCCAAATTTGATCACACGATCAATATGTTCTTTTAGGATGATTGGGCATGTATTAAAATCAATGGTATCCAATATTATTGGTTTGAAATTCATCATTCTATCTAATAAATATTTCCATTAGCCCCTTCATTATATGTGTTAGCACCAAAAGGCTTTAGCTACCTATTAGCTAATTACATTGTCAAGGGTTTGGTGAACGGCATTTCCCTACCTCAGTCTGACAAACAACTATTGAATGGTCATTTCATAGATGAATCTTTTCTCATGCTTCAAGAGGAAGAAGATTCAACTAAGAATGCTATGGAATGTCTCCATATTTTTTTCTTGGCTTCAGGCTCATCTATATAATGGAGAAAGACTCAATGTTATCGCCAGTCTCTGGGTCCCAAACCTCCTTGGCTAGATGGATATCAATGGTAGTGGCTTCTTCCATGGGTGTAGTTTAAGTTTCTTGCCATCCCTTTTAATTTTCAGGCTTCTCCCTCTGTGTTATGGTCTTATGTGGTACAAAGGGTTGAAAAAAAATCTTTCTAGATCATAAAGCCTTTATCTCTTGCTGGCAAATTTTAGATTTGTTCCAAAAATTTGACAGCTACTCATGTTTATTATTCCTACTGGCCCCCTTTTAATTTTGCTTACAATAAATTATAAAAACTCCTAAGATATTTTCTATGGGTTAATTATGAGGGTCACTAGGAATTTCACAAAGTTGCTTGGAATATGTGTTGCTGACCTAAGGAAGCTGGTGGTTTAACTCTCTTGGACATTAAAATTCAATGCCTTACTCTTGGTGTCAAATGGATCATTATAAGTCTTGTTGGTGATGAATCCTAGAATATTCTTATTCACCATTGTATTTATCAGGGGATTCCATGTGGTAGAAAGGATTGGCAAGGCCTAAGAATTCACTTCCTTCTTATTACCCCAGTGCTACTTAAAATCAAGGCTACCTTTGTTGTACAAAGCCTATAAAAATCATGGGAAAAGCTTAAGCTTCATCTTACTTAGATAGGCAAGGGTTTTAGGAATGACCTCTCCATTAATTCCCAGTTTAGCTAGTGATTACATTACTTAAATTTTTACAATGTTCCCTTTGCCTTAGTCCCTTGGGTTAAAAGATTGAGGATTTTTAGAAAAAGATGTGAAGTTTATAGGTGATCTCTTTTGTAAGGAGAATCAATCCTGGATCACTTGGTAGCAAATTTAGAATAAATTTCATTTAAATAATTCAAATTCATAGGTTACATTAGAAATTCAAGGTTTCATACCTGATGAATATTTCCACAAAATAGGGGTGAACTCCCTTGTTCATTGGTGGAAGGATTGGCATTGGCCTATGACCACCCCTTCACCTGATATTCTCCTCAGTTGGGTTATAATTTACTAGTTCCTCAACATATTCCAAATGAAATGCTCGACCTTAGATGGAATATCTATTCCATATATAGGGTTTGGGCCAAATGCTTTAAAACTATGTGGGTTGCTATCATTGAGCCCAAAAAAGCTTATTTTTTATGGTGTCTCCTTTATCAGTGCTTGCTTGTGGGTGATTGACTCAAGCATATAGGGGTCTCAAATCCCATCTACCTAGCTTTTTGATAACCTGAGACTTTTTAGCACCTTTTTTAGTCTTGCTCTCATGCACAATTTGTGTGGCACTAGATTCACTCCCTCTTTCATCCTTTTTAACCTGAATTCTTTATGTGAAAAATTGGATCTCTTAGGGGACTCGACTCTGTTTCCTGAAAAATAAAATAGATTTTGGTAAATCTTTTGAGTTGTATTTTATTTCAAATATGGAAAGCTATAAATTATGATTGCTTTAATCATGAAGAGTTGGAACATAGTTTTTCTGTTACTAAAAAATATTATTCTATCTAATGTTACTTTTCAGATTGAAAGACAAATTTATAAAATCCACCTAAAACTTAACCATCTCTTGCATTTGCTTGACCACTAAGGAAATTCCCCATGCACAATTAACTATGAACCTCTTGAGCCCCCACATTTATCCTAGACCTCCCTAAGGGTGAGGGTGTGGACCATGCTAGCAACATTCTAGAACTAGACACATGAGTCATTCTCCTCATCAGTCACCACCTTGATGGTCTTCCCCACAATGTGGTGGTATGAGTGGCTCTTATAGATATGGAGGTGATGGTAGGGGCTGAAGCTCTCCTTCCCCAAATCATAATGGTGACATCTAGGGTTGGGGTCCTCCCCCCAAGGCAAATTTTCATGACTAGGTCTAGCAATCTCTCTTGAAAGAGACTAAAATGAGGCATTAGAAGCTCAACAAACTGATAGTTGGGAGACCTTATCTATGGATGAGTATCCTCCTACTTTGAGAGGATGGGGTGATAAGCCTCAGGACCCACCATCTCCACTGCCTCCTTGGACATCCATGTTTGTTATGGCTATTTAATTATCCTCTTTATTGCTTTTTGTTCCTTGTTCTTAGTTGTTAAATTATTGATGTGATGTTTTTTTTGTGTGTGGTCATTTGTTGACCACCTTTTGGACTTTTCTTGAGGTGTTTCACCTTCAGTGTGATTATGTTCATGGGGTGTGACTTCTCCACCCATTTTTTTTGTATGATTAGCATTGTACCATATCTTTATTTTATTAATATATATAAATGTTTTTCAATAAAAAAATTGATGTTGGATGCATTCATATAGTCAAATGAGCACATTTACACTAAGCACTTAAGTGGGAGAACTACATTGGGCTTGATCTCCCTCTTCGAAGTATTGGATATATAGGCAATATTCAATAATCATAGGGGTAATGGAGGATAGTTCAACTCAATTACACTCCTTTAACTCATGCTCACAAGTCATTCAATCACTTCAAGCCCTACAAGAGTTTTCAACTTTAAGAAGCTACATAAAAATCTCTCATGCATCTTAAAAGACAAAATCAACACACTCATGTTGATTTTCTACTATCACATGTGACTGTGCCCTAAAGTTTTGCTTTATAAAAAAGACAAAACTAATAAACAATGACAACATCGACTGCCAATCTTGTCCTATCTAACATTCTTATCCATGTGTGAGTTCAGATTTAGCTTCTAGGAGGATTTTGGGTTCAATCATGTTTTCTTGTTCTTGCATTGTTTTAGTCCACATAGTCAGTCAAACAACTCAAAAAGCTAAGTTAATATCTCAATTGTATAGTTTAGCCTTGTTTGTTATTGTTTTGTTTTATTTATTTATGTCATTTACTTTCAATTGGCTATTTAAACCCATATTTACAACACCCTACATTATTCTATTCTATTTATGTAAATTAGGGTTAATTTCTATATTAATTCAAATTCATCATAAATAGGTGGCGGTCCTTCTTTGCATCACTATAGTCTATCGTACCTTCTAACCCCTAATTGTTACTTCCACTCATGCCCTTGCTCTTGTTCACCATCAATATATTTATCCATCATGAAAATATTAATTGTATTACCTTTGATACGATGTCATTATTTTATTTTTGTAGCTTTTAAATTATATAGGTTAAATATAATTAAATTAAGAATTTCTTGAAGTTTGTGCCTCGTTTAACTTTTGAGGCATGATACATTTCTATTTTATAAATAAATACATGATATACAATTATGTTGTATTAATATAATATATTTAACATATTCATTAATAAAATAATGGTTGTGAAATATCAATCAATAAATTTGGTTTGATTCGAAGGACCAAAGTAAAAAAATTCATTCACTGTGTTAAATTTAAATTAAAATTGAATATCAAAAATTATTAATTTGTATTAACTCTATTTTAATAAAAAATTCTTGCCTCACATGTTTATTACTCATCTTGTTAGATGCCTTCTAAAAAAGGTTATGAGGACTTATTAACATTATCCAACGGTTCCTCTAGGCTAAGTGGGATGGTAACGCTAGTTTTATATCTACATCATGGACTCACTGCATTCAACCCAAAATGTAAATGTGGTTTGGGGATAATAGATCCAAAAACACAAGGGGTCTGTTTAGCAGCCAAATGGATTGTTAAAGTTGTCAGAGGTGAAGAACCATGGAAGATTCTTATACATAACAGAATTAGCCTAGCCTTAGTCAAAGGCAAATGGCACTCAACGGGATGGCTAGACAAAATTATTTATTCTTCATTCTTCTCCATGAAAGCTTCACCACCCTTATAATCTATTTGGAAGGCTTGGCAATGTAATTGCCACTTCTTAAAATGGAGGCATGCCTCTTTGCAACATGGGTTCAGCATTTTTGCCTCTTCTATTTTGTGGAACAAACATATTTGTTATCATGGACAACCCCTTATCTTAAGCTATCTTAAATAGTCCTACTTTCTATTTAACAAGGGAGTTTGTTGCATTAGAGATCTTTGGGATTTTTTTACATTGAGTTGGTTATCATGGCATTCTATTAAATCTCGATTTGGTCTGAGTAATAAGTATAAACCATTTTTTTTTTCTGCATTCCTTGGTGCCACTAAAATTATCTATGAAGTTATGTACCCCTGTCCAATGTAATTTTTTCAAAGACCGATTATAGTTGGCTTCTTATCCTTTCCTCTCTTTTTATTAAATATATACTTCCAATTGCTTCCTGACTTGCTTTTAAAGCCTCGCTTGAACGTCAAATGGAACTGCAAGTTCAGTGAAAAATATTAGATAAAATTCATTGCTCAAATTTGGAGATCAAAGTCGATTCTAATGCTCAGTTGATGTCTTGGAAGATACTACATTACAAACTACCCATTGGGGACACACTGAAGTGTATTATGATCCAACCAGTCAACTGTCCCATTTGTCATCGACATGAAAATATGAGGCATATTTTTTGGGGATGCCCATTTGTTAAAAAATAATGTAATTCAGTGTTCAATGACTTGTTATTTTTAGACATAAGTTTAGGTGGAAAGAGGCCTTACTAGGGGTTGGATTACATGAGAATGCCATAGCTGATAGTGTTAGACATGTTATTTTGATGCACCTTTGGAGAAATAGATGTAAAACAATTTTTGTTAATCATAATGATCACCAGAGATTTGTAGTTCTAAGGTTTTACTCTAATGTATTTTTTTGTCTTGCTTCTTTCTTCTCTCAGTGTCAATCGGAGTCAAAGAAAAATATGACGGTAGATCTCCAAATTCAACAAATCAAACACAAAGTGAACCAGCTACTGAGTAATAAGAAGATTTTATTGCCCAAACCTTAAAGTCTCTTTTGCAGAATGGTTGACAGAGTTTTGTTGAACCTATTTCTTCTGCTTGTGTACAGAGATCTTTGCACAACAGAATTTATTATGTGAAACCACAGTATTTTGTTTATGAACTGTATGTTTTGTACATTGTTTATGTTTGTACATAATTTTAAATGGTTTATGACTATTGCCAACAATATGTTATGTATATTCTTAGCATTGTTCATTATGTTTTGATGGTTTATGATTACTTCCAATAGTTTCTTACTTTCAAATGCTCTTTTGAACACTAAAATTCTTATGTACATTTGCATTTCTTTCAATACCAAAAAAAAAAAAAAAAACTTTAAATAAAATAAGGATAAAATAAGAAAAAAATAGCCTTTACTAATTATTAATGACAATGAATTAACATTCAAAAATTTTAATTATAAAATATTAATAGGTACATTCCAAAAGAGAAAGGTAAAGGTAATTGAGTGTCTAAGAAAAAGTTAGAACATAAATTTACATTTTAGATTATATTTTATAATGTCATATGACAGGATAATAATGATAATATTTGCATAACGATTAATATTATAAAGATGAGTGGAGATTAATTCATTGTGGTGATGTTTGTAGAGTCTTTCGTGACCATTGTGATAGTTGAAAAGGGAGATTTGGACCCCCTGTTTGTATCTTAGACCAGTTCATAACTCTAATAAAAAAGGTACCACATAAAAAATATTAAAACTTTAAAAACATTTACCACATAAAACTTTAAAAAGATTATCACCAATAAATCTGATTGGTACATTCAATTTTTTATATTTTTATTTATATATAAAAAAAAAAAATCCTTGAAAATAATTACATCACTTTATTTAACCAATAATAAGTGAATAAAATATTTATTGACTTAATTCTATTTTGTTAAAATGATTTATAGATCTTCAAATTTTAAAAATAAAAAGTAAAAATAAATTAAATAATATAACATAATAAATAAATTAAAAACTTTTGATTGTCATTATAATATCATATCTTTTTAAATACTAATAAAGAAATGTTAAGATAAGGTAAGGTCTTGTGAAGACATTCTTACTCTTACTTTTATTAAACAGATAATCCCATGAAAAATTAAAAAATAGAAGAAAAAATTTATTATTTTTTTAAAAATCAAAAATACTATTAATTTATAATAAAATGTTTTAAAAAATATAAATATCAATACCTATAACATAATAAATAAATTAAAAACTTTTGATTGTCATTATAATATCATATCTTTTTAGATACTAATAATGAAATGTTAAGATAAGGTAAGGTCTTATGAAAACGTTCTTACTCTTACTTTTATTAAACAAATAATCCCATGAAAATTTAAAAAATAGAAAAAGAAAAAATTTATTATTTTTTTAAAAATAAAAAATACTACTAGTTTATAACAAAATGTTTTAAAAAATATAAATATCAATACCCCTCTTCCAACCACTTCCTAACCCTAAGAATAGGGCAAAGAACCCCAATGATTGTAGCTGCCAACCAAAACCCAATTTGAATCAATGCAAAACAAAACCTAAATAATTAAAAATAAATAGAAAAGTAAAAGAAAAAGCTATAACAATTTCCCCCAACAATCAGGCCTTCTGTATTTACTAGATTCTATCTGCCTTTTGTATTTTACCATATTTTCTATGCTATTTTAAATGTTCTGTATTAAACTGTTTGGAATACCTACCCTGCGTGGTCAATAATTGCAAATTTCTACATGCAAAACATGATGGAATCGAGTTGAGTGCAAGTAAACTTTACTCGCGGACTGTAACTGGCCACTTGGTATCCAGCTAACCAAAATCTTGAGCAGCCGTGAATGGCCGTTTTACATTTAATCAGTCTGAAGAACGTGGCACCTGCATAATTACAGGTTGTACTCTGAAGTTTCGGTGGCTTTCAGTCATGGTCAATTCCATTGCCTTTTGCAACACTAATCAGCACATACAAGAAAACCAGACTAATAGAACAGGGCTAAATAATTGTCTTGTGGGTGTGCAGGATTTCTCAGTTGAAGAATATCCAAATGGGATTTGTGGTTCGAAGAATATAAAAATGGAATTTTGATTTGAAGAATACCCAAGTGGGATATTTTGAGTTGAAGGATCCAAATGAGATTTGAATTCTTTTGATGGCAAAATTGTGGCGGAAGCAGAAGCAGAAAATGAGGAGCAACATTATTACCGAGAGCTGTTTCAGCCCCAGACAGTTCCGGCCTTGGAAGGTATGTTGTTGGAAAATTTTCAAATGTGGGCTTGGACTATTTTGCACTTGTTGGACTTTTTATATACTGTACTTGATGCTTACCACACACCCTTGCTTGCAATCCTCCAAATGTTTGGCTGCCCTCATGATGGGCAGTGACGTTTCTGGTTTTAAAAGTTCATCCCGTCTAGCCACCCAAATGGCCCAACCCAATGCATCTTGCTCTGAGACAACATTTACTACTAGCAATGATACCACCCTTCACAATATTGTTTTTGGGTTAGCATCTTCTGCTGGGCAATGGAACCAGAGAAAACAGTATGTTGAGTTGTGGTGGAAGCCTGACGTTATGAGGGGTTTTGTGTGGTTAGATCATGAGTTAGATGGTTCCCAGTCAACAACAAATTCATTGCCCACTTTGATGATCTCAGAAGATACTGCTAGATTTAGGTACACTTTTAAGAAGGGGTTGAGGTCTGCAATTAGGATTTCAAGAATTGTTTCGGAGACATTCAGGCTCAATCTCTCAGATGTCCATTGGTTCGTAATGGGTGATGATGACACTGTTTTCTTCCCAGAAAATCTGCTGCAGGTTCTGTCCAAGTATGATCACAATCAGTACTACTATATTGGCAGCAATTCAGAGAGTGTTGAGCAGAATCTCTTGCATTCATATGGGATGGCTTTTGGCGGCGGAGGCTTCGCCATTAGCTACCCGCTAGCGAAGGCTTTGGAAAAAATGCAGGACAGCTGCTTGGATCGGTATTCTTACCTATATGGCAGCGATGCAAGAATACATGCTTGTTTGGTAGATCTTGGAGTTCCTTTAACCAAGGAGACAGGATTTCATCAGGTATATTTTATGTTCCTGCCTTAAATAATGTTATTACAACTGGAAAAATAATGCACAGATTAAATCAAAAAAATCTAATTTATTTTTTTAATGTAATTTAGGCTTTTGGAAATTACCAATTCTTTAATTCTCAAGAAAATCCTCCAAGAACCTAACTTTTATTAAACTAAGTCTTGTTTCCAGTACTAAAAAGGAAACCAAACTTTAATGAGAAGGTGTGAACTCTAATTCAGGACTTATTCCAATGGCTTCATCCCTGCATGCCCAACAAAATGGCTTGCCTACCCAATGGGACATCAACTCAAAGCAACGCCAATAGCAGGATGGACATTGCACTTCTCAAACTACTCATCTTTTACAGACTAACCGCATTTATACTCCTTAAAACATTATGTCTTTCTCTAATTGCTGCACAATGATGGCGCAAACTAGATTATAGAAAACTTGTCCCGTTTTTATTAGTTCTAAGTTTGCAGCTCTATCTTCCATTTTAATTTAATTCAGATACTATCATATTAGTGTCCGAATGGTCACTGGGAGTGCAAGACAAGCACACAATCAGTTTATACATTTAGAAGAACATCTTGTACAAAGTAAAATACAAGCAAGGCAAGGCAAAGTAAAACAACTTGAAGCAGGAATCCTTATAAGGAAAAAAAGAAAACCAGAGGTTGGATAAAAATCACGAGAAAGGTGCCTTAGAATTCAGAACAATGTATTTAGTGAAAACACAGCTTTTCTGAACCCCACAAAACACCATCCTAAAACAATCCAAGATAGGACTCTTAAAACAGATAATTCAAAATAGCCTTTATTAATATACTTATTCTCAAAATAAATTCCATAAATGCACCTTTTCAAAACTAAACTTGCTGAGAGATGGGCATTAGTGGCCATTTTGAACACAGCTTCATGACAGTAGACTCCTCCCTTTGATTGTACCCCCCAGCCACTCCTTGCTCTTTTTTAATATACCTTTATTCTTGCTCTTAAGTTTTTTGTCAAGTATGCACTGGCGTTTATTTCCATTTTTATTTGTTCAGCAAAATTGTAGGTTGTTGAAATCCCTCACCAACTGTTTTAAGAACAATTTAATGTATTCTGCTTGAACATTCTATCTTGTGACTAATATCTACAGTATATGGGAAGCAGCCTGCAATTATAATTACTAATAGCATTCACCGTAGTAATGTTAAGAAGCACTTATATACATTTACAAATGCAATGAAATTAGTCAATATATGGCAAAGGAGCTCCACAGAAAGCATGCCTATCCATGCTGCCAAGTTCCATGTATCGGACAGTTGTCAGTTACTTCAAATTTGCAGAATACCTCAAAGACTATGGATGATCTATGATTAGGGTTGAAGTCCACAGGATGGACAGAAATTTCTCTCTGGAGCACATTTAAGAGTGACTCGACTTGATTTTGTTTGTAACAAATATTTACTGGCATGGTCACCAGGAAACTTGGGTTCAGGGACGGGGCTCCATCTTCCAACCTGTTTTCACACCTCCCAGTGACTATATTTAGATGCAATATAGTTGTCCCCTTATTTATACACTCTTGTGCCCACACCCATATCCCGTGTATCCAGTTGGCTATGATATCTAGGTACCCTTGGCAGTAAGAGGAGCTGAAAGTTAGCCACATTAGATTGCGGTTAAGGAAAAAAAAACTGTAACATGATTCAGTTTTATGTAAAAATTTGTGAAGCAGCCCTCAATTTAGTTGTACCTAGTTTACTCGTTTTTAGAAGCATGTCTCTGTTAGAGTCAGTTGTGTTAATAGCATTTGGTTTTGTTAAGTTCAAGTGCTTCTATAATTGGTTCTTGTTTCAGGTGTATTATTTGGCCATGAATATTAATATCACCCTGAATAATGAGGGAGAATTGATAGTGACTCTTAAATCAAGTAATTTAGATATATTAGTTTTTGCAAACAAAGGGACAGACATTGCTAGAAACCTTTTCAATGCACATCATTTAATACTCAAGCAAGTCTGTAATAACAGACTATTCAAAATTAGTCAATACTTCCCATATTCTAATCACGTCTAAAAACGTAGTCAATACATAACTGAAGTTGTCTTACTTTTAATATAATTAAAGCCATGAGAATGGTAACATTTAGGTGAAATAGATGCAGTTTTATCCAGAAAAATCATACACAGCTTTATCCAGAAAAAAATCATACGAACATATGTGACCTGTGGAAATCTTATAACTTTAATATGTAGATGAATTGGCTGGATCTTTGGAAAGTAAAAAAAATGGTATCTCAGATGAGTACAGCGGGCTTGAGAAAAATGTAAAAATATAGCTTTTTCTATGCAGTTCAGAACTGAATGGATAGAAAGTTTTTTGGACTTTTATAACATGTGTTTTTGCAATCCATAGGTTGATGTTCGTGGAAACTTGTTAGGATGGTTGTCTGCTCACCCACTTACACCTCTGGTATCACTTCATCACTTAGATGCAATGGCACCTATATTTCCTAAAATGAACCAGACACAGGCCTTTCAACATCTCTTCAAGGCTGCGAAGGCTGATTCTAGTAGAATTCTTCAACAGGCTATATGTTATGATAAGTTGCGAAATGGATCATTCTCTGTTTCATGGGGTTACACCATACATGTTTTTGACAGCATTCAACTCCCCCGTGAGTTGGAATATCCTCAGCGTACTTTCATGCATTGGAGGAAAACTATGACAGATCAGTTTATGTTCAATACTCGTAATGTTTCCAGGAATCCTTGTGAAAGGCCTGCCGTCTTCTTTTTGGATGGTATAAGCATTGGGTCTAAAAAAATCAATACTAGCTATACAAGACAAACTAGAAACAGTTGCCAGTTGGGCAAAAGTGCATTGCAAGCTCTGAAACAGATCACAGTCCTATCAACAGAATTACAGTCTAAATGGAAGCAAGTATGTAAATTTACAACTCCGGATTCATTTTTTCTTCTGACTAGATTGAGTAATAGTAGGAATTTCCTACACTGCTGTTTCTCATTAAGAAAAGGTGTCTGTACAGGCTACAAGGAGACATTGCTGTGATATTCTACCAACTTCTTCTAACAACAGTTTGGAGATTCAGATTAGAAACTGTTTGGATGGAGAGGTCATTTATCCAGGGTGAATGCTGCATGGCAAGACAATGGTACTTGTTTTTAGGGAATAAAACCCTACCTTGTCACTGTAAAATATCATTTTTTTAATATTATAGGGAGAAATGGTTTCCCTTTGTTGAAAGATCACTTGTCCATAAGATTAGCCAACAGGCAGGCAGGCTTGATGTTTTGGGCGTTAAAATAGGTAAATGATTTCTATGATGATCATTCACGTAAAGGTTTTACCTTTTTACCTCTATTTCAGGCATTGCATTAAATTAAGCTTAGTGATTTTAAAATTTAAAATACTTATTCTCCTCTGAAGTCGTATCAGCTTAAAAAGTTAGTCAAAATACTGCAAAATTACACATTGCAAGAAACCAATGTAGTATCTGTCAATGAAGAAAATACAGAAAACAATGAGACATGCAATTAAGTACACGTGGTAAAGATAACAGATTTACTCTTATAGCTGAATGGTTTTAGGAATAGGATTAACCAACACTTCTATTCATTTGTAAGGTGATAACCATCAAAGAAATTATAACCCTATAAGTGACCATATATGTTGTGTATTCTTCCAATTTCTGTACTTTTCTTGCCATTATAATGCCTGAGAGCATTTTTGCTAGTTTTCTTAGCAATGGAAACTACTTGCGTGCATTTTGTGTGTGGAGTTAAATTCTTGTAGGAATTTCCTGTTCTCTCTGGTAAAGGTCCATCATATTTGAATTGGGATAATGCAATCTTTTTTCTAAGTATGGTGTCTCGACAATGGGAAGATCTCTGATCATGATGAAATGGGGTATTGCAAAACTTCAGTGCCATTTTGGGGGCATTATCCCTTGTGTACAAAGGTAGCAAACAATGCTCCTATGAAGGTTTGCTAACATAAGCACCTAATACAATAGCAAATGAACTACAAGAGAAGCCTGGATACAAGGTTTAAGTAATAAAGATCGAGGGCAGAGGATGTTACTGAATTGAAATTTAAGACCAAATAAGTCTAATATCAGTGATAAACGTGCCAAATTATTTGTTTCTTGCTTGACCATTTGACTCCATGGAAGACTTATCAGGCAGTACCAAAAGAAGGTTAAGGTCATATATATGTACCATAAATTTAATGCCTTTCTCCTGTCACACCCTCTTATCTCAGAGGTTGATCAAAGGGTCAATCCAGTCGTGGTTCGCCAGTGAAGTTGACTCGGCTGTCAAATAACCCACCTGGGTTTTCATCAAGTGGAATGCTTAGCCCTGACATGTATAAGAGAGATGAAAACCCATGCTTCAGATTTGGGGGAATATTAGGCCCGACCTATATAGAAGAGACAATTCCCGGATGCAAGTCTTGGACAGATTTTGGGTGAAGAGTTACCTCTCATAGAAAGTATTGTTTTCTATGCAGCCGTGTGAGATTGTGGGATTGTTTTCCCCTTGAACGTAAATCAAAAGAAAAAATTATAAAATGGAAATGTCAGTAGACTAAAATGATATCCATATAGGAACAATCAAGTTCAGACTCCTATCATCAAAATCCAAAGAAAATTTATAATCGTTTTAGTTTTTTCTTATAACATTGTAGGGAGTTCCCCAAAACATCTATTACAATTGCCACTGTACCTAAGTATTGCTAAAGCTCAATCACATAGGTAGATAAATCTAGACAATTAGACAATTAGGACCAATTCAAATTATTAATTTCACGTCAGTGCACCCAAAGAAAAAAATTAAACCCCAAACATTTGCTCAAGAAAATGCAGTCTTGATTTTAAAAGTTTGTCTTTCCACTTATCAAAAAAATTGAAAGTGTGTTACCAAACACCCATGTTTCGTAAATGATTTTAGGGTTTGTAAGCATGAATTTGTAGTTTTATTATACTGATGAGTTTGCTAGAAAAAGATTTCTTTACAGGAAATGCCAGAAACAATAAATATTGACATTTATGAGTAGGGAGCTTGACACGTTTTAAAGAAACCCTTTTTATGACTCAATTGGTACATATTAATATCAATGCAATAACCAATTAATCACATGGATATCTTGTATTTAGATGTAGACACTTAAATTTGGTATTAGACACTTAGAAATGTCCGTCTTGACTAAATCTCACCTCGCATGATTTGTGCGTACACATAGGGTTTTTGCACTCTTCTTTTTTATCCATAATCTATGGGTTTGATTTTCTTGATTTGCTATTAGTCATCTATATGTATTCTCTAGTCTATGCCTACCCTATTTAAAATCATATTTACATTGTTTTCATATCATCAAATCAGTATTCTTGTCCTTTAGACGAATTCGTCAGACTCAGATCCTTGCAAAATTCTAGAGGCGTCCAATTCTGACGGACATGTTGTGCTAAGTAATGAGCATTTTTTAAAATTCAAACTATTTTTATGTGTAGGCTCATAAGTTTTGCATGTTGGTGGTGTGAGAAAGTACCTTAAGAGTCTCATATAAATACACGTTAAGTCTAAACATATTTCACTATTTAGCATCATTTGACACTTATCAAGCAAACATCTATAACTTTTGCACATATAAAAGAAATGTCATATACTTCTCAATTCATAAATCAATCATAAGGAGAAGCTCTCAATTAAGTTTGAAGTACCTAATCCAAGCTAAGTTTGTCATTTGTTGAGTGTCGAAAGTTAGGTTATGGGGTGTATTCATTAAATGAGCACCATTGCACACATACACCTAACATATAGAATTATGTGTGGATTGATTTCCCTCTTCAAAATATTGGATACATAGACATTGCTCAAATATTCATTGGGGTGTGGTTTATGTCAGTTCAACCCACCTCCTCCTTTTGTAGGTCTAATCCCAGTGTCAAAGGTGGACATAGAGTTTCAAAGAGGAGCCAGGGTTTTTGATACCATCCACAAAGCGAACCCCTGATATCACACAGACGGATTACAAGCAAATGCAACGACATGTGCCGAAACATAGAAGCATAGTCTACACAGATGAATCTAACAAGTGATAGACATTGTCGATTGGCACAGGCATCTATAAACTAATGGATTTGTCCAAGTGGATATAAACACTCAGTCCCTAATTTGAATGACTCAAACCTTTTGTTACCTGCGTTCAGTCTCAAATGTGCACAAAATAGTAACATGCTAAGTATCTTAATTCCTTATGTCATTTTTATTTATAGTAAGTACAATTGTGCAATCGTATCCTACTTTAACATTCAGATTAGTGTTTTATTGTAATATATTAAACAATTTGAATAATTCAAAGTTTTATACTTGGTTAGATAATGATTTAACAATTTTGAAAATATTGATGTATTATTCCTAATTTAGTTAAAGGTCTGGAATAAAAAATCAGTAAATAAATATGTAATAATTAAGCTGCTAATTTATGTAAATTAGATTGCAATTTTAAACTTTTTAAAAATAGTAATAAGAGTTGAAAAAAAAGATTTAGTTGGAAATTGATTGATACGGTTGAAATAGGCTTGATCACTGTGGAGGACTGGGACACTATCGCAAATTGAGATTTGACCTTCGTTTTATGATTGGATAGGAGCGTCGAAAGTGGACAAGAGTGGCACCGGCGTTGTAGTCCACCTCTGCTGATGTTGTCATGAGGATCTGAGCTTTCTGGGTTTTGTTCACCAGATCTGTGTGATCCTGTCTGTGAAATTTCAGCAGTCGAAAGTCTATAGAGCAGATTCTCTCTTCAAAGTTTATACTCCATTGTGTTTTGACCAATTTTGAGAAAGAGGGGGGTAGTGTATGTAAGATTCACTAAACATGTATCCACACCCCTTGTGTGGAGAAGTTGTCTACATACCAATACTCCAAAGAGGGATCAAACCATATGTAGTTCTCCCACTTGATGTGTTTTGTGCAATTGAGTGTATAAATATGCAAAATGCTAAACTAGATGTGCTTGAGGTGGCTAGGGACTAGTATAAGGATTTGAATGAACTTGTAAGTGTGTTGACTGGGTGTATGCAAAGAATAAGAAAGATTGTTTGAGTAGTCTTGTTTGTATTATTGCTTGTTTAGTGATAATTGTCAACCCTTGCTAAATGATCTTTGAATGGACTTTTATAGGGATCTATTGATCATAGGTTGAATGTGTTCGCATTAAGCCGACAAGGATAAAGATGGGGAACTGGAAGGAATTGACCGTTGTGGCCAAAATTGCACTTGGATAGGACCGTCAAAAGTAGACAGGAGTGGCACTAGCGCTATAGTCCAAGTGTGGCGCTACTGTCCTAAGTAGACGGGACTTGGGAGGATGGATTAGTTATAGAAAGAGGTCTGCCTCAGTTGGGATCAAGTATGGAAGGCTATGGATGACTGAGAATCAATGAAAAGATGCCTATGTGGGACATGAGAGCAAATAAGAGGGCCCTATGGGTTGGGTGTCACAAGCCACACTCAAGTTACCAATTTTTACATTTTATATGACTACATTTGCCCTCTTTTATTCTAGTGATGCAACAAAGCAAAATACTAAGATAAAAGAAAAATAGAGAGCGTACTTAAACTTCCTTGCAAGGGTGAAGTTGTATGATGTTGGGTGTGCATAAAAAGAGCATGCTGTGAAGTGTAAAATCTGCAAAAGAAAACAAGTAGATCAATTCTTACTAGATATGTTATATCTAAAATAAGAACATACAAAGCTGGGTAAGAGAGAGAAGAAGAGAAAGGAACAAATACACCTCATCGGGAACGTGGACCAATATAAAATTATTGTGATGCTGAGTGATGCTAAGTAATATTGAAAAATGTTGTATCAAGAGTAATATTGTGAATGGAACTGAGTGCTCAATTCTTCGGAAGTGGCTCAAAAATGTAAGGATTGGCCCTTTGGCTCCATCATCACCCACTAAATGAAGCTACACGATCATGCGTGTGTTAATTGATGTCTAGACTGTGTGTTCAATCCCTCTGAATATGTGGCTCAAGAATACAAATGCTAGGTAGTTCTTTAAGGCTCCATCGTTGTCTTGTGAAGTGAAGCTATGAACTGATATCGGTATGAAATGTGTGTCATATGAGATGGTTCTTGAATCCCATGAATGTATTGTGATCTGACAATGTTGGCATGGATAACCGAATGTATTATGGAAACTAGGCCACTCTTGGCCACTCTTGGCCACTCTGAAACTGGTGTACTAGGTTTATATGAAAGCCACTCCAAAAATATGAAAGTTAGGCTTGTATGAAAGCCACTCCAAAATGATGCCAACTACCTGCAAATGGAATAAGGCACACAACTGTTGAGAATGTTTGGGTAATACTGATCTCGAAAAGAAAAGAAAAGAAATGTGTCATGCACATTACCCCCAATCACTAGTGTTTGAAACATGGATTTTGATCTAGAAGTTGTACCAACTACCATATCTGAAATTGGAAGTGAGAGCCATCATGTCACGCATGATGCCCTCTATATCTGGATTCTCTGAACAAAAGTGTACTAAAAATTATTGATTCTGAACTGGTCTAACTTTGCAAAACTGTAATTGAACTTACTTTTTGTCTGCTTCTAAAAAATTTGGGTTTTCTGCTATTTGGATAGGAGCGTAAAAAACAGATAGTAGTGACACCGGTGTTGTAGTCCAATCTTGGCGTTGTCCTAGATCAAATATGGGAACTATTTTATCATTTTCACTATCTGTTTGATTTGTTCTGACTGGTCTAATGTTTGGTTGTTGATTTAGGTGTTCTAAATGCTATTTTTTTATATCATTAGGAGCTCTGATCTCTATGACAAAAACCTTTGTTTGTTTCCCTCTCTTTTGAGGGTAGGAATGAAACCCTACAATGACTGCCCTTAGAAGAAAGAGCCCTGCAAGTGTGTTATGCTGCAAAGATACATGATATAGCAATGATAACCGATAAGATATTTCAAGATATAGCATGGTTTGTAATGAGAGATTATTAGATCAATAGGGGTATGCCTAAATAGATATAACAATGTAATAACATGTGCAATGTACTGAATTGGAATAAGAAGTCTGGTTAGTTGTTAGTTGTCATGGAGAGATGGAGCATGATGTCCATCATGGCATTCAAGAAAATAAGAAAATGCATGATTTGGATCATGACATTGTAACTAATGAGAAGCAAATAAGAAATCAAACGTACAAAGCAAGAAGCATACAAGAATGGCCAAGGGGCCAAGCAAACAAGGGACATAAGCACATGTCATTCAAACTAGAAAGCAAGCATGCAAGGCATGTTCAAATGCCACATACACATACAATTTGAAACAAAGTTGGCGTGAAAGCCACAATCACATAGAAGAGTATAAACAAAGGACATTGGCAAATATCCTAAGGCATACACATAAATAGAAGCAAAGGACATTTGGCAAATGTCTTAAGGCACATATAGGAGACAAAACAGGAATTGAGAAATGCAAACAATCTAGCTATGTTAAGCAAGAAAGTAAAGCATGTAATCACTGAAAATACTATCGCATCTAACTAATCAAAGCAAGAGGAATAGTATGCAAGACATGTTAGTACAAAACTAGGTATATGCTAAGAGATACACAAGTGTTATATACTAGTGACTGTCAATAGAGTAATTTGTGTAAGCTAGTAAGTAATGTACATCAACATGATAACTAGTGTGTAGTGTAGGAATGACATAATCTGGATGGTGTAGTCATGTAGAAGATGCTCCCAAAGAGTATGTATATTGATATGTGTTTTGAATATAGAAGTAGGATGCCCCCTCAATAGGTAGAGTGAAGCAATCAAAGAGCTAGATGTCATTGCGCATACACAAAGGAGATCAAGTGAAGCATGGTAATGTAGATAAATCGATAAACAATAACATAGAACAACAAATGTAAGTCTAGCATGGTAGTAGAAATGTAAAGCATAGATAATGCATACAATTGAAATGTTTTTGAATTTTTGACATATTTGAATTTTTTTGATATTTTGATATTTTGTATTGTTTTTGTATTTTAAGTTATTTGAATGTTTTTGGATTTTTGACATATTTGAATGTTTTTGATATTTTGAGCTATATACAATCAATCAAATAAAGATTATGTACAAAAAAAATATTGAAAACTATGTACAAGTAAACAAAAAGAAACTATGTACAAGTAATTTAAAATAAGCAATATGTACACAATGATGTAAAAGACTAGGCCAGAGGGGGAAAATGGTCCAAGGGTGGAGCTTGTTGGAGATGGAGATGGAGGAAGGGATCACGACCATCATCAAATGCCTCAAGATCATCATCATATGTTGTAGAAGTTGTGAACATGGTGCCATCCTGTCAAATGCGAACTAGAAGTTGCTCTGGTGGTGGAGATGTTGATTCTCCTCTGGGACATTTAGCTCTAGTAGTAGATTGTTCGACAAAAATGGTGAAACTGGTGTTGGTGGTGTTGTAGTCCAAGTAATACCCTGACCCTGTAGTTTATCCAATCTCTACTGTAAAGCTGTACATGAATTTGTATCATGCCATGTGATCCTATGAAAAAGACAAAATGGACAACCATCATGTGGTGATAATCTGTTAATAGATATGTGTCGCATTGTAGGTAATGTGATTAATCCATGATCAAGTAACATTTATAACATAATTTGTGGTTGATGTTGTCTATTCCCTATCTAAATCTGAATGATTGACTCTATATCCATAGAGGTAACCATGTGAACTGTATGTGTTGAGTGATTTGTCTGTGGCCGCAAATGTGGAGTATATCTTGTGAGTATAGTGCGAGATGCTAAGAGTGATGTAGGATATGTAATGAGAGCTCCAGAGTCATCTTGGTACTCTCTTGGGCCTACTGGTGTAAAGCTCAATCCACACAAATAGTCATCTGTGAGTGTGGGTGTCGTATCATCATCTGCAGAAGCTCAAGAATTTGTATCAATATCATGTGCATATGGTAACTCAGAATTTACCACAAGGGGTAATTGTGATATGGGAATCTCATCAACTATAGTAGTAGAAGACAATAGTGATGTGAGAGTGTCTGTCACTGATGGAATAACTATATATGTAGAATCAACTAGTACTACTGAAACTACTGTTGGTGAATGTATAATTGTAACATGGGTAGGAATTGTGCCTGATAAAGTAGTTGAAATGACTGACGCTGTTGTGACTGGTTGAATATCTGGAGTGGAGAACACAATTGTAAATAGAGTGTGAGAAGTGTTAGTCTCTCCAACCTCATATGTATGTATCTGATCAAGAGAAATGCAATGAGGTGGTCGTTGAATTGTGATGAGGTGTCCCATCTAGTGAAATAGTCAAAGATGAATATGTAATTTGATAATATCTGAATGGATGGTTATCTGCTAGACATGTATTTAGGTATCCTTCATGGAGAAACTTAACACATCGATGAAGAGTAGAAGGAACTGTGCCCATAGCATGTATCCAGGGTCGTCCAAGTAAAAGAATGAAGAGGACTCGGCATGCCCTGAAATTGTGTAGAGAGAGTTTTAGGTCCTACCATGATTCTAAAGTAATGGTGCCCAATGTCTCTCATGGTATATCATCAAACCCTCTAATGTTCTTATATGATTTTTGCATGGATGTCATATCTACGTCCATGGTCTATAACAATGTAATATTACATATATTAAGTCGGGAACCACTATCAATTAGAACTCTCTTAACTACGATAGTTTTGACTTGAGTTTGTATGAATAGTGGTAAATTTTGATCAATAATTGTTTGAGATGGCATGTCATCATGATCAAAAGTGATAGCATCTTTTATAGTTTTTATCATGTTGAACACTGATGCAAAATAAGAAGGTTATGAATCAATGGGCATAGAAGTATGAGTGAGTGCCTGATGGAAAATGTCCTTGAATACATTGGCTTTATGAAGTAGTTCTAACATGAAAATCTTCGCTGGTATGTTTCTCAACTGATCAACGATATCATATGCCTTATGCAGATCTGTTTGTGCTAGTGGGTTGGGTCTCGGATGGGAAGGAATGGGAGGATGGTGGGGCTCTTGACTAGGTGGAGGAATGGTAGCACGTCGAGTAACAACTCTAATTGCATTATCTACTATCTATATAGGACTAGTATTAGCTACAGGGGGAGAGTGAAGATAATCAACAGGTCAAAGTGGTGTAAGGACAAATGGTGTTAACTGGGCTCTCTAGCAACGGGTAGTGACTTAAGTAAGAGCAAAATGGACCATGCAACATGACTCAACATGGAATAGAGGCTCCAAGGGAGGTGATGCAAAAGACATCTTACCATGTTTAATAGTAACTTTCTTAACATCATCCATATTGTTGGGTGAATATTTTGTCAATCAGCTAACTAATGAGCAAAATAAGTCTTATCATTCACAGCAAAAGAGATTGGTCGGCCTAGTGTGCAGGTTTACTACATCAGAGGTGGACAAATCTCTCTTCTCATCAAGGAGAGGTTCCCTATAAATATGAAGGAACTATATACTATAGATATAAGCAAAAAATAACACTCAGGGGTAAGATACACCATCCATCTCTTTTTTTTTAGAGATGATGTTCACAAAGGAGAAAATCCAGGTGAAAACACTGAAGGCACTTCTCTTCTTTCAGAGGTGGTCTTACAGCAAACAGTTGGAGTTCTTTCTAGTGAGTAACAAGTAACTAGTAACAAAAAGGGCGTAGTAACTAGCAGGATGAAACAGAACACAAGTTTCCACCTCCACTGCCCAAAGAGTAAAACACGAAGGATAATGAGGGCACAAAGTCATCCCAGAATCTTCAACACAGAAAGAAACTAAAAACACACACTGAAGACAACTATAACAGCACAAACTCTAAAAATGACTGACTTCAGGACATCTTCTTTCTCACTTCCACTAGTTCTTCCTGTTAAATTAAATAAACAAGAATGCATCTAGAAGACAGACATAAGAACAATCTCCTAAAATGGCACAAGATATAACAACACAAAGTATGCAAGTGTCTTGATTTCTCATTCAAATAAAATAAAATGATCAACAATCTGAGCTCAAAGTCTCAGTGTTCGTCTTTCAATTGGGCAGAGTTTTGTTTCTGTAAAAATGAAAAAAACATCTCTCTGCATAATGAGATAAATTACAATGTATAGCCACCAAGCAAAGCTCGGCGCTCTTTCCCATGGGACAGCTCGTGTGGCAGTCAATAACTTGAATGCATTTTCAGATTTGTCAAAGCACTGTGTTGAAAACAGGGTGGTTGTCTTAACTATGGCGTGTCATTTCATCTCATATGTCTTCTCTTGGGTCTAGATCATCTGGTTTGTCCCATCTGATGTTTGCGCAGCTGTCTATTTTGTCTTTACTCCAAGGGAGACCAACAGACTGCGCCTTCAATGTTTACAAGCTCGAAAATCTACTTTGCAGACTGTTCCAGCTACCAAAATAACTACTGCGTAGATATTTCCCTCGGGGCTATATTCTCAGCTTTGCTGGCTCTTTCGGCTCCTCTCAGCAATTTTTCCCTTTGGCGTTTTGGCCTTTGAATGCATTCGGGTACGCGCTCAAGCCTTCAAAGATCTACGGCTATTTCATTGCCATGAATTTTGACATCTACGAGCCCGTCATCATTTGAAAGCCAACGGCTAGTTGGTTGTCCTGAATTTGATGACTGTGAGAATGTCACTGGACGTCTAGATCCCAATGGCTAGTTCACGATGTTTGATTTTGACGTCTGCGGGCCCATCATCTTATTTGGCAATTACTTCAGCTTTGTCGTTTGATCCTTTTTCGGAGGGGCCCTGCCCTTTAAGGTCTTGAGAAAGGCCTATTTTGGTCGACGAGAGCCCTCCTTGCAAGGGTTCCTGCCTTTGGGCGGTCTTTGGATGGCCTTCGAGCTTCTTTCTCTCGGAGAGTCTTCGGGTTAATTCCTTCGAACAAATTCCTTCAGACATTTTGTTCGAAGGAAATATTCCTTCGCCTTTGCATCTTTCCTGCTTTCCATCGGGCTTCTTCGGTCGAGTTAATTCCTTTAGAAAAAATTTGAAAGAATTCCTTCAAACTTTTTGTCCGAAGGAAATGTCTTGACAACTTTGTCACAAAAAATCCTTCCGAAGGAATTCCTTTGTTCGCTCGGCTTTTGAAACGGTCCAACTCGCTCATCCCCTGCCCTCTGTAAGGGTTGTCTAACCTCCAAGGTTGCCTTTCGAAAAAGTCGCAAGGGTCCATTTTCGCTGCTAAGTGCCCTCTGCAAGGGCACTTATCCTCTGGGATCTTGGAAGACCCTTTTGAATTTCTCGATTGAAAAAATGGCTAAGTGTTGAACATGTTTCTTTCCTGCAGAGTCCATAGTTATAAATCTGCAGAGTCCGTAGATACGAGTTCGTAGATTTCCTTCCTGCAGAGTCGTAGATTTCTTCCTGCGAAGTCTGTAGAAATTGAGTCCGTAAAAATGACCCTGCATAGTCCGTAGAATCCAGTCCGTAGTTTTCTCTAAGATTTCTCTAACCTTGAAAGAGTCCATAGAAATCTAGCTTGCAGAGTCCGTAGAAACCTATCTGCAGAGTCCAGTATTCCCTGCCTGTGGAGTTCGTAGAAACTGAGTTCGTAGTTTCACATGTAGAGTTCGTAGATTCAAGCCTGCAGAGTCCGTAGATTTAAGCCTACAGAGTCCGTAGAATTGAGCTTGTGGAGTTCGTAGAAATAAGCCTGCAGAGTCTGTAGATTCAAGCCTTCATAGTCCGTAGAATTGAGCCTACAAAGTCCGTAGAATTGAGCTTGCAAAGTCCGTAGTTTCAACCCTGTAGAGTCCATAGAAATAAGCTTGTAGAGTCCGTAGATTCAAGCCTGCATACTCCGTAGATTTCTCCTTGTAGAGTCCCATAGCTGAAAAAGTTTGAAAAATAGAGAATTTGAAGGCTCATAACAATTTTTTAGAAGAGAAAAGAGAATTTTTGGCTTGTAAGACCAAAAATAGTTCATGTGTTGTCTCAAAAATGAGTGATAGAGTTTGGGGACAACAGCTGGCTCAAGTTGGGGAACTTCTCTTAGTTAAAATTTTAAAACCACTGAGGGGAGTAGAAACCAAAATCTTTAGTGCCTTGAAGTGTGTCATTGGGCTATGGAGTCACGCTACCCAAAAAAAGGCTCCAAAAAATGAAAAAAACAACACACAACAGAAACAAAGGCTATACAAATATGCATATGTACAGTTAACTTATTTGATACTTCAAGAGTTGAAGTGCTTCAGATGATGCTCATTGTGAGGCAGAGAAAAGAGCGTGTCATTTTAATACTTCAACAAGAAGCTGTTCTCACCATTGCTCTGATGGATAATAAACGAGCCTCTCCAAAGGGAATCAAACTTCCCATGCATCCCCTTTGGTTATCTCCTTTTGTCCCACAAAAAGACTTGATCTCCAATCTAGAAATTCTAGTTTTTTACTTTTTGGTTGAAGAGCTTCTTCACCAGACTTTGGTGTGCAACAATTAGGTCCACACCATAGTTCGCTACTCATTTAACTCAGTCAGGAACATAATTCTCTTATCAATGGAGCTTTCATACGTTTGATCTTCAATTGCCTTCGTCAATTTCAATACTGGCAATTCCAAGGTGATTGGTATTTCAGCATTAAGACCATAAAGAAGTTGGAAGGGAGACATATCAATTGCTCTCTTTGGTGTAATTATGTCTGCCCATAGAGCATCAACTAATGTTTTATGTCATATTCGTTAGTTGTCATCCACCAGCTTCTTGATGATAGTCACCAGATTCTTGTTGCTTGATTCAATTTGTCCATTCTGTTGAGTTGTGGAGTTAAAAGCTTTACCAAATGAGCAAATGCAAAGGTTGTCGGAGTCACACAGTCGTTGATATCGGTCAGGAGTCGATTAGAAGCTGTCGACGTCGATTATGGATCGGTCGATGTCGGTCATATGCAGACAGACAAGGACCGACGTCGATCATCTGTGCATTTCAGAAGTCTATTTTCGAGAAAAAATAGATTATTTACATGATAAGATTAATTGTTAGTATTGAGTCCGCGTTTCTATTTTTGGAAGGATAGATTTGAACATTTGATTAAGAGGTGTATCTAACGGTGGAGAATGCATAGCTTATAAATCCTAGTATTATATAATAGGGTTAGATCTTCATAGCTTGTAGACATGAGAAAAAGTGTAGACAATTCAATGATTGAATTGGTTGTAATTGAGAGAGAACTCTTGAGGAAAAGAGATTTGTACATCTGAGAGGTGTGGAAAAAAGAGTGATTTTTTCATTGTATTTCCTTCTGGAAGAGTTTAATAAAAGTTTTCATTGTTTTTTGTATCTCCTATTTTTTGTTATTTCTGATTTCTAGTTATTAATTCTGGTTTAATTCCATGTTTAGTTGCTTACACAAAAGTAATCAATTGTGCTATAAGATTCTAACAAGTAGTATCAGAGCTTGGTTCACTGACAGCTGGTATAGAGCGAGTTAGTGTTTGTTGATTACAGGTTCACTCATAGAAGTTTTTGATTGAGTGCGAGTAAAGTAATGGCAGAAGAAAGTAAGCTAAAAATGGAAAAATTTAATGGCAAAAATTATCAATTATGGAGGATGCAGATAAAACATTATCTTTATAAGAAATATCTATACTTATCGTTGGGTGGAGTTTCAAGCAAGCCCACAGATATGCAAGATGAAGAATGGAATGTTCTTGATAGAAAGGCTCTAGAATCTATAAGGTTGACCCTGGCATCTTCTGTGATTTTCAACTTATCACAGGCAAAGACAACGGTAGAGTTAATGGATACTTTGGCAAATTTATATGAAAAGCCCTCAGCGTCAAATAAGGTATATCTTATGAAGCAATTATTTAATTTGAAAATGTAGGAAGGTGGATCTGTATCTAGTCATATTAATGATTTCCATGCAATAGTAAATTAGTTAAATTCAGTTAAAATAATTTTTGATAATGAAATTAAAGCTCTCTTAATCTTATGCTATTTATCTAAAAGTTGGCATAGTTTGGTAATGACAGTTAGTAATACTGCATCTGTTTCAAATATCTTGAAAGTTGATGATGTTAGTGTAATTTTGAATGAAAAAACTCGCAAAAAAAGCACAGGAGAAACATCAGGGAATGCTGTAAGTATTGAAAGCAGGGAAAGGCAAAGAAAGAAGGGCAAGCAAGGGAGATCAAGGTCAAAGTCAAAGATGAGAAGTAGATCCAAATCCAGAAATGAAAGAAATATAATCTGTTGAAATTGTGGAAAGAAAGGGCAGCAAAGAAAGATTGATGGTTGAAAGTTAAAAAAAAATCAGCATGAAGGTAAAGAAGAAGCAAAAGTTGCAGGGATTGTTGCACAAGATGTTCTTATATTTTTTTTGAATAATAAAATATAATCTTGGGTTTTAGATTTTGGTGCCTCTTTTCATGCAACCCCAAATAGAGAATTTTTCAATGATTATGTCCATAGAGATTTTGGAATAGTCTATTTAGGGGATGATGAGCTTTGTAAAATTGTTGGCAAAAGAAAAGTGCAGCTGAAATTGCAGAATGGCAACACATGGGTGTTGAAGGATGTCATGTATGTACCCACCCTAAAGAAGAATTTGATTTCTGCAAAAAAGTTGGGGGATGAAGGTTGCACCGTAACTCTCACAACTGAATCTTAATAAATTTCTAATTGTGCATTTGTATTAGCCAGAAGTAAGAGAGTAGGTACTTTTTATCTGTGTAATTATATTACTGATTATTCTCTTTCTATTTTATCTACTTCGGATGTAGATGCAAAGTTGTGGCACTTTAGGCTTGGCCACATGAGTGAGAAGGGAATGAATATTCTTATGTCAAAAGGTAAGTTTTCAGATTTGAAAAGCATAGATCTAGATTTCTGTGAGCATTGTATTTTTGAAAAATAGAAGAAAGTGAGGTTTCTCAAAATTGGGTCAACAAAAAAGAAGCACAAATTAGAGCTTGTTCACACAGACGTGCGGGGCCCAGCTCAAGTAGCTTCTATTGGAGGATCATGGTATTATGTTACTTTCATTGATGATGCTACAAAAAAGGTATGAGTTTATTGCATAAAGAGAAAATCTGATGTTTTTGACACATTTAAGAAATAAAAAGCTTTGGTTGAGAATGAAACAGGTTTGAGATTGAAGTGCCTTAGATCTGACAATGGTGGTGAGTACTGCAGCAATAAATTCAACAGTTATTGTTCTATGAGTGGAATACGTAGAGAAAGGACGGCTCCAAAGACACCTCAGCAAAATAGAGTTACTGAAATGATGAATAGAACAATACTAGAGCGTGTACGGAGTATGAATTTGCATGCTGGTTTGCCCTTACAGTTTTGAATAGAAATTGTAGATACTGTAGTTTTCCTGATTAACAGAGAACCCTCTATTGCACTGGATGGTGGAATTTTGAAAGAGGCTTGGACAGATAAAAAGGTAGATCTTTTATTTCTTAGAGTTTTTGGTTCTGAAGCTTTTGTGCACATTGATAAAGAAAATAAAAAGACGTTGGATGTTAAATTTATGCAGTGCACTTTCATTGGTTATGGCTCTAGAGATTTCGGATTTCAATTGTGGAATTTAGAAACTAACAAAATTATTAGAAGCCATGATGTTGTTTTCAATGAAAAAGTGATGTATAGTGATCAGCTCAAGACGCTGAATAATTCTGAGTAAGCCAATGTTGATTTGGACGAGGTTATGATCCAAAATGAGCTCGCGATTATAAATAATCACACAGAAAAACATAAGAACCGACGTCGGTTAGGAAGGAACCGATGTCGGTCAGACAATAACCGACGTCGGTTAGACAGAATCGACGTCGGTCGATTGCAGACCCAGAGATGACCGAGATCGGTCACTGACAGAAAAAAATTGGACGGACAAGCTGTGAATGAGTCTCAAACGCCCATAAAGAGGTCTGAAAGGGTAAGTAAACCTCCAATTCATTATTCTCTTTCATTATATTACTTGTTGCTCACTGATGGTGGAGAACCAGAAAGTTTTGATAAGGTAATGCAGGTAAAATTCAGAAAACAGTGGGAGCATGGCATGATTGAAGAAATTGAGTCTTTGAAAGAGAACCAAACGTGAGATTTGGTTGAGTTGCCAGCAGGAAAGAAAGCACTGAGAAACAAATGGGTTTACAGGTTAAAGGAATGTGAGAATGAACAAATGAGACATAAGGCCAAGTTGGTAGTAAAGGGATTTGCACAGAAATCAGGTATTGATTTTGGTGAAATTTTTTTCCTTTTAGTATAGATGACTTCTATTCGGACTGTATTGTCTTTAGTTGCTATTGAGGATTTGCATCTTGAGCAGCTTGATGTTAAGACAACATTTTTCATAGAGATTTGGGTGAAGAGATATATATGGATCAGCCGAAAGGTTTTGAGGTCAAAAGTAAGGAGAAACTTGAGTGCAGGTTGAAGAAAAGCTTATATGATCTTAAGCAAACTCCAAGACAATGGTATTTGAGGTTTGACAAGTTTATGATAGAGCATAGCTTTAGTAGATGTCAATCTGACTATTGTGTTTATTTTAAGAGATTGGATAATGGTAATCATATTATCATGTTACTGTGTGTAGATGATATGCTTGTTGCAGGTTCATACATGCAGGTTATTAATGAGTTTAAGGTAAAATTAGCTCACACATTTGCCATAAAAGATTTAGGAGCAGCAAAGAAAATCTTTGGCATGAGTATTAAGAGAGACAGAAAAAATCACAGTGTGATTTTGTCTCAAGAGGATTATGTGAACAAGGTGTTGAAAAGGTTCAATATGCAGGATGCAAAATCGGTAAGCACATCTATGGCTAGACACTTCATGTTGAACAAAGAATCGTGTCCTAAATCACATGATGAGGTTGAGTACATGAGTAGAGTTTCATATGCTTTAGCAGTTGGGAGCTTGATATATACAATGGTATGTACTAGACCTGATATTGCCCAAGCAGTGGGAGTTGCCAGCAAGTTTATGGTCAATCTAAGAAAAGAACACTGAAAAGCAGATCAGTGGATTTTCAGATATCTAAGAGGGACCAGCAATAGGCATTTATGTTATGGAGGGTCAAACACTTCTCTACATGGGTATGTAGATTCGGATATGACAGGTGACTTGGATGACAGGAGAAGCACCACAAAATATGTGTTCACTGTTGGTGGAATGGCAGCTAGTTGGATTTCAAAGTTGCAGAAGGTTGTTGCCTTGTCTACTACAGAGACAGAATACATTGCAGTCACAAAGGCTAGCAAAGAAATGATATGGATGACACGATTCATAGAAGAGTTGGAAAAGGAGCAAAAGAGTTGCAGATTGTACAGTGATAGTCAAAGTGCAATTCATTTGGCAAAGAATTCAGGTTTTTATTCAGGAACCAAACATATATAGCTTAGATACCACTTCATTAGACAGGGATTGGAGGATGGTGAGTTGAAACTGAAAAAGATCCATACGAATAAGAACTCTGCTGATATGTTAACAAAGCTGGTAACAAAAGAGAAGTTGAATCTTCATTCAACTTTTGTTGGTCTTCAAGATTGAACTTGAAGATGGAGAAACAAGCTAGAGGATGTTGTTGTACAGGTACAGGTGCAATTGTTTATTTTCAAGTGAAAGATTGTTGAGTTGTGAAGCTAAAAGCTTTACCAGATGAGCAAATATAAAAGTTGCCGAAGTCACACCGTGGCCGACATCGATCAGGAGTCGACCAGAAGCTGTCGACATTGGTTATGGATCGGCCGACGTCAGTCATATGCAGACAGACAAGGACCGACGTCGGTCACTTATGCGTTTCAAAAGTCTATTTTTGAGAAAAAATAGATTATTTGCATGATAAGATTAACTGCTAATATTGAGTCCGCTTTTTTATTTTTGACATGACAGATTTGAATCTTTGATTAAGAGGTGTCTCTAATGGTGGAGAATGCATAGCTCATGAATCTTAGTATTATATAATAGGGTTAGATCTTCATAGCTTGTAGACATTAGAAAAAGTGTAGACAATTCAAGGATTGAATTGGTTGTAATTGTGAGAGAGAGAGAGAGAACTCTTGAGGGAAAGAGATCTGTACATTTGAGAGGTGTGAAAAAAAGAGTGATTTTTCATTGTATTTCTTTCTGAAAGAGTTTAATACAAGTTTTTGTTGTTTCTTGTATCTCTTATTCTTTGATATTTCTGATTTCTAGTTACTTACTAATTCTGATTTAATTTCGTGTTTAGTTGCTTACATAAAAGTAATCAATTGTGTTGTAAGATCCTAACACATTCCCTTGTAAAAAGTAATCTGAGGAGTGGGAGAAAGTGATCCCATAGTAAAAATAGAATTGAGTAATTTTTTGGGAAGTGAAACAAACTGCGTTGTCTGTGACAATCTTAATTGGGACCCCAAACCTGAAAATGATGTTCTCTTTAAAGAAACTACACACTACTTCTGAAGTAGCGTGCTTGGTTGGAATAGTTTCCACCCAGTTGGTGAAGTAATCTGTCGCTGTGAAGACATAATCATATCTAACACTTGAAGATGGGTTTACAGCACCAATGAAATCGATGCCCTATTGCTGAAACGACTCTTTTATCACCACTGGTTTGAGAGGCAAGGCAGCTAACTTGGGTCTTCCAACGAACTGTCGACATAGTTCACACTTTCTTACCCATTTATATGCATCTTAAAAGAGAGTTGGCCAGTAATACCTAGCCCACAAAATTTTATGGGCAGTTACAGGAGTAGAGAAATGTCCTCCACAAGCCAAATTGTGAAAAATTTTCAAAAGTTGGCTCTGCTGCTCTGTCCACGCAGTGAAGAAAAACTCCATCAAGGCTCCTCTTATACAGACCGTTGTTTCGGAAGACAAAATTTGCAGCTTTAAACTTAATAGTCCTCATTTCCTTATAAGATAGGTGAGCAGAGCACTTACCAGAAGTAAGGAAATGAGCAATACCAGAATACCACTCATTCATGGTAGAAATAAAGAGGATTGTTGGGGTGTCTTCTTCTTCTGATTATTCATGCTCTGCTTGTTCTGGCTTGTTATCAGCAATCAATTGGCATAGATTTTTCCCCGCACCAGCTTCGTTGATTTGATGACTAGATCAAACTCAGATTTTTGCAATCCAATTGCCTCTTTTCATCTCAAACTCCTGCTGAGTTAGTATGGATTTAACCATGGGATCAGGGACCAAGGCAGTAGTGTGTGAATTCAAGATGTAAAAGCAGAAATGTTTTACTGCCTTCACCACTACATAAGCACGCTTCTCCATGATTAAGTACTTCAGCTCATGAGCTTTAAGAGGATAGCTCATGAAAGAAATAGGAGATTCCATACCTTCTTTATTCTGTTGAACCAGAATTGCTAAAAGCGTGTGTTCAGAATCATAACTGTATATGGTGAATTTCTTGTTGTAGTCTGGACAAACTAGAATCAGGTTGTGAGCAATCGCTGTCTTGATGTCTTGAAATGCCAATTTGTCTTCTTCAGTCCAGCTGAAAGTGGTCTTTCCCTTCATCTGTTTACAATATGACGAGTCTTCTTAGCAAACTCGGGGATGAACCTTCTTAAAAAAAATATTTTTTCAAAGAAAGAGTGAACTGTAGTCTTACTTGTGGGCAAAGTAAGCTCTTGGATAGACTTGACTCTGTCCGAGTCAATCGTTATGCCTTCTCTAGACACAATGTGTTCGAGAGGCTTTTCTTTTGTCACTCCAAAAGTAGACTTCTTGGGGTTTAAGGAAATGTCATTGTGATGGCAGCGTTTCAGCACTTATTGCAAGTGACGCACATGATCCGAACAATGCTTAAAAAAGACAGTCAAGTCATCAAGATAAACTATAATGAACTTACCCATCTCATCCTTGAAAGTAAGGTCCATTGCTCTTTGGAAAGTGGTGCCGGTGTTTATCAAGTCAAAATGCATCATTTTATATGCAAACGTGCCCCAAGGTGTGATGAAGGCAGTCTTGTGTTTATCTACTTCACCAACTTCAATTTGATTATATTCTAAGAAGTCGTGTAGCATTGATAACATCTCTGAATCGGTCACTGTCTAAAGCACTTGATCCATGATAAGCAAAAGATAATTATCCTTTAAGGATGACTAATTCAAATTCTTGAAGTCCACACAAAGGCAAATTTCGTCATTCTTCTTCCTTACAGGCATTATATTTGCAATCCATGTGGAATGATGGATTGGAAAGATTATCCTAGCATTTAGCATTTTTTGTATCTCAGACAGAATGGTACCTAATATCTTCAAATTGTACTACCTAAATTTTTGCTTGTAAGGTGCCGAATCACTTTTGAGAGGAATGTCATGATGAATTTTTTCAAGCCTGAGTGACTTCAGATCATCATAGGAGTATGCTAAGACATTCATGTAGTGGCTTAGCAAAGTAGTGAATTTGAACCTCTCCTCAGGAATGCAACATTTCTCAATGTTCACCATCTTGGGATCTTCTTTGGTACCCAAATTTACCTGATCAAACTCCTGGGAGGAGCTTGAATTCGTTTGCTATTGTTTGATGAATCTATCGTGTTTGTCAAACAACGTCTCAAGTGAAACCAGGCATTTGGGAATTTTGTTTCTTTTCAGTTGGAAGAATTTTTCATCCGGACTTGAACTTGATTCAGGCGCTGGTTCAAGCTGTTGAGGCTCATTGCCTTCAAAGTGAAGTTGTTGAAAGCTATATTTTTGTTCCAAGAAGGCAATGATTTGGTTGTCATTATTTAACACTTGTCAATGACTGGCATTATTAGGGACACTTGGTCAAAAGACCAATTCAATAGTGTACCTTTCTCTTTTGAAGTTAGGGTGAGGAACTAATAGAGTTGTTGAAATGGTAGTGCATCAGCTCGGTCATTAAATTCTCTAGGAATGGCAGAGATGCTGAAAGCATCAAAGTTTTCAATCTGATCCCAGACTAGATTGCAGTAGTGGCGCAATATCTCATTTTTTGTTTGATACAACTTTCTAACTTGACAAATTTTCAGTTCAACATCTCTTTTGGCATGAAAGAATTTGATGCATTTGTCTTGAGCAGCCCTCAATCCAAGCAATAGTGATTCATACTCAGTTGTCTTATTGGTATTGTTGAACTGTAATTTATATGATGAAGAAAAAAAAAATTGAGAAGATATCAGCACAATCTCGACTCTTGAACTAATAGAGGAGCAGCTGCCTTCAAATTTAAGAATCCATACCTCATTAGACACTACTTTTTCATTGAATTATTCTTCCTTTGGAGGTGGAGATCCTTCCACACTTGCATTGCACTTTACCAATTCTTTTATTGTTCCAGTGGAAAGTATTTCCAAGTTGACACTTTAAAGAGCTTCAACAAGCGCTTCATGGACTTCTTTTGTGGATAGAAAATAGTTATCCATTCCTGAAGACTCAAACAAAATTTAAGCTTCAGGTGCTGATGTTTGGGTGATTCCTTCCTTTTCAGGAAGCAATCTCTTCATAACACCTTTGACTAAGATCCTTGCTTTAGATAGGTCCATGCTCAATTCACCTCCAACATCTTTGCAGAAATTTTGCTCAAGAAGGATGCCATATAATGTTGGGACGGCAGCCACCAAGGCAGTTATCTTGATTCTTATCTGAAAATGTTGCAAATGCAAATTGAGCGTCTTTGATTTGTCCCAGCAGTGGTACTTGTTTGTTCTCCATGGAGAAGCATCTACCAAATATTTTGGTTAGTGTGAGATCAAGGGATTCTGCCACTTTGGTAGGCATGACATTGTTTGAAGCTCTAGAATCAATGATGCAATTTCTTAGCTTGTGACCGTTTATCAATAGAGAAACATAGAAAGGCTCTATTTTCCCAGGGCTAATAAGAGGAGTAATGACAAGGTTGTTTGGGATAGACATGTTCCTTGGGGGATCATGAATTACCTTTTTAGCTTTTTGTCTTGTCGGGATGATTTGGTTCTTCACATATTGGACCAACTTGTCCAATTGCTCAGGATTGGACTTCAAAAATTCAAATTCAGACATTTTAATTTTGGTTTTCTTTATATGGTCAATTATATCAAATACTGGAAATGAACTAAGCACAGAGGATGGGAGTTCATCTTTTTTATTTTTAGAAGGGGGAGGACTGAGCTGCAAATTTAAAGTTGAAGGTGAAAGCAAGTTTGGAGCACTTACTTTTTTGGCAATCACCTGGTCCTTGGGTTGAAAAGGCAGGGTGGTTCTTCGCTTAGCAATTGAAATTGCAGGCTAAAATTGCTCATCTGTCTTTTCTTTATCAGCTTGTTGGGCTGACTAGTTCTTGGACCGTGTGAAAACAACGTATGATCCTTCAGCTGCTTTCCCTTCACTTCTGATTTCATCTTGATAATTCAGGAAATCAATGTTGGAGTCGCCAGTTGATTCTTCTTAGTCTTCTGTGAAGAGATTAGCGTCATTTTCTTGATCAAACTAAGGTTGAAAAGACGTATCATGTTCTGTTTCCAAATATCCAACTATTGAGTTGGTTGGAGGCGCTTCAATAGCAAGATTATTCCTCTGAAGAGGAAGAAGATTTGTTTGCCCTTGATTCCTGGCCGCATTGCCTTGGTATGACTAATTCTGAAACATCCTCCTTGGTGCATCTCTGTATGAAGGATTAGATGACATTCCTTTCGCCATTTGCTTTCTAAGAGCTAGCAATTCATTTGCTAGCTTCTGCACCATTGGATCAGTGGTCGTTGAAGGTGAGTACTCTGAAGATGAAGAAGATTTACTTATGTTTGGATCTCTCTTTATCTTTCCAGCCAAGATAAGGTCATCTTCTACCTCAGTAACCAAGTCTTGAGCAGCGTCAAGGTCTATGTGGCTAGCATGTCTCAGCAAAAAACTCACTTCAGGGAGTTATGAGTTGATGAAGAAGCATTTGATGTTTTCAGGTGTTCGCTGAGTAATTGCAGGAATTCGGTTCCTCAGCGTGTCAAACTTTGTTATAAAATTCCTCATAGGTTCATGAGGCTCCTTCTTCATCTGTGTGAGTTTGCCCAGTAAGACATGTGCATCTTCTGCAGGGTTGAATTTAGCTTTGAGTATGTCTCAATCAATCACTGATCTAGCTTGCAAATGGTAGAACCAGTCTGCAGCAGCACCTTATAGTGTTTCCATAAAAATCCTGACTGCCACGTCCTCAAATTCCACTCTTATCACACTACAGGGTATGCTGAAGGCTGCAATGTGTTCATCAGGGTGAACTCTCCCATCACCAAAGAATTTAGAAAAATTATTTTTTGAACTGCGTAGAAGTTCGTGTAGAGGTGGAGTTAAATTTAGTGGGCCAAAAGAGTTACCTTAGGGGCCTTGAATTGCCATGATTGGATTATGAAAAAAAGGGATAACAAATTTGGGTGGCGTGTGGATGGGCAACGCTCTGCTAACAGGAAAAAATGAAGCTCTACCTTGTGTTGGTGACATGGTACGGATAGGAGGAACACTCCTAGATCGTTGAGCTTGAAGTTGGGGAGGGAATAAGTCAAAAATTCCTTGTTGCACCAACTCAAAGACAAGTCAACAACACTTTGAACTCTCTGGCTTCTGGTATAGCATGGAGTTGTCAGATTGTGAAACAAAAATGAAAAAGGACTGGTCTTACTTCAGCTAGAAGCTTGAGGCTTCAAACTGCTTGTCTTTCCCTAGCGGAGTCGCCAAAAAACTGTTGGGTGAATATTTTGTCAATCAGCTAACTGATGAGAAAAATAGGTCTTATCATCCACAGCAAAGGAGATTGGTCGGCCCAGTGTGCAAGTTTACTACATCAAAGGTGGACAAATCTCTCCTCTCATGAAGGGGAGGTTCTCTATAAATATGCAGGAGCTATATACTATAAATATAAGCAGAAAATAACACTTAGGGGTAGGCTACACCATCCATCTCTCTTTTTTCAGAGATAATGTTCACAGACAAAGGAAAAAATCTAGGTGAAAACACTGAAGGCACTTCTCTTCTTTCAGAAGTGGTCTTACAGCAAATCGCTGGAGTTCTTTTTGGTGGGTAACAAGTAACTGGTAACAAAAAAAGTGCAATAACCAACAAGATGAAACAGAACACAAAGTTTCCACCTCAACTGCCCAAAGAGTAAAATATGAAGGATAATGGGAGCACAAAGTCATCCCAAAATTTTCAACACAGAAAGAAACTAAAAACACACACTAAAGACAACTATAACAGCACAAAGTCTAAAAGTAATTGACTTTAAGACATCTTCATTCTTACTTCCACTAGTTCTGCCTGTTAAATTAAATAAACAAGAATGCATTTAAAAGATAGACATAAGAACAATCTCCTAAAATGGCACAAGATATAACAGCATAAAGTCTGCAAGTGTCTTGATTTCTCATTCAAATAAAATAAAATGATCAACAATCTAAGCTCAAAGTCTCAGTATTCGTCTTTCAATTGCGCAGAGTTTTACTTCTGTAAAAATGAAAAAAAACCTCTCTGCATATTAAGATAAATTACAATGTATAGCCACCAAGCAAGGCTTGGAGCTCTTTCCCATGGGATAGCTCATGTGGCAGTCAATGCCTTCAATGTGTTTCTAGATTTGTCAAAGGACTGTGTTGAAAACAGAGCGGTTGTCTTAACTATGGTGTGTCATTTCATCTCATATGTCTTCTCTTGGGTCTGGATCATCTGGGCTGTCCCCTCTTATGTCTGCACAGCAGTCCATTTTGTCTTTATTCCAAGGGAGACCAATAGGGCACGCCTTCAATGTTTGCAAGCTCGAAAATCTACTTTGTAGACTGTTCCAGCGATCGGAATAACTACTGCGTAGATATTTTCTTCTTTCTCTTCCTGATTTTGTCTTTTCTTAAAATATGAGCCCTCGAGGCTATATTATCAGCGTTGTTGGCTCTTTCAGCGCCTTCTCTCAGTGGTTCTTCCCTTTGGCGTTTTGGCCTTTGAATGCATTCGAATCTGCGCTCAAGCCTTCAAAGATCTACAGCTATTTCATTGTCACAAATTTTGACGTCTACGAGCTCGTCATTGTTTGAAAGCCAACGACTAGTTGGTTGCCCTGAATTTGATAGTTGCAAGGACGTCACCAAATGTCTGGATCCCAACGGCTAGTTCATGATGCTTGATTTTGACGTCTACGGGCCCGTCATTTTCCTTGACAATTCCTTCAGCTTTGTCATTTGATCCTTTTTCGGAGGGGACCTGCCCTTCGAGGTCTTGAGAAAGGCCTATTTTGGTCAGCGAGAGCCCTCCCCGCAAGGGTTCTTGCCCTTCGAGCAGTCTTCAGATGGCCTTCGGGCTTCTTTCTCTCGAGGAGTCCTTAGGTTAATTCCTTCGGACATTTTGTCTGAAGAAAATCTTCCTTCGCCTTTGCATTTTTTCCGCTTTTCGTCGGGCTTCTTCAGTCAGGTTAATTCCTTCGAAAAAAACTCTGAAGGAATTCCTTCAGACTTTTTGTCCGAAGGAATTCATTTGTTCGCTCAACCTTTGAAATGGTCCAACTCACTCATCCCCTGCCCTCCGCAAGGGCTGTCTGACCTCCAAGGTTGCCTTTCAAAAGAGTCGCAAGGGTCCATTTTGGCTGCTAAGTGCCCTCCGCAAGGGCACTTGTCCTCCAGGCTCTTGGAAGACCCCTTTGAATTTCTCGATTGAAAAAATTGCTAAGTGTTGAACCTGTTTCTTCCCTATAGAGTCCGTAGTTACTAACCTGCAGAGTCCATAGAAACTAACCTGCAGAGTCCGTAAATACGAGTTTGTAGATTTCCTACCTGTAGAGTCCGTAGATTTCTTCCTGCGAAGTCCGTAGAAATGACCCTGTAGAGTCCATAGAATCCAATCCGTAGTTTTCTCTAAGTTTTCTCTAACCTTGAAAGAGTCCGTAGAAATCTAGCTTGCGGAGTCCGTAAAAACCTATCTGCAGAGTCCGTAGTTTCCTGCCTTTGGAGTCCATAGAAACTGAGTCTGTAGTTCCCCCTGTAGAGTTCGTAGATTCAAGCCTATAGAGTCCGTAGATTTAAGCCTGCAAAGTTCGTAGAATTGACCCTGCAGAGTCCGTAAAAATAACCCTACAGAGTCCATAGATTCAAGCTTACAGAGTTTGTAGATTCAAGCCTGCAGAGTCCGTAGAATTGAGCCTGCGAAATCCGTAGTTTCAAGCCTGCAGAGTCCGTAGAAATAACCTGCAGAGTCCGTAGATTCAACCCTGCAGATTCTGTACATTTCTGCCTGCAAAGTCCCTTAGCTGAAAAAGTTTGAAAAATAAAGAATTTGAAGGCTCATAACAATTTTTTAGAAGAGAAGAGAGAATTTTTGGCTTGTAAGACCAAAAATAGGTCACATGTTGTCCTAAAAATGAGTGACAGACTTTGGAGACAACACATATTATGAAAAATAAGCATGAAATGCAAAAAATAAAGCTTTGTATTAACATATGGTAAACTTCATCATTCATGTACATGATAGGACTAATGATGGTCTCCTTATTTTTTGCAAGAAATGTAAAAAAAAATGTAAATAAGTGAGATCCATTTTTGAAATCTAATTTTAGAATGTAAGGTGATATCTCAAAAGCAATAAGACCTAGTGTATTCAACTAGGGTTTTGAAAACTAATTATTTTGAAATTGACTATGAAATTTTGAAATTAAAAGTGAATTTCTAAGTTAGATATGCAAGAAAAAAATCAGAAATTTATAGAAAAAATTGTGATTTAATGGGACTTAGTATATGCAATTAGGGTTTTGAGAAAAATAATTTTTTTTAAAATTACTATTGACTGTTTAAATTTAAAGTGAATTTTTTATTTTATTATGCAGGTAAAAAATCAAAAAATTATTGAAAAATTACTGGGAAAATACTAGGACTTAGTATGGGCAACTAGGGTTTGAAAAAAATTATTTTAAAATTACTACAAAATTTTAAAATTTAAAGTTAATTTTCAATTTTATTATGCAGATAAAAAATCAAAAAAATTCAGTACAAAATTTACTTTAAGTTTTTTAAAGTTTTTATGCCCAAACGAAGTAAGTCGAGTTCACCAAATGATTTAACAATTTTGAGAATATTGGTGTATGATTCATAATTTAGTAAAAACTCTAAGTAGTAAAATCGGTAAATAAATATGCAATAATTAAGCTACTAAATTATGTAAATTAGTTGCAATTTTGACCTTTTTAAAAATAGTAATAAAAGTTAAAAAAGAAGATTTAGCTAAAAACTGACTGATACGACTGAGACAGAGTCTGATATTCACTGTGTAAGACTGAGACACTATTGCAAACTAAGATCTGATCTTTGTTTTATGATTGGATAGGAGCGTTGAAAGTGGACAGGAGTGGCACTGGCATTGTAGTCTACTCTATCATTGTTATCCTGAAGATCTGAGCTTTATAGGTTTTGTTCGCCAAGTTTGTGTGACTCTGTGCGTGAAGTTTCAACAGTTGAAAGTCTATAGAGCTCCTTGTAGAGCATATTCTCTCTTCAAACCCTGTACTCCATTGTGCTTTGACCAATTTTGAGAAAGAGGGGGGGATAGTATGTATAAGATTCATTGAACGTGTATCCACGCCCTTTGTGTGAGCACGTTGCCTACATACCAATACTCCGAAAAGGGATCAAGCCATATGTAGTTCTCCCACTTGATGTGCTTTGTGCAATTGAGTGTATATATATGCAAAATGTTAAACTTGATGTGTTTGAGGTGGCTAGAGACTAGTATAAGGATTTGAATGAGCTTGTAAGTGTGTTGGTTGGTTGTATGCAGAGAATAGAGAAGATAGGTTGAGTAGTCTTGTTTGTATTCTTGTTTGATTAATGATAATTTCCAACCCTTTCCAAATGATCTTTGAATGGGATTTTATAGGGTTCTATTGGTCATAGGTTGAATGTGTTCGCATTAGGTCGATACGGATAAAGATGGAGAACCGAAAGGAATTGACCATTGGGGCCAAAATTGCACTTGGATAGGAGCATTGAAAGTGAACAGGGGTGGCACCAACACTATAATCCAAGTGTGGCGCTATTGTCTTGGGCAGACAGGTCCTAAGGGGATGGATTAGTCATGGAAAGAGGGGTCTGCGTCAGCTAGGATCAAGTTTGGAAGGCTACAAATAACTGGGATTCAGTGAAAAGATGTATATGTTAGTCATGAAAGCAATTAATATGACTACAAATAACTAAATAAAAATTAAAGTAAAACATATTGGTGACCTTGCATTTTTGTTGATAACATAAAAAATCATAGGTCTTTTTTCAGGGTTTCATCCTCTTTTCGAGGATTTTAGATTTTTGTCTTAAATTTTCAGATCTAATTTTTTATTTCCCATACATTAAGGCAATAAATCTTTTTCAACTTGGCTCTAGCCTTCTACATATTTTCATGATTTCATTTTATGCCATATAATAAGGTTGGTTGCATTGTCCCTTCAAGGCAAAGTGCAATATTAAGTGGTGTCCTTATTGAGCATAATCAAATTCATTTGGTTTCATAAAAAATGCTTAAAATAAATGAGATTAATGTTCATTGTTCTTCCTCCTTTTGATGAGAATATTGTTAATGAATACATACAAGTAGAAGATCATATTGTTGATGATGAAATGTTTGATCTAAAGAATGTTAATCAATACTAAGATAGAATCCATTATGACCATATTGTTGATGATGAAATGTTTAATCTAAAGAATTTTAACAAGATAATAATCAATACCCAGATAGAATCCATCATGTTGATTTTATTGGGGTAGATCATATACAAGTTCAAGCAATGTCTAATTTTTGAAATCAAATTCGTCAACAACCTCGTGACTTGGATAAAGTCTTAAATTTAATACTAGAAGCTAACAATGCACATAAAGTTAAGGTTGTCACATTCGAAGAACAACAACATGAGCCCTTCATTGATACTAATATAGATTTTAGAGGTACTCATTCTGCCATAGGTGTTTAGATTACTACTATTTTTACTCTTCATCTTGCCACGCCTTTAGCTTTCCATGTGGCCCACCTAAGGTGTGTGGGTAACACAACATTTTCTTCACATTACTATGCATATTCTTACACGGTCAACATATATAAATCCCACAATTTTCACTCATGTGACATCCTCATCCATGCCTATTGCATAATCTTTCGAACAGATTGTTATAGATTTGTAGGCTAAGGTGTTGCATTTAAAGCATGTTGCTTTTAGAGCAACTCAATATATTGGTTTTTATGTTTTGTTTCATAATCTATTAGCTCTAAAGATATCAACACATCTCTTACCTATAGGTTTCATAGCTCTTAAGCTTACATTATATGATGGTAAAGGTGATCCCGAGCAACACCTAAGATCTTTTCACACAACATATTTAAATTATGCCTCAAATAACAAGTTCACTGATTATTTTTTCATGAAGTCTTAAAAATTATGGTTTGAATTGGTTCTATGACTTCCTTGTGTGTCATATACACACACACCCTATCTTAAAATTAAAATAGGGACCCACTATGATCGAACATAAATCACTTAGGTTGAATCTTGTGCCCACTGAGTGCAGGTCCACAAGTATTTTATCAATTTCAAAAAAATAAATACATAGTGTGTCAATATGTCGTTAACTCTTTTTACAAAGCCAAACATGAATATATAGTTTTCACCTTGTGACCGATAAAAACCAACTAACTTTTACAACCGACCATCTATGAGATTGCAACCTGTAAGGTAGTTTTATTATCAACTCAAACATAAATATAACTTAATAAATCTAACTTATTTTATTTATAGGGGTGTCTTCATAAAAAGAAACATGCCCTATTTACATTTACTTAATTTAACTTACCAAAATCTTAAACTAAATTAAGACTTTGGAACAAGTCCTAAGAAACCCCCCTATGATTCAAACTCAGTTCTTTGGACACATGCCAAACATTTTTTAAAAAAATTCAAATTTGATTATGTCAAGGGGTTTTGTGAAAATGTCAATTGTCTGATCAGCAATTGGGCAATATATTGGATCAAGTGTTTTCTTCACCACCAACATTCACAGATAATGATATTTGACATCCATATGTTTTGTTTTGGCATGAAATATTGTATTCTTGGAAATCTTGATTGCACTTTGATTATCAATGTCTAACTATATAGGAACAATCTGAGAAATCTGAAGATCTTCAAGAATGCATCGTAAGTAAACAATTTCTATGGAAGCATCCCATGCTATGATTACTTTGATTCTACTAATGAATTTGTCATTGTATCTTGCTTCTTACAATACCAAGCAATGGCAGTTGAACCTATATGCATAGTGTATCTTGTTGTGGATACTCTATCATCCACACATCGATCAAAATCTGCATCACAATACCCAACAAGTTTGAAGTTCTTGTTGTGGTGGTAGTCAAGGCCATGTGTTTGTTCCCTGAAGGTAACAAAGTACTCTTTTTGTTGCATGCCAATGAATTTCTCTAGGCTCATGCATAAACCTAGACAAAATTTCAACTGAAAATGATATATTGACCCTGGTAGTCATCAAATATATCAAACCTCCCACTCATTGTCTATATTTGGTGCCATAAAAAAGGCACTACCATCATCCTTAGATAATTTCAAATTACTTTCCATGGGAGTGAGGGTAGGTTTGTAATCATTCATGCCAAACCTATTTAATAACTCAGAAATATACTTTGTGAAATGAAAATACTTTGCTCTTTCTGAGTTACTTCTATGTCAAGGTAGTCGTGAAAAAGTCCAAGATCTGTCATCTCAAACCCATATTTTAATTCCTTCTTCACAAACTTATTTTGGGTTTCGTCATTGCCTGTGATAAGCAAGCCATCAACATAGAGAACAAGAATCACCAATTTCTTACCCTGCACTCAAAAATAGAGAGTATCATCGGAGTCACTATGTTGAAAGCCAATTTGCCTCAAGCAGGAATCCATTTTTTCATACCATGCCCAAGGTGTCTGTTTGAGCCCATAGAGAGCTTTGATCAATTTACACATTTTGTGCTCTGCACCCACTTTCTCAAAATCTTGGGGTTGTTTCATATATACTTCTTCCTATAAATCACCATTCAAAAAGGCACTTTTAACATCCAACTGATCTACTTTCCAACCATTATGTGCTGCTAAGTCAGGAACCATACGAATAGTGTGCCATTTGGTAGTTGGTGAAAATGTTTCCTCATAGTCAGTACTTTCTTGTTGTGCATAACCTTTCACAATAAGTCTTGCCTTATGTTTATAAATGGAGCCATCTGATTTATACTTAGTCCTATAAATCCATTTGCATCCTATAGGTTGAACATGTGGAGTGGGATCAACCAAAGCCCGAGTATTATTGTTAAGTATTGCATTATAATCACTTTGCATTCCCTGTTGCCAAACTTGTTCAATAGAAGCCTCCTCAAAATTGGATGGCTTAGTGGAAGTAGTAACAACCATTGCATAATTATCCTATTTGTGAGAACTCCTAGGACCTGTTAGACCAAATTCATCTGCTTTCAAGTCAGAAAAAGTACTTTGAGCCCATTTTGGATATTTATCTAAATTGTTAAGATCAGGAACACCAAAATTCTCCTCATGTGCACCATTCGAAGGAATACTTAGATAATTTTCAACATTTTCTAAGTCAACTTGTGAAATAGTAGAGGAATGAGAGGAAATAGAAGGGATATTGGTCTCATACCACAACCTATGAGAGTAAACCTTATTATTCAATCCCTTAGCATGTTTTTGAATCTTCCTCTCCAACCTGTCAATTTGTGAGTCAATCTCTGCAGTGTTCATTTTACCAAATTCATTAAATACCACATCCCTGCTCATTATGAATTTGCATGTATCCTGTGCAAGCAAATGATACCCCTTTTTACTTTCAAAATAGCCAAGAAAGATGCATTTTCAATTGTGTGGTTCCAACTTATTTATTCTGTGTTCAGTGGGAACTAAAGCAAAAAAAAGACATCCAAAAACTTTTAAGTGTTTAACTTTTGGTTTAAACTCATACCATGCCTCATATGGATTTTGTCCCAAACATGCAATTGTAGGGGACCTATTTCTGAAATACACTGCAATACCAATGGATTCAGCCCAAAACTTATCATCGAATTGTTTATAATGCAACATAGTTCATGTTGTGCCCTTTAAAGTCCTATTCATCTATTTAGATACTCCATTCTGTTATGGAGTGTAAGCATTAATGTATTATCGATGAATACCATGTTCTCGACAATAATCCAGAAACTCATTTGAAGTATACTGACCACCATAATCTAAACGAAGAGTGTCCAAGTGTGAACTTATTTCTTTTTCAACGAAGTGTAACCAATCAACAAACTTAGTGAAAACTTCTGATTTCTTTTTCATGAAAAACACCCAAGTCATCCTAGAAACATCATCGATAAACAACACAAAATACCTACACCCACCAATGGATGAATTTGATCCGAGCAACAATTTGGGTGACCACTCGGTTGACAGAAATGATCCGAGCAACAATTTGGGTGACCATTCAGGTGACAGTTAATTCCTCAAATTTTGTATTATTTTCATTCTTGGAAGTCACATTGTCGGTGACAGTTATTTCCTCAAGCCATTATGTCCTCGAGTATTTCCTCGAGTCACTATGTCCTCGAGCGCTGTATTGTTTTAATTCTTGGACGTCAAATTGCCGGTGACAGTTATTTCTCTTGAGCCATTCAATATTAAATTGTCACCCATTAATTCCTCGAGCCACTCAATCCCCCGATGTTTTCAAAATATGTATAAATTCATTGTAACCCAAAAAGGGAAGGCAGACATCTCTTTCCAGAGATAAGCCTATATTTGTATTGCGATTTTTGAGTAATACGACGTCTCTTCTCAGATAATTCATTGTTATTGTGTTACTTCTATGCTATTGAAATATTCGTCAACCAAAACTTTTGAGTTTTGGATCAGTGGTATCAGAGCGGTTTGTCTTGAGAGTGTATGATCCCGAGGACAAGGTCAGGATACATGAAACTTAGGTGGGAAGCGACAAAGTTTCCAAACGTTCCACCTGTGCGCCCCAAACAACTTCAAATGGCAGACGACACCGAGACATCCGATCCTTTCAAGGAAATGGCGAATGAAGCCCTCCAGCAGCAACAAGTGCAGATGCTCCAACAATTTGCTCAAATTCTTCAAACACTTTCGATGAAAAATTCTGGCTTCGCGGCTACACATCATGGCTCCTCATCGAGGGAACTTCCTTTTAGTGCCCCAACGCCCTTCAAGGTTCAGGTAAATTTTGATATTCCCACATTTGAAGGCAAAATCAATGCTGATGCAATGGAAAATTGGTTGGATCAACTATCTTCCTACTCTATAAATAAGTTCACCGATGGAGAAAAGATCATTTTTGCTCTTTTGAAATCATCATTGCCCGTGAAAAATTGGTGGGAAGTGTACAACAAGAGGATCAGTACAGAGATCATTGGCCTTGGGGTGGAACCTACCTGGGATGATTTTATGGAAGCAGTAAAAGAAGAATACTATCCCATCAGAGCGTATGATGATCTGTACATACAATGGCAACAACTTCACCAAGGCAAGGACCAATCTGTTCAAGATTACACAAACACTTTTTATTCTTTGTCTGCAAGACTGGGCATTCAATAAAGTGAGAAACATAAAACTCTCAAATATCGTGGTGGACTACAATGGTACATATGGGGGGAAATGGAACTCTTCAATTTGGAAACCCTCGGTGAGGCATATAAATTTGCAGTGAAGATTAACAGAAGCATGGCAGGAAGAATACGAAGAGTCAACCTTCAAAATGGAAAAGTGACAAGGAAGGTCAAACATGAGGCCAAAATTGGAAGCAAGAGTTTCAAGATAAGAAATCCCAGAAAGGGAAGGCTGGAAAATGGTGTGATTACCACAAAACTGGAACTCACTCCAAAGAAGAATGTCGAGCCATCAAGTCACTACTCTCTGAGTCACAATACTCGACGTCTACTACTCTGCCTCATACACAACCCACAATCGAAGAGGACAAAGAAGAAATTGTAGATGCTGAGCTTGACACCATCGTCGCTTCATCACAGACCCGTGAGGAAATACCAGATGACAAAGAAAGATTGTTTCACTCCAAATTATGGGTAAAATGCAAGCCTCTGCATTTCATTCTTGATAGTGGGAGTCAAAAGAATTTAATCTCTGCTAGAGTTGTGAAAAGTCTAGATCTATCCATGAAGCCTCATCCAAAGCCCTATAGTATTTGGTGTTTGAGCCCAAGGAGAGACCTTCGTGTCACCCATCAGTGTCTTCTTCCATATGTTATAAAACCATTCCAAGATGAAGTCTTGTTTGATGTGGTCAATCTAGATGTTTGTGATGTACTCCTTGGTCAGTCATTCATGTATGAGCGACATGGCATCTATGAATCCCGAACCCGAAGGATCACCCTCACTCTTGGAACACATAGGGTACCAAAGGTACCACCTCCCACATCTATCTCCCTAATCAGTGCTAAGCAATGCAAGAGATTGGTGGAGAAGACAAAGCAATTTGTTCTCATGGTGGTCAAACCACATAAATCCAAAGAGGTCGATGTTGTGGTCTTGACTACACAATCAACACAACAACAAAAGCAGATCGGACAAATCACAGGTGAATATAATGACTTATTCAAGTCACCCACAGGAGTTCCACTGCATTGCTAGGTAAAACATTCTATTGATTTAATCCTAGGATCACCTTTGCCTAACAGTCTTGTGTATCGCAGATCAGTTTTGGAGAATGATGAGATAAAAAGACATATTCAAGAATTGATCTAAAGGGGTCACATCAGGCCAAGCTCTTCACCTTGTGGTAGCCCAATCGTCTTGGCACCGAAGAAAGATGGAACATAGAGGCTTTGCATTGACTACCGAGCCCTAAATAAAATCTTTGTGAGGAATCGCTACCCTCTCCCCATAATCGATGCCCTGCTAGACCAGCTCCGTGGTGCAAAGTTCTTCACCAAAATTGATCTCAAATTTGGTTATCACCAAATTCCCATCAATCCCACGGATGTCTGGAAAACTGCATTTGAATCTAAGGAGGGGCTCTTTGAATGGTTGGTTATGTCTTTTGGCCTAACGCACTTGCAACCTTCATGACGATGATGGATGACATCCTACGACCCTTCACCAACTCATTCATGGTTGTCTACTTAGATGACATACTCATCTATAGCAAAACATGGGAAGAACATTTACAACATGTCCGTAAGGTGCTTCAAACTCTTCAGGAACATAAGTTGTACGCAAATCTTGCCAAGTGCACATTCAGAATGAAAATAATTTAGTAACTCGGGTACGTTGTGAATGAGGAAGGGGTCCACGTTGATCCAAAAAAGATTTGGGTTATTTGAGAATGGCCCACACCAAGGACCCTCATAGAGCTTCGCAGCTTTTTGGGCCTTGCAAATTTCTACAGCAGGTTTGTTCTTGGATTTTCACATGTTGCTTGGTCACTAACCCAAGTGACTAAAGGAGGAGCTAAAGCTACATTTTAGTGGGGTGAAATACAGCAAAGGGCATTTGAGAATTTGAAGAACAGACTCTGTTCATCCCCTATTCTTGCCTTGCCAAATTTGCATCAACCATTTGAGTTGATGACAAATGCATCTGAATATGGCATGGGCGCTGTCATCATGCAACATGGCCATCTTGTTGCATACCACAGTGAAACTTTCACTAATACAGTCAGGAAATATCCAACATATGATAAGGAGCTCTATGCCATTGTACAAGCTTGCAAACAATGGAAACACTACATCTTGGAGAAAGAGACGGTCATCCACATTGACCACAAACCATTGGAATTCATCCAGACGCAAAGCAAACTACGAAATGAGAGGCACCAAATGTGGGCCACGTATCTTCAGCAATTCCACCTGATAATCAAACACAAAAATGGGAACTCAAATACCGCTGCAAATTGTCTGAGCCACCCACCAATTACTGCACTCACAACAGTTCTTGACCTGTGCGGACATGAGACTGCCACTTGGGGTGCTTTGTATGAAGCATATCCTATCTTTGCTAACACATATCAAGTGCTCCAAAAAGGTGAACATGTTTCTGACTTCTATTTGCAAGATAATATCCTCTGCCATATGGGGCACATCTATGTTCCTGTTGTAGAGCAACAAAAGATGATATGAGAAGCACACTTCAGTAGGATAGTTGGACACTTTGGTATTGAAAAAACATTGACAATTCTTCAAAAACACTTCTACTGGCCCCATATGTAGAAAGATGTGGAAAGATATCTCAAATCTTGCACCCCATGTGCAATAGCCAAGCCAACAAATAAGAAGCAAGGATTGTACACACCATTGCCAGAACCAACCAGGCCTTGGGAATCCGTCTCAATGGATTTTCTCTCAAGTTTGCCCACTTCCAAACATGGCAAGGACTGTATTTTTGTGGTAGTTGATCATTTTTCAAAAATGGCTATCATGCTTGCTTATAAGAAAAATATATCTGCTGAGGAAACTGCTCAACTATATTTTAGTCATGTATGGCTCCATTTTGGTCTCCCCAAGTCCATTGGCTCAAATCAAGATAACAGGGTCTTGAGCATCTTCTAGTCCACTCTATGGAAGATGATGGATACTAAGCTGATGAAGTCCACAACCTTCCATCCACAAACTGATGGTCAGACAGAGGTGGTAAACCGCTTGATTGTTCACATGATTCAGATGTATCACTCCAAACATCCATGCACATGGGATGAGGGACTTCCTTTCATACAACATGGATATAATCGAGCGCTGCACAGCTCGACCAAGCACAGTCCATTCCAAGTATGTGTTGGGTTCTAACCCATGGCACCAATTGATATAGATGTTCCATTTTCCACCATGAAATACACAACTCATGGAAGATCTGAGGCAGCAAAAGCAACAAAGTTTATTGAACAAATGCAACATATCCAACAACAAGTTCACGACATCCTGGAGAAGATGAATCAGAAGTATAAGCAACGCCATGACAAACATAGGATTGCACACCATTTTGTTGTGGGTGACAAGGTTTTGTTACGGCTTCAGAAGGAATGGCTTTCAGGCCCACACAGAAAGATTTGGCCTCTGCGATATGGTCCATACACCATCACCAAAAAAGTTGCAAAAAATACTTTTGAGCTGAACCTCCCAGCCTACCTTGCTCTGCATCCAATATTCAATGTGGAGCTCCTCAAACCATAGCACCCACCTCTATACGACACTTCAGTTGTGGCAAAACAACTAGACATTGATGAGCTTGATCCATAGAGTTTTGCTCCAGTAGAAGAGGATCAGATTGTGGATACTTGGATGAAGACAACAAGACGACACTCTATTTCGCTGTATCGAGTGGTCAAAAGAGGCCAACTTAGCCACCAAGGTGAGTGGCTCATAGAGAATCAAATCAAGACACAACTACCCCACCTGACCGGGAATATTGACACAATGGGGACCATTGCTTTTCAAGGAGGGAGGAATGGTCCAGGCAACAATTTGGGTGACCACTCAGGGGACATAAATGATCCGGGCAACAATTTGGGTGACCATTTGGGTGACAGTTAATTCCTCGAATTTTGTATTGTTTTCATTCTTGGATGTCACATTGTCAGTGACAATTATTTCCTCGAGCCATTATGTCCTCGAGTATTTCCTCGAGCCATTATGTCCTTGAGCGTTGTATTGTTTTAATTCTTGGACGTCAAATTGTCGATGATAGTTATTTCTCTCGAGCCATTCAATCTTAAATCATCACCCGTTAATTCCTCAAGCCACTCAATCCCCCGATGTTTTCAAAATATGTATAAATGCATTGTAACCCGAAAAGGGAAGGCATACATCTCTTCCCAAAGATAAGCCTATAGTTGGATTGTAATTTTTAAGTAATACAACGTCTCTTCTCAGAGAATTCATTGTTATTGTGTTACTTCTATGCTATTGAAATATTTGTCAACCAGAACTTCTGAGTTTTGGATCAGAATTCTTCATGTCACAAACATCACTAAGAACTAACTACAAACATATGTTAGCTCACCATGAAGAACTCTTAAGAAAATTTTCCCTGTTTTGTTTGTCCAAAACACATGATTCACAAAGACTACTATCTTTGCAAAAAGTAGGCAAACCACTCACCATACCATATCTCTGCAAGTCCACTAAAGAGTGAACATTCAAATGTCCATAATGGAGATGCCATAACCGTTGTGTAAACATAGTACTTGTACTTGTATCAACAACTACCACAAGTTCCACTGTGGGAGGAAGCAATTTACAGTGCAATCTAACCAAGTTTCCATCCTCATATCTTGTGTACATGGTTTTGTATCCATCCTTCACTGAGTTGATATAAATGAATCCATTTTCAATCACAATTTGATAACCTTTCTTGCGAATAATTACCAAGGAAAGAAGATGTTTTTGCAATGTGGGAACATACCAAACATTCTCCAAGTATTTGATAGATCCATTAGGAAGGAGAATTCAAATAGATCCAAGACCTTGTGGAGTATGCATAAACTTATCTGCGAAGGACACTGTTGGCAATGTAGATTGCACTCTAGCTGGACACAGAAGTGTTCAAGTCCTACTTCCAAATCTAGCTCAACGTGGGATTGACCCTGGGTTGTGGTTATCCTATGATGGGGTCAGACCTCTAGGATTTTTAACGAGACTAGCTCCTCTAATGCATCATTTTAGCTCAATTCCACCACTAAAACCTATTAATGACTAGGGAAAAGGAAGAGAGAGATAACATGAAAGGGAAACCTAAGCTAAAGATTGTGATGCACCTAAGATATGGTTGATCCACTCTGCTTGACTCTTGAACACTAATGAAACAAGCACAAGGCTAGATCTAGGATTCCAAATATCTGTCATACATCAATGTTTCATGCAGAGGTTCACCAAATGATCAAAAGTTGAGAGAAATGATGGAGAGGTCTAATGCAAGACACTAACTAGTCACAGTATCCACATGTGGGCTTCCATCAAAATATTTAGAACACTAAACATGACATGCATAACAAGATCAACTAGTAAATAGGTGAGATCATGACTTGACAAGGGAGAAAATTCTACCACATATGCAAATCTGGCATGTACACTATACTTGAGCAATGAAATCTGAAAAATAGTCTTGTATTCATCTCAAGAGGTTGCAAATTTCATCTTGGCAGAGTTTAGTCATGCCCAAGAGAGGGAGTAGAGGGATCACATAGGGGATCATTTTTTAGGCTTCAAAGCCTCTAGATATAGCATAAAGTGAGAAAGAAATATGGGAACATTGCGTAGAAGAGTGGAGAAAGGGTCCTAGTCATCAAGAAGTGAAGTGGTAATTCATTGATTGCTTTTTGTATGTGTGCTTTCCTTCAATCAGGATCAATCCTTTTCAACAATCTAACCTCTTTTGTTCCCATAATCTACGAGCTCCTCTCATTGGCTGAGAGATTCACTAGAAGACAAGGGTTCCTTATGCATGATGACCAAGTATATTTGAGTGAAATCAATACCCTTAACTGCTTCTCCAACTACCAGCTCGCCACCTTGGGACCCTAAGACCACTTGACGTGTTCATGAGGATCAAATCTATGAATCTTAAAATTGATAGTGCCGTGCTATCAACAGTAGTTTGTCAAGCTCTGATTGTGTTTGAAGGATGAGAAGCCCCACCATATCTCATTTATCTACCCCTGCATGGAAAACTGAACTTGGGTCCACTATAGATGAAAACCAATCCAAATTATTGGTTTTCCTATAGTTTTGATTGACAAAAAAAGTTCATCAGGTGCATGTTCTTTATTTTACAATAGTTTTCACCCCCTTGGTCTATATTAGGTCTAAAAGACCTATTTTTCCTCCATGGAGCTCTACTGGCAATGTTTGGTCCTATTTCATTGTTCAAACTATCAACCCTTTATCTATATTAGGTCTAAAAGACATATTTTGTCCTTGTGGGGCCTTAATGGTGATGCTAGATCTTGCATTGTCCATCTGGTTTAGCCTAAACTGAGCTCAAGCCAAGTTTCTTCGTCCTTACCTTGCTCGGGTCTAAGAATGCCCTATCGACTTTCATCGAAATGTCCCAGGCTAGATCTTTGCTTATTGGTTGTTGACCGTGACTCAGAGTATTGACATACTGACCTTTTCTCGCACTATCGATCATGATCAGTACGATCGAGCGAGAGCCATCGATCCTGCCCTTGACTTGTCAATCTCTATTCGAGTTGGTGCCACTTGGCAGTCTCGTATTTGCACTCAAGATTCGTTATCAATTTGTTATCTTTCACACTTATGCCACATGGTGGCCTTTCGAGCCCCTTGACCTTTTGACTCATATTGCACCATTAGATCATAATGTATGAAGCAATGATCATCATCAAATCTACTGGGACCCACTATTTGAAATCTAATAGTTACTTTATGAGCTCAAAATTGACATCTATGCACCCATCATTTGACTTCCATGCAACCGTATTTGATGTCTATGTGACTGTCAAACATAAACCATAATGAATTTTTGTTATGTCTTAAGTTTGATGTACGTGTGACCATCAAATATGTGTGTGTGACTGTCATTGACATTTGCACAACCGTCATGTTTTGAACTCGAATGGTTTTCTATCGTATCTTGATTTTGACGTCTACGCAAACATCCTGTTCTACAGGTTCAATTTTGAATGCTCATAACTTGAGCTAGAAATCTCATGTAGACATGAAATTTTCAGAGGATGATCTTTGCATGTATAACTCTATGGCGTCGAAGTTTTTTGGCTCGCACGGCTTTCTGAAGTGCATTTATTAAATGCACAAGTTAGCTGGTCCATTCATTTTTTTCATGACATCTTGGTGACGGTCTGGTCCTTAAACTTGCCCACTTCATCCTTTGATCATTATTTGAAGGTGTTGATGATTTTCTAAGGTTTGTGCAACTTGGTCCATGCTTCTAAAATGCTTGAAACACATGAAAACTTGTTGGCCTTCTTCATTTTGCAATCTTGGACCTGTTTCAAACCTTTGGTCCACTCATTCCACATGAACTCTACTCAGAGCTTTAAAGCTTGGTATGTGGGCCAAAAAAGGCCAACATCTTTGGTGACTCACAGGGGTTGCTTGCATGTTTATGCAATAAAACCCATACCATGTTGCCTTGTCCAATCCATTGGGCATGGAGTCTCCAGTCTGGTCCAACACATTGACCTAGATTTGGAATTAGCTGCCAATCTTGCTCTAACCTCTTTAAACAATACAACGACAACAAAACAACAAAGGCAAGTGCACTCAGGCACTTGGAGGAAGAAAAAATAGTTAGCCTACTGAACAAATGTGCACAAAGGCACTTAGAGAAAATCATGAACCTACTTTAATATATACCATATTGTAAAATAATTCACAAGTACCTCCCTCCTAGGTCAATGAAAAATTATGACTATCATTCACTTATAATAAACCAAATTGAAAAATACCTAGCTTCGAAGGTATCATCATTGGTGAACCAAGTAGCTTGATAGCTAATCTTTTTGATGTGCATGGATGGAATGGAATGAACATGTCTCCAATGTAGACATAGTCGTCCAAGTCTTCCAAGCTTGGCTCATGTTAGACTATGGGAGCACTTGCTTGTTGTTGCTCATCACTCTCGAGAAAGTCTTGCTTGAAGACTTCATTTGGGCTCTTGGGAGCAACTGCACTTGGTTTAATTGGTAGTTCAAAAAGACCATGTTCTTTTACCTTGTCCTTATGTAAATTAGGATTGATTATGCTTAGAGCAACATGTTCATAGCTTTCTAGAAGAAGGACATGTCCCTCAACCTCTTCAAATTATTTGGTTATGACATTGAACCGTTGTCATAACTCTTTAGGGTCATCATTGGTGTGTTCATCAAATTGAATCACTTGAGCACTTGAGATGTCTCCTTCATCAACGTCACTCAAAATTTCATCTTGTTCTTCAACTGCAAATAAGGTTTGATTTGATCATCCAAGGTTTGAAGTATCACACCTATTTTGCTCAAGATCTATTTTGCTTTCCTCTAGCTCCAACTTATTAGGGCTATCTCCATTTGGAACCTCATCATGAAGTGTACCCACCTCAAACACCTGGATCTGGTCCTCTTTTTGATCTATATAGAATGGACCTTTAGTGGTCCATTCAAAATATGTTCTATTTTCATCTTGAGGGTTGACCTCAGCAAGATCTAGTTCATTTGTGTTAAAGCCATGCAAAAAAGGCTAGTTTGAACCTAACTTTTCCCTTTTTGGATGAAGTGGACTGCCCATCATGATCTCTTCATCATAGACACTTGCATTTTCCTCTTTAGGTCCACCTATGGCTAAAAGCTCCTCCTCTATCCTTTATAGAATAGGCTCCTCCTTTATGAGGAAGATGGTGGTAGGGTGAAGAAGTTCACCTTGCTTGCAGCTTAGGAGGGTATCCTTCCAACTATGTACTTTGAATGCTCTTTTAAGTGGTTCTTGGACTAAGGAAAAAGAGTCTCGAAACTCTTGTACACCAAGCTCACTGAACTTAGCTATGGTTGCTTAATTCATTTCTTACACAACTAACCCTTCCTCTACTAGGACTAGTTCTTGGACTACCTCAATAATGCCTCCTTTTTTTTCTTTGTGCCCTCCATTGATTTCCATGAGGGCAATGTGTAAGACTTGGCCACCTTCTCCTTTTCCTTAATGGGTGTGGGAGAGGGTGGTTTCATAAGAGTGGGTATGAAACAATTAGGGTCATAGGAGAGGATCTAAGATGGAATAGCTTCATGCTCTTGTGTGAGAATGGGCATACGGTTAGGAGAGGGCAAATTGATTGGATTAAGCTTGACATACTCTTTCTCCCATTGCTCAAACACTTCTTCAATGGATAATACCCACCCTTTCATCTCTTGCTTCTCAACATGTGGGTAGTCAGTTTCTTCAATGGCTACCCATACATTCTAGAACTCTTGCAAGAAGATCTTTATCCCCTCCATGGCATGAATAGGGAATTCTTGTCCAAGCTGGACCCCCTCTTTGATCTTCATGATTGTTCTTCCTTGGTCCAATATTGCCTCATTGAGTTTTGACAAGGATGGACTTTAACAAGGTTGACTAGGGGGTTGATCAAGGACTCTTGAAGGTTGAGCTTGAGGCTCTTGGAAGGGAGAGGGCACATAAGGCTAGTCCAAATGAGCATGTTGCTCTTCATAAGATATTAACATACTGTCTACATTTTAGACCATGTTATCATTGCTATGTCCACATTCATGCAAGATGACCATTGTTCACTTTCACAAACCAGCCATCTGTTCTTCACTAACTGAAGAGCACTCCTTGTTTTTTGTAAATCATGGATAGGGATGACTGGAGAAAACTCCAAACCCTTACCAATATCCCTTATCAACTCAATATAACATGTTAACGCTTGCTTGACTCCTGACAAGGACGTAACAAGGTAAGCCTAGTCTTGACAAGGGGAAGTAGAGGACCAATTTGAATGCAAATGAAGTTGACCTTGGTCATATATAGGGATAGAAGGAAGCAGAGGCCATTATAGGGTTGATAGTCTATTTGAGGGCCACTTGGAGGGAACACATAAACATTATGTGTCTTATAAGTGTGATGGTGAGGTAGAGAATAAGCATATTGATCAAAAGATAACTGATTGTGCATACCAGATTATGATAATTAGGCACTTAGTTAGGCTATTTAACCAGTTGATAAATGCTCGAAGTCGTCATTGATGATTATATAATGCCTCAAAATGCAAATATGTAGAATAAAAACACCAAAAATTCTTCCACTACTTTGGACCTTGGTCGCACTGGGCATGCCAAAACTGTTGGTGATCTAGATTGCACCCTAGCTGGAAGCAAAAGTGTTCATGTCTTATTTCCAAATCTAACTCAACATGGGACTGACCCCGGCTGTGGGTATCTTATGATGGGGTCAGACCTCTAGGATTTTTAACGAGGCTAGCTCTTCTAATGCATAATTTTAGCTCATTTCCACCACTATAACCTACTAATGACTAGGAAAAATGGAGAGAGAGATAACATGAAAGGGAAACCTAAGCTAAAGATGGTGATGCACCTAAAATATGGTTGATCCACTATGCTTGACTTTTGAACACTAATGAAACAATCTCAAGGCTAGATCTAGGATTCCAAATATATGTCATACATCAGTGTTTCATGCAAAGATTTATCAAATGATCAAAAACTAAGGGAAATGATGAAGAGGTCTAATGCAAGACACTAACCAGTCACAATATCCACATGCAAACTTCCATCAAAAGATGTAGAACACTAAACATGACTTGTATAACAAGATTAACTAGTAACTAGGTGAGATCATGACTTGACAGGGGAGAGATTTCTACCACATATACAAATCTAACATGTACACACTATACCAGAGCAAGGAAATCTGAAAAATAGTCTTGTATTCATCTCAAGAGGTTACAAGCTCCATCTTGGTAGAGTTTAGTCATGCCCAAGAGAGGGAATAGAGGGATCACATAGCGGATCATTTTTTAGGCTCCAAAGCCTCTATATATAGCAGAAAATGAGAAGGAGATATGGGAACATTACATAAGAGAGTGGAGAAAGAGTCCTAGTCATCAAGAAGTGAAGTGGCAGTTCATTGATTGATTTTTGTATGCGTGCTTTCCTTCAATTAGGATCAATCTTTTTCAACAAGCTAACCTCTTTTGTTCCCATAATCTGTGAGCTCCTCTCATTGGCTGAGAGATTTACTAGAAGACAAGGGTTCCTTATGCCTGAAGACCAACTCTGTTTGAATGGAATCAATGCCCTTAACTGCTTCTCCAACTATCAGCGCACCACCTTGGGACCCTAAGTCCACTTGATGTGTTCATGAGGATCAAATCCTTGAATCTTGAAATTGACAGTACCATGCTATGAACGGCGATTTATCGAGCTATGACTATGTTTGAAGGACGAGAAGCCCCACCATAGCTAATTTATCTACCCTTGCATGGGAAACTGAACCTGGGTCCACTATAGATGAAAACCAATCCAAATTATTGGTTTTCTTATAGTTTTGATTGACAAAAGAATTTCATCAGTGCATGTTCTTGATTTGACAATAGCTACCACCCACTTGGTTTATATTAGGTCTAAAAGACTTATTTTTCCTCCATGGAGCTCCATTGGCAATGTTTGGTCTTATTTCATTGTTCAAACTATCAACCCTTTATCTATATTAGGTATGAAAGACCTATTTTGTCCCTGTGGATCCTTAATGGCAATGCTAGATCTTGCAATGTCCATCTGGTTCAATCTAGACTGAGCTCTAGCCAGGTTTCTTCATCTTTACCTTCCCTAGGTCTAAGAATGCCCTATCGACTTTCATTAAAATTCCCCAGGCTTGATCTTTGCTTATTGGTTATCGATCGTGACTCAGACTGTTGACATATTGACTTTTGCTCACACCGTCGATCATGATCAGTATGATTGAGCGATAGCCATCGATCTTGCCCTTGACTTGTAAATCTCTATCCGAGCTAGCACCACTTGGTAGTCCCATATTTTCACTCAAGATTTGTTGTCAGTTTGTTAGCTTTCGTGCTTATGCCACATGGTGAACTTTTGAGCCCCTTAACCTTTTGACTCATCTCGCACCATTAGATCATAATGTATGAAGTAGCATTGATAATTAAATTTTTTGGGACCCACTATTTGAAATCTAATGGCTACTTTATGATCTCAAAATTAACATCCACTCACTTGTCATTTGACATCCGTATGACCATATTTGACGTTTGAGCGACCGTCAAATTTAAACCATAATGGATTTTTGTTGTCTTAAGTTTGACATCCATGCAATCGTCAAATATGTTTTCACACTGTCAATTACATTTGCGTGACCATCACCTTTTCAACTCGAATGGTTTTTTGTGATAGCTTGATTTTGACGTATGCACAAACGTCCCATTCTGCAGGTTCAACTTTGAATGCTCATAACTCGAGTTACAAAGCTCGTGCAGACATGAAACTTTCAAAGGATGATCTTGACATGTAGAACTCCATGGCACTGCATTCTTTTGGCTCACACAACATTTTGAAGCACATTTATTAAATGCACAAGTTAGCTGGTCTATTGGTTTCTTGTATGACATCTTGGTGACGGTCCGGTCCTTAAACTTGCACAATTCATACTTTGATCATTCTTTCAAGATGTTGATGAATTTTTTAAGGTTTGTGCAACCTGGTCCATGATTCTGAAACACATGAAACCCTATTGGCCTTCTTCATTTTGCAATCTTAGACTTGTTTCAAACCTTTGGTCCATTCATTCCACATGAAGTCTGCTTGGCTCTTCAAAGCTTGATATGTGGGCCAAAAATGGCCAACAAATACTGGAGAGAGAGAAGCTTCTTTGAAAGTCCAAAAAAAGTCTCATTTGAATGTCATGTGTTTGGTTGCTCCTGTATCTAAAACCCACACATCTGTGAACTCATGTCTAGCCTTATATTTCATATAAGCAATGTTCCCTAAAGTGGTGAATGCAGATTCTTGAGAAACATTCCCAGATTCATCATAATCATGGTCAACATATTGAGCAGATTGAGACTTGGTCATTTTTTGTGGCCTCTGAAGTTTTTCAAAGAAATCATACACTAAGAGACAATGTGATCAAATTTATCACATCTATGGCACTAAATGTCTGATCTACATTGACCTCTGCCTCTATAAGAGTTGTGACCATGTCCTCTATCATTCATCTCATTTGAATGAAAATGGCTATACTATGGATGTGAATAGTTTTTCTAATGATACCTCTACCTCTGTTTTGAGATCTGCCTCCTATATAACTTCTACCCCCTTTATAATGGTTCCCAAAGAAGATGAACTAGGCTTGGACTCTGAAATATGGGCTTTCTCAATTTTTTTGAATTTTTTGGGTAGAGAGAGGTCATGTTGAATAATCAACTTCAATAATGTATTAAAGGTGATGACTATGATCTTGTCAGAGACATGCAACATTTCTACAAAGTTTCTATAGGACATAAGTAATCCTTTCAATGCAACAACTATGAGATCATCATCTAGTTTTCCAAACCTTGCGTTAGTGTACTCAGAAGCAATATTCTTCAACTTAGACATTTACTCTCTTATATCCCCATCTTTTTCTAATGGCAAAGTAAACAACTACTTGTGAATATCTTTCTTCTTATGCTTCGGTTTCTTATCATACAAATCAGATAATGTTTTTCATGCAGTGTAACTATGAGGAGAGTTTTCAATATATATGTAAGTATTCTGAGTACAACAACAATTGATTAAAGCTAGGGCCTTAGAATCACATAGATTAAAAACATCAAGTTTATCATGTTCTACAGGCAATATAGGATTTTTAGTCTTTACAACATCCCATAGCTCATTGAAAACTAATGAATCTTCCATCAAATGTTTCCAATCAAAATAATTAAAAATTATTAATCTATCACCATCTAAAAATAAATTTTGAACCTTTGACATCTTGAAATGAAAGTAAGTGCAACAAATAAAATTAAGTGTGACACAATGTAAAATAAGTGTGACAAATGAAATAAATAACATACTAATAACACTTTGCACAAGATAATGCTTCTACGAGGTTTTTCACTTAACCTCTACATAGAGCAAAAAAAAAATATGGGTTTTTCACTTAACCTCACCAAAAAATCAAAAGATTGCACCCTTATTTCACCAAAATACAATCTCATTTCACCAAGATACAACCTTATTTCACCAAAATCAAAAGAAACAAACTTTTATTGCATTTTTCCAACTAGTATTCATGCTTTTACATGTTTTTTACAACTTGCAAAGCATACAAAAAAGATTTTAAACAGAATATTCTTAAAAAAATCATATACCATATAAAAAATTCCTCCTAAAAAGAGATTGGAATCCTTGACCTCCTTCTTTCAAAGCTCTACACAAAATTAGCCCTTCCAAGTGCTCTAAGAGCATTTACAAGTTATAAAGAAAGAATTATACATATAAACCTAAGTTTTTGCTCCGTGAGAATAAAAATATTACTTGGGTGTGTAAAATTTGATTTATCCATGAAAAATATTTCCAAGTAAAAAAAAAACTCTTTGCATAGTTTTGTGTGGGACCCTCTAAAACCATGTATTTTTGAGAAACTTTATTTAAAACTTTACCAAATGAAAATTTTATTTTTTTTCAAACTTCCAATGCCATATTAGGCGCCATGGCTGCTCTATGAAAATTTGAAACTATTCTTCCACTATTCTTGGCCATATAATTTCATACAAGGTCGTACCATTCAATATTTAACTCTGTTTGAGACTGTCAGAGAGGAATTTGATGAAGTAAAATTGGTTTTTGATGAGTTGGGGCATTGTGGAGGCTGTACCAGTGCAAATATGGGTGATACAACTCAGAAATCCAATTTGGATAGTATTTCAGAGGTATTTGGTGGTGAGTTTTGGTCTTTAAAAACTTAAACATAGATCAAAAACTTAGCAGATTGATTTTAATAAAATTGGAAGTCGTACTACATAATCATATAAGTTTTCAGCTTGAATAAAGTCATACAAATGGTTGTTTGTGCAAAATTTAGGGTTTTTAAATCACATTTGATCAAACTATAGCCTTCAAAACCATTTTACAGTGTCGAAAATGATGGATCTGAGTTCTACAATAAGAATGAAGAGCTACTCCAAGCATATGGTCATACAAGACCAACACAAAGGCTTGTTTACACATTGATTTACTCATTAGCTTTATAAAAGCAATGTAAAATATTTGAAAAATTAAATATTTTGATAATTTTTCAAAATTTTAACTTTAGACCAAAGTTACCAAAGGGCATACCTTATACCACTCATGCATTTTTCCACATTTGACTTCACATGAGGTTTCATTGTTTCCACGTGAATGAATCTTTCACCTTTGCTTTCACTCGAATTTGACGTGCCCCTGATTACCACGCTCTGATACCACCAATAGAACATAAACCACTTAGGTTGAATCTTGTGCCCACTGAGTGTGGGTTCATATGTATTTTATTAATTTTTTAAAAATAAGTACATAGAAAGGGTGTCGATATGTCGTTAAACCTTTTTACAAATCCAAACATGAATATATAGTTTTCACCTTATGACTGGTAAAAACCAACTAACTTCTACAACCATCTACGAGAATGCAACCTGTAAGGTAGTTTTATTATTAACTCAAACATAAATCTAAATTAATAAATCTAACTTAATTTATTTATAGGGGTGTCCTTATAAAAAGAAGCATGCATCATTTACATTTACTTAATTTAACTTACCAAAATTCTAAACTAAGTTAAGACTTTGGAACAAGTCCTAACACACTATTTGATTGAACATCCTAATACAAGGTCTCGTAAACTAGGAAGTTTATGACATGGAAGTTGAAAAACATAAATGTAATGTTATTTCAAAATTTGCAGTATGTTTCAAAGTTATAGGAGAATCGAAGCTGTGCATAAGCCATATTATATGATTTATTTTTCGCTTTCAATTTTATTTAACTAAGTACTTATGGACATGTTCATTTTGTGATTGAATGACTAATTGTGCTGACGTGTTATGATTTTAGCTAGTTATTTGCCAATGCTTCAACTTAAATAAGTTTTTCCATATTTAAGTGCTTCCTGGAACATCCTGGAGTGTATTTATCTTTGCAACACAACATCATTCTATTAATTTGGAGCCTAACTAAAGAACATAAGTTGATCAGGCAAGCAGATCGTTAGGATCTTGTCAAGTGTCATCATCCCACTCACCAGGAGGTGATGTCAGCAGAGTTCCTCGTATGTATTGTACACCAAATTTGGGACTCAAACAAGATATTATCGAAGAGATAATGGAAACCCAAAGATAATGACACTAATAGGAAGGGATAGAAAAGGCAAATCAAAATGCAAAGCTCATGCTTACCATCATTTTTACCTTCTCATAGCTCTGATCCAAGATTAGTATGCTTGAACTTGATTGTTGGATTGCTTGACAATGGCTTGGATAGGCTTGACAATGTTTTGCTTATGCTATTATTTCATGCATTCATTCACTTCTTCATTAGCCTGAGCCAATGAGGGTGTGTTGGCTTTATAGATTCATGGAGGGAGATCTTATGGTCCAAATTTGAATTTTGACCCATCAAGATCTAGGGAGGAGGATTTTCCATGGAATTTTTAATTCCATGGAATCCTCTAGAATAGAAAATTCTAGAGGATTAAGGCTAGAATGGAGAGATTTGTAGAATTCTCTAATTCTAGAGACCTCTTCATAGGGTTTTAGGGGTTTAGGAAAGGCTAGTGTAGGGTGGTGGGTGGTAGCTAGGATTTTCTTGAATTTTTAATTGGCAAGTGGGATTAGGGGTAGGCTTAGTGGGTAATAGGTTTTGTTTAGGGATTAATGATAGGATTAATTAGTTTTGGGATGAGATAAAGGTTATAGGAATGAGATGGGGGTTATTAAGCTAATAGTTGATTTATTTAGGAAGAGTGGGATTTAGGCCAAATTAGTGGAAACTAGAATAATTAGCAGGGTAAGCATAATTTAGTACATACATTTTACCCCTCTTTTCAAGGGTATTACGAGTGGACAAAGCAGGAGTAATGGTCTTAAAAAAAAACCCATATCACAGGTGATTGTTAGTAGATGATATTAGGGGATATGATGCTTCCTCGAGGGGACATGAGGGGAGGAATGCGTTGGATGGCCACTCAAAAAGGAGAAACGATGGGTGGGATGAAATGGCTAGACAAGGGGATGGGATGTGATATGTGGGATAGAAGAGGAAGAAAATGAGGTCGGCATCGAGTGATGAGCTACAAATTGATGATAATGCCCCTGATAAGGACATATGCACAAGGAATAGAGATGATGGGTGCCACAATTGTAGACACATCCCAAGCAAGAACACATGCATGGGAATTGATCGTAATAAGATGATGATAGGTTAGAAGGCCACAAGCTTTAGACATAACCTGAGCAAAGATGCATGCAAGGGAGAGATATTAGCCTAGACAAATGGATTATTTAATAATATTAGCGATAGGTGTGGATCAAACGATCAAGTGGTCAGGATAGTGTTGTTGATGATAGAGAAAAGTTGATATGATCGAGTGACCAAAAGGATTAGGATGATGCCCTGAGAAAAGGAACATGCACGAGGGAAAGAGAGGAGATAGGTTTCTAGATGGGAGCTTGGGCCAATATGGGCTTAGTTGGGATAGGAACGAGGATTGGAGAGGATAGGAATCTAGGTTGGATTAGGCGGATGGGAAGACTGGTTGGGAGGGGGCGAGGGGGGGAATGGGTTTGATATAGGCCAATGGTGAGTGTGGGTGGGTCATTTTCATTCTTCATTTTCAGAAAGCCAAAGCTTTAGCTAAGAACCATGGACCGTATTCCTCGATCTTCACATCACGGTGAGTAGGTCTAGGTGTATCAGAAGGAGCTTGAGGTAGGACCACTAGTAAGTATCTCTCTTGTTCTTCATGTTTTAAGCATTTTGGTATTTTTGGTTAGTGTTTTTAGGGTAGAAAATAAATGGGGCATCACAGATTTACAATCCCATGACTATGAATTATGCTCGCACTCATGATATTGTGGGCACAAATGTCAGGATTGGGAAGGAAAGTAGCAGGATTGCAATCCCGCTACTAAGGAATTGCGAGATTGCAATACCGTAACTAAAAAGTAGTAGTATTGTAATACCACTACTGGGGCTACTTAGGAAGATGAGTGGGATTGTGATGAGGGATAGGTGGGCAAAAGGGCTTGGCAACTAGTTATGGAGTAGGTGTCTTTGGTCAAAGAATTAGGCTAAGTGGGTAGGGTAATGGCAAGATAAGCTAAATAGGGGAAATGGGGAGGTGAGTGGGTTGATTATGTGTTCATGATGCAGAAGTGCTTAGGGATATTGGCATCTCGATCAAGGCACCTAGAGGTGTTACACGAGATGTGGCAGGTCACAGATGAGGAGTACAAGGTTCTAGAGCTGATAGGACTTCACGATGTAGCGACCATGCTGCCTATTCGGCTTGATCAAGCATTGATAATGGCTTTGGTGGAGCGGTGGCACTTAGATACTAGATCATTCCAATTTGTGATTGGAGAGATGATTGTTACTCTAGAAAAAGTTTATAGGATTTTCCATTTGTCGATGACTGGTGCAAGAATTTACTAGAGATCATGGACGTTAATTTGGATGTTGCAGCGGTTGGGTGGCAGTTTACGAATTGGTGTACATGATAGATCGATTGACCTAGATCGATGTCGATAGGAGGGGTCTTTAGGCAGATTGACATTAGTAGTTATGGCTCTTATATCTGGCATTCTACTACCAAATAAGAGTGGGAGATGGTTTCATCTCAGTTTAGGAGAGGTGGTGGATGATATGGTTCATGATCAACAAGTTTTTGCATGGGGGCCTGTCATACTGGCTCGCTTGTATAAAGAGCTACATCTAAGTGCTTACAGGGATGCATAAAGCTTTGAGCCTTATTTTGTATCACAGATATGGAGCTAGGAGCATATTGTGATTCAGCAACCATTGGGGGCTCTTGCTGGTTTAGAGCTGGGACAGGCTATGGTATGTTGATGGTGTGTGGTTGTCGGTGTGGCACAGGAGCATGTAGGGGATTTGCTATTTTATAAAGAGGCATTTGACACTTTGAAACCTGAGCAGATTACCTGGATGCCATACTGAGGCATTATGTTTGGGTGGGGAGATGAGGCATGTACTCAGTTCATGTTGACTGCATGCTACATTACTAGGAGTTGAGATTATATCATTGAGAGATATAGACTAGATCGAGTCCATCACCAGTTTGGGTTTGTTCAGGATGTGCCTGATTTTGAGCATATTTTTGCATGGAGTGTGTGGGAGAGGCCATAGTAGGGGAGGCCAGTCATGAGGCTGGATGCTTTCTTTGACTATCAGGGTTTGGCACCGTTTCAATGGGATTTTATGACAATTATACTAGAGCAGGGGTCACAGTCGAGTATCAAGCATGGTGGCAAGGACAGGTATCAAGGCAGTTGACCCTTGTGATGATGAGGAGAGTAGTGCAGAGGGTTTTAGCAGCATGAACTCACATTCAAGAGTAGGTACGATAGTGGGGATAGGGACCAGCTTAAGATGTGATGGATATTGATGCAAGGGATGATGGGTAGGGATAGGGACTTGGTGATGATCAAGGTTTGGATCAGCCAGTGGTACATGCATGTATGCCACAGATTCCCAAGCAACCATCTAGAAGAGTGGGACCATCTCACCCTAGCTGATATGTTGATGATGAGGCATTGATATCTAGGTTACAGGAAGAGCTTCACACTCGAGTTGTGGAGATTGGTGGTATTAGTTAGGACTGAGACTAGTTGCATGCATGGATACATGCCTTAAGGATGTAAGAGGATGGGATACTGACATAGGCACAGGGATAGATTGTTGGCCTATAGGCATGGGTTGCTCAGTAGGAGAGTGAGTTATCCTAGCTTTGGGCAGAGGTAGTAGCTTTTCAGAGTCAAATACATCAGCAAGATACCTAGCTTAAGTAGGCATAGTCGCAAATTGTGACTTTACAAGGACAAGTGGATGGGTTTCCAAGATAGTTGGCACCACTTCATGCATGGATTCAGGATTTGCAGGGGGAGTTGGCTAGTGTTGAAAGGGCTCAGGATGCTGCAAGTGCAAACCTTCAGGGATAGGGGATGATGGGGATGATGGACCAGATCATGCTATTGACACAGGAGGATCAATATTACCAGACTCTTTATGAGGCAACTTTACCTTTAGAGCATAGGGCAAGATCTTTTTGGGTGAACCAGTCTTCAATGAGGCAACCCTCGAGGAGTAGGGGGCGAGGCCACCCTCATCACCTCTGCCATGATAGACATATTTTTTATGTTCATATTAGGACATTCTTTTGCTTATTGTACACGAACCCTTATATATATATATATATATATATATATATATATATATATATATATATATGATGATTCATTCTTTTCAGATTCATGTATTATTGATGGTTATGTATATTGTTGTGATATGATGGCATGTGGTTATATGATGACTCATGATGATTAAGTTATTTGAGTTTATGTATGTATGATGATGATTTTATGCTTTTATTTTTTAATTATTTATGATGATGTATATTATGAGCTCATGATTATTTTGTGATGTTTTATGTTAGCTTATGGCAAATGTAATGTGATGATGATACGATCTCATGTTTGTGATATGTTTGTTGTGATGGTGCTTATGATGATGGCCTATTGATATGATGTTATTGAGTTGTTATTAGTTCTTGTTACGATACATGTGAGATGGGACATATTGGTTAGGATGTTTTATTGTGATGTTTGGTGGATGTGTTATCGATTATGATACTAAATATGATGATGTACTTAATTTTATTTACAATGTTATGCTATTGTACTGATGGATTTGAACCATGTGACGAGCGATGTGCATATTTTTGTGGTGGGATATTGTTAGGATGCATATGATTGTGATGGGTGTATATGATGGGATTTTGTTAATTTATGTATGTACAATAGATATGGCCCCTGTTTCATGATTGTCCTTTATGGGTTGGTGCTCCTGCATCATTGTGGTAAGGGATTATGGGATGAGGGTGGGTAGGAAAGTTTTGGTTTAGGGATTTTGGGGATGGTTAGGGGGATATGGCTTGGGATTGGTTGCAAGGGTAGGATTTGGGTCTTGGGAAGATTGTCAAGCATTTATGCAACCCATGTTAATGTCACATCTTTATGAGATATCCCAATGGTCTTGATAGGGCCATGACAATTATATTAAAGATGTATAGTAGGAACTCTATTTAAAAGGGGATGAACCATCCATGAGTGTTTACTTCAATGGTCAACCCTTGCCCTCTTTGTTCCCGAATGTGCAGGCATATGAAAATTAAACTAATCAAAAGATAAAACTTCATCGCATTCACAACAATATAATGATCACACAAAACACACACATGCTTAAGCAGAATACATTCACAATCTTCTAAATGGTTACAAGATGAAGGTGGAAGCCAGAAGTGGAATGAGGAAGAGATGGGAGTGATAGTGGCTGAGTTATCCTTAGGCACAAAAAGGTGACCAAGTGTTGCTTACATAGTTTGCAAGACCTCAGGCCAATGTAGTTTTGGCTAATGGATGATGATGATGATGATGATGATGATGATGATGATGATGATGATGATGATGATGATGATGATGATGATGATGATGATGATGATGATGATGGGAATTGATGGATAGAAAGTGAGGATGATGATGATGATGTTGGTGGTGTAGTGATAGTTAACTGATTTTAGGTGATATGGGAACGTATGACATATGGACAAGGTTCAAATCATAAAGCCAAGAATAAAGGAGCATGGACTATTATGTCAGGAATCAGAGTCATAGTAACCCCTGTGTTCTGTTGACCTTTGAAAGTGATAGTGGGAATGGATGGTTGTATGGATGGAAAATATTTAGCATGATGTGGTTGGGGCTAAGAGGAGACATATCTATCATAGGAACTTTGTCTAAAAGAGTGGGTAGAGATAGATGGAGTGATAAAAGATCCTGAGGATATGGATAATGTCTTCAAGAATAGATAGATGATTTGGAAAGGTTCCTTCAACAATTGTCCCAGAGGTAGCCCTTGTTGCTTTTGTGATGAAGATGTTGATTCCTTGTTGCATATTCCCACTTATTGAGACCAAGGCCAGGCTATCCTTACCATGGCACCGGGAACCAATTTTCACCATGGTACTTGCCCAAGGCACCAGCAAGCTAGTTTTCACCATTGGACAGATTTTTTTTTTTAGATGGATGGGATGGATGGGTCTTATAGATGGAGGATACAAGGACTAAATGTAGAACCACTTGAGATGCATGATGTTCATAGGATCATCCAATTTTTCTCCCTCAAGCGTGGCCAATTTGTATGCCCCTAAGCTGAATTTAGCAATAATGATGTATGGGCCTAACCAATTGGCTTCAAATTTTCCCTTATCTCTTTCTGCATTAGTGTTCTTCTGATTTTTCTAGAGGACCAAGCTGCCTATTTCAAACTCCTAAGCCTGAATCTTCTTGTGGTATTGATTCTTGAGTTTATTTTGATACGCCCTTAGGTGATTCAGGGCCTATTGTCATTTTTCATCAAGGAGTTCCAACTCTTGTAGGTGCTCTTGTTGGTGATTATGGTTAGTAATTATGTCTCATAATGAAAGATGAAGAGAAGGGAGCTCTACTTCCATAGCTAATATTGCTTCAGCTCCGTATGCCAAGGCATAGGGGGGTGGCCCATATGGGTGTGCAAACATTAGTGTGATAGGCCCATAATGCTGGATATAATTGAACATGCCAATCACGTCTAGCTTGATTGATTGTCTTCTTTAGGATTTTGATTAAGGTCTTATTGGTTGCTTTTACTTGTCTATTGCCTTGGGGATAATATGGGGATGAGAAATGTTGTGTGATGTGGTACTTTTGACAAAGAGCCTCAACATCCTGATACTTGAAAGACTTGTCATTGTTTGAGATAATATTGACAGGTATGCCAAAGCGGTAGATGATTTTATTGAGGATGAATTTAGATATATGGAAGCAAATTGTGTAAGTCGACGGCATTGGTTCTACCCATTTTATGAAATATTATATTGTTGTGATGATAAATTTATGCCCATTTGAGGAAGTAGGATTAATCTTGTCGATTAGATCAAGGCCCCATATAGAAAAAGGCCATGGGCTCATGGTAGGATGTAGTTCTTGTGCCAGTGCATGGATAAGGTTTCCATGTCTTTGACAGGCTTCACATTTTCACACATATTGGAAAGCACCATCTTCCATGGTTGGCCAATAGTATCCAATTTGAAGGAGATTCTTGGCTAAGGCCATGCCATTGATGTTCCCTCCACAAATGCCAGCATGGACTTCCTTGATCGCTTGAGCTGCCTCATCCAAGGTCAGACACCTTAACAGAGTTTTGTCATAACCCCTTCGATAGAGCATGCTACCTAGGATGGTATAACAGGTGGCTTGATTGAGAAAGGATTTTCACTGATGGTGAGTAAGATTAGGAGGTAGGGTATTGTCATGAAGGTATTGGTAGATTGTGTGATACCAAGGGAGACTGGGATTAATAATGGCACAAATGTGTGTAGGAGCCAAAAAATGATGCGCTGGGGTGATCAATTGTTCAATCAGAAAATTGCCCTCTAAGACTCCTTCAGGAAGATCAACGAGGGATCCTAGAGTAGCCATAGAGTCAGCGACCTTGTTATTATCTCATGGCACTTTCTCAAATGTGATACATTGAAAACTAGTTTTCAATTTATCAACCAGTTACTTGTAAGGGAGCAACTTCTCATCCTTTGTTTGAAATTCTTCATTTGCTTATTTAATAATTAGTTGAGAGTCCTTGAAAACTTTCAGACGCTGGATGTTTCACTATATGGCAAGATGAAGTCCTACTCTGAGGGCCTCATATTCTAAGATATTATCGGAGTAAGGGAATGCGAGATGAAAAACTTTAAGAATGAGAACACCTTGTGGGGTGATTAGCAAGATTCTTGCCCTTGATCCATGAGTGGTGAATGAACCATCAAAATATAACTTTCAGCTTTTTACCGATGAGGTGATCATGATAGATTCATCTGGAAAGGGAGATGTAAACAACTCAGCCAATTCTAGGGGAGCTTCTACCAATTAATCTGTTATAACCTATTCTTTGATTGCTTTCTAATGGACATATTCAATATCAAACTCGTTAAGCAACATGATCCATTTTGCCATGCCACCTATTAGAATTGCTTTGCATAGGAGATACTTTAAAGGATCTATTTTTGTAATTAGATGTACTTGATTGTTGAGCATATAATGCCAAAGTTTTTGGGAGGCAAAGACCACGGCTAAACATGCCCATTCAACTAGCGTATAATTTAACTCATATGCTATTAAGGTACGCTTGAGACAATAAATGGCCCATTCCTTTCCCAGATCATTATGTTGTATAAGAAAGGCTTCGATAGCATAAGGAGTGGTAGATATATATGGTAACAATGGTTTTCCTAGGACTGGTGGAGACAAGACAGGTGGATTTGCCAAGTATTGCTTAAGATTCTCAAAATCCTTCTAACAATTTTCATCCAAATGAAAGGTTGTTCCTTTCTTAAGCAAGTGAGTGAATGGATGACACTTATCAGCGAGTTGTGAGATAAAATGCCTAATAAACTGGAGCTTACCTTGGAGACTATGAAGCTGTTTAAGTGTCCGAGGAGGTGACATCTCAGTGATTTCTTGAACCTTTGTTGGATCTACCTCAATGCCTCTTTTGGAGATAATGAAGCCTAGTAATTTTGTTGATGTTACATCAAAGACACACTTTTTGGGGTTCAAGCGCACCTTGTATTCTCATAGTCTTTCAAAAATCTTATGAAGGATTGCAGGATGCTTGGATCGTGAGTGAGACTTTCCCAAGATATCATCAACATAATCTTCCACAATATCATACATCATGTCATGGAAGATAGCAGTCATCACATGTTGATATGTTGCCCCTATGTTCTTTAGGCCAAAAGGCATGACCTGATAGTAAAACATGCCCCATGAGGTGATGAATGTTTTTTTGTGTTGGTCTTCGAGAGCAATTTTGATTTGGTTGTATCCTGAAAATCCATCCATGAGAGACAGCATCTCATAACCAGTAGTTGAATCTACAATCATATCAATGTTAGGAAGTGGAAAATCATCTTTGGGACATGCCTTATTGATGTCACAGAAATTAATACATATATGAATCTTTCCATGTGGTTTTGAGATGGGAACTATACTAGATATCCAATGGAAATAGTCAATGAGATGAATGAATCCAGCATCCAAGAATTTTTGTAGTTCTTCCTTAACTAGCAATGCCACATTTGGATGTATCTTTCATAATTTTTGTTTGATTGCTTTGGCATTAGGATAGACATCAATATGATGGACTACTAGTGAAGGATCAAACCCAGGCATATTTTCATAGCACCAGGTAAAGACATCAATAAATTCTTTGAGTAAGGCAGTGAGAATTTCACGCTTTAATTGCGTAAGATATGCCCCCAATTTCATGATCTTGGGTTTTTCTTCAGTTCCAATATTTATTTCAATAACTTCCTCAATGAGTGAGGGCGATTGTTCTAATAGATAAGGGGGGTTTTTGATTTTTGGCGTGTCAAAGGCGATAATTCCTGGCAACTCAGTATCAACATCCAGATATTCTTCTGATTAAATAGGATTATCTGGAATGTCATCAAGTTCTATAAAAGGTTCTCCTTCTACTTCAGGGGTTCCATCATCACTTTGTGCACTTGGTGACTCTTGTTGTCCAAAATATGCTAATTCATAGAGATTGATTGAGAACCCTTTCTTGTGGTCCCCTGATGGAATGAAAGTCCTTTCCCCCAGGGATTCAAGAATAGCTTCATCATTTTGAAATGTGTCAAAGGCAGGATCTTGTTCGGTATCCCAGTCTATGAGGGAAGGATAGTAGAGGGAGATATCAATGGTAAAGATGGAGGTGTCAAAAAAGAGGTTAGTGGTAGCCAGCCTTTGAATTGACTACAAACAATCCCTATTTCAGTATTCTCATCGGGGAGAGTTCACTCTTTGGTCAAGATAGAATCCACAATGACATCGAGAGGGTCATCACCATATGGTTTGTACCCTAGACCATAATAAGATGAGTTATTTTGAACATCGATAGGCTTTATACAACCCTGCTCTTGTATGCCTAGTCCCTTTCCTTTATAATCCATGTTTTCCATTATGCGATACATAATAGGATATTTTTGCTAGGGTGCGATGAAGGTATCATCATCAAGTAAGAGCCATAAATCATCACCATCTTCAATGTGTTCATCTGATAAAAATCTTGCACTTTCAAAAGTCATGGGCCCAAACTGATACTTGATGGTCTGAACTTCATTGCAGGGGACCCATAGCTTTGGGGAGACAATGGGAGATGGAAAATGCAAAGGGTTTTATACTTATATTCACTGCATCCTCTATATGTGATTTTTAACTTGGCAAGGTCCTGTGTTGGGGAGGGTGCGGTGGCTAATTGATAAGGAGAAACATATTTGGAAGTTGTAGGACTGAGGATGGAATTCTTGGAGCCTCTAGGCAATGATGGAGAAGGATTTTGATTCATTTGACAGCTGTGATGGTCAATAACCCCTGGAATGGTGAATTCCATCCCTGAGTGGGGGAATTTGAGGCATTGATGAAGAGTGGATAGGATGGCTTGCATTTCATGATTCCAAGGTCTCCCAGGAAGCATATTATATGGCAAGTCCACCTTGATCACATGTACCAAGGTTTGATGGACTATAAGCCCCACAGTGATGGGAAGATAAATAGACCAAACGGATGGCCACTCATTGCCATCGTACGCTTTGATCATGATGAGATTAGGTCGTAGAAATGATTCAGAGTACCCCAACTTCTTCAAAAAGTCCACATTACATAGGTTAAGTGTCGATCCTCTGTCTATAAGGACACGAGAGACATGGTGATGGGTAATGGAAACATCAATGTATAATGGGTAGTTATGATGAGGGCCAGCTGGTGGTAGATCCTATGTGTTGAAAGTGAGTTGTGGGGAGGGCAATAAATGAGCCACTAATGCTTGAAACTGATTGGTGTCCAAGTTACTATGTACTTGTAGATCATTAAGCACTTGATTTAATATTTCCTTGTGCAAAGCGGATGTTTTTAGAAGCTCCATAAGGGAAATCTGGGTAGGGGTCTTTTCTAGCTATTGAACGATGTCATAAGACTTATCAAGCCTATTTGTGACTTTATTATAGGTATTCCCCCTTGGCATAGTGGAAGAAGTGGATGCTTGTTGGGAAGGTGCTACTGGGATGGTGATTTTGTTTCACTTGGTAGTAACAGTACAACAAGAGGTGGCCAAATTTATTTTCAAAACTAGAGGAGTTTTTTCAAAGGTGGGAATTTGGCGAAGCTTGATGGTATTAATATAATGATATGACACATTATGATAATTGGTACAATTGGAAGATGATTCCTGACCTTGGTCTCTTGGGGGTCTTTGATTCCTTTATTCATGTTTGGGGAGAGGATCCTTGTATATTCCCAACTGTCCATTTCTTGATTGAGTAAGAGCGGGCTCTCCTTCCAACTCAATGTCACCTCTTTCAATCAAATCTTGTACATAGTGTTTGAATTGCATGCAATTCTCGGTACCATGGCCTTTTACTCTATGGAATTTACAATATTCATTATCATGATACCAATCTGGATTTGGTTGGTGCTCATCAATAGGTCAAATCTTTGGTAAATTAATCATGCTGGCCACAATCAACTGCTGCTAATATAGTTACCAAAGGGATACCCAAACTTGTAAGGGGTCACCTTCCTGTACAAGGTCTTGGATTTCCCCTAGGAACCTTGATAGAAGAGACATGTGGTTGCGATGGGAGTCCCTTTCTTTGGATATTTTGGACATGTTGCTCTTGTGGTTTATAATCTGTTACTCCATCTCCAACAACATTCTTGTTTTTGTTAAAGACCTTTGGCTTATTTGAGAATGGGGTTCCTGAACTTGCAGTGCTCCCACTACGAGAGAATGGCTTGATGGTTCCTTTTTCCATGAGGGATTTTTCAACCTACATCCCCTTTTATATAATCTCATTGAAATTTTGTGCACATTATAGCTTCCACTAATATTTCAATTCTATATTGAGATTATCACAAATATTTTTACCATCTCATTTTCGGGTATGGTGCATCTCAATTGACTTCACAATCCATGCCACCATTGTAAGAAATAAACCATATTTTCACCATATCTTTGTTTTGTGTTATAGAGGTCAATAATAGACACATCATGTTCTATGTTGAAGGAGAAATATCTAGGAAATTGCTCTATCAATTCCCCAAAGTTGAAGATTGACCCTTTAGGAAGATGCATGAACTACTCTAATGTTGGTCTTGTCAGACTTCTAAGGAAAAGCCTTAAAATGTGGGCATCTTCTTGTGATACTTCATGGCAAGTAATGAAGAATTCTTGCACGTGATCCCCTTGGTCTCTCCTTCCCCTATATTTCTCAAACATTGGAATTTTAAAGTGCGAAGGGAATGTAACCTGTAGTGCACTATTGTCCAAAGGTGATGAACAGAAATCCTCGTATTTATATTTGAGGGCCTGTGACCTGGGGTCCACCTATTAGAGGGATTGTTTCATCATCTTCCATTCTTGGGCAAAGGTAAGATCCCTAAGAGGATTGACAGTTTGGTTTTGACTTCCTTTTGGGATATGAGCATGATGGCTATTATGAGTAGTATGATTGGTATGACTATTATTGTGGACATTATTGTTGTTGTGTTGAGCTTAGAGGAGAAGGTTAATTTGTTGTGTGAGTTGGTCTAAGTGATCCTCAATGGCAAACTATCTCCTATTAGCCTCATCATGTTGATTAATAAGAGGTGGTTATTGGTCACCTTCATCTAAGAATCCATGGTCTACTTCCTGGTGATCATTGTGTCGTGGGGTTAATGGACGGTCTATATTATTTAGGCAGGAGCCCCCAATTTCCATATTTCAATTTTGTTGTACATATTGTTCCAAGAGTTGGTGAACACCTTCATTATTAAGGAGGTTATTGAGAGTGTTGGCATTATCATTTTCCCCCCGTGGTGTAAGAATGTCACTATGGAAATCCTCATATTCCTGATTTGGGTCCATGAGTTTCCCCCTAATATATTCTTCCTGATTTGAACCTTGTCCTTGGCGTAATTGGGCTCGGGTTTGAATGACCATGATGAAGGGAAAGTGAGGTAGAATGAGGTATTATTGAAAGTCTTTTGACTATTAAATTGTGGTCCAAAAGATGAGACTACTAGTGGTCAAGAGAAAAGTTTGATAGATAGGATAACTAGAAATTATCAAGAGAACAATAGTCCTTTTAAGATATCAAACTAGCAAGGAAAGGGGGTGATAGGATCAAATAATTTTGTCAACTAGCAAGTGGACAAGTTGATGGGTGCTAGAGATAAAAGACACTTGATAATGATAAAATATAATGATGGGTGCTAGCTTGATATCTTATAAGATTATGTTCAATAATAATTTTAAGTCAAGAGAGGATGATGATGGTGTAGAAAGGAACTAACCACTAATGGTTTGATCTTTTGTCTTCAACTGAATAGTCAAGAGAGGGACGAGGAGAAAGTGTGTGAGGGTGGGATATGATTAAGAAGGCATATGGATAAGGACCACTTATCCAAAATGAATAGATAGGGGTGATGCGGATGTGATTAGGGAATTGGGAGAGTAATATGCAGACCCAAGTGGTTCTCACAAAATGGCTAACTTGAGATGAATGAGGGTGATGGAAGTGGAGGGTGATATGGGGGATATGGACTATGGACCAAGCATTAAGGATGGGTCATGAAGGACACTTTATTTGATCACAAGGAGGGGAATGAATCCTTGTGAATGATAACCAAGTGGTACTAGGATATGGAATAGGTCAAGATATTGATGGTAACTATATGTTTATGTAGGTGTCTATGGGAATGATCAAGACTGTGGTGTGCTAAAGATATTCGTATGATGACGGTGATATGTACAAGGGGATGAGGATAATATAAGTGGATAATAGACAATTGTTATGAAGTATGGATTACGTGGACAAAATAATTACAAGGGGATGGAATAATAGATGTGAATAGTGGGATAAGTGGATAATAAACCTAAGGGTGAATATGGTAGTATATGAATAATATAGATGGAGGGGGTGAACAATAGATGTTGAAATATGATATCTTAAGGATACAATGGGTAGATTGATGGATATAGATGTGAGGATTGGATTATGCGAATAAAACAAGTGATGGGATGAGGTGACAAGATGAGTGGATGATTGGTGTAAAGGAGGGATTATGAGGGTGAGATGGATCGAAAAGATGGATAATGATGTAAAGCAAGATCTTCTAGACTACTATATAAAAAATAGGAAAGACAATAATGAGATTATGAATGGAGGTAAATACTAGGTGGGTATTGGTGATGAACGATGGATAGAATGGATAGACAACCACTATATGTGGGATGTAATGATGGTTAATACAAGGTGAAAAGGGGAAGGAATGTTTTATGGAATGAATGAGATATGGTCAAATATAGTAGATGTTTATGGGATGGATATAAATAATAGAATGCTTGGGGAATATGGAGTATGATACATATTTAACTAAAATGTGGAAGGATGTGAAATGATGGTGCAAAGTGAGGTGGAACGATGAGGTGTCGATAGGATAGGAAAATGATATAGATGGGTGAATATGATGATCAAAATGGGATATGACAAATAAGGTAGTGGATGCTAAGTTTTATGGATAGGGTATGGACCTAAGAGGCACTATTGACTTAATGTAGGATGACGAATTGGTATAATGTGGTGATGGGAATGGTGAAGGTCAAAAGATTGGTCAAGATATGCCAATTACTTAAGGAAGAAGGGTGATATTAAGATGAGTATGGGGAATGAAAATGATGTGGACCAAGGCAAATGTTATGGAATCGAAATGGGAAAAGATGTGATATGGATATCTAAGACAAGATGATGATAGGATAATGAAAGTGATCCTATACGTTTTCTAAGGTATGCACACAAAAAGTATGGGTGTGGCCAACTCGACTAACAAACAAAACGGGCCTTATCATAACATACAAACAAATCATGCACATATACATCCCTAATTAGTAAACCATATGGGAGTGTAACTCGATGTCCACACCATCTAACAACTACACAAGTGAGGTTGTAGGCGGGTGACTCGTTACAAAATCAACTGAATCCTCTCAACCTTGCTTGCTCTTGATGGTCACTTGGGTACTGATACTGACGTTAATAGTGGAACACCTATTATGATCATAGGCTCTTATTCTATGATTTACATAAGGATCCAAGGGAGTCCCTTATATACTCAAAGCTATGATGGGGCCCGAGTCCGTATAAGATGTTGTCTAATTGCCCTGGGTATATGGACTTAATCATCCTCACTCCATAAAACACTTTATGGGGAATTCTGCTTAGGCCGTAACAACAATTCTCTCCTGATATTTATACTCCATTAGAACATAGAGTGTGGTTAGCACGTGGTGGTGAAATCCACGATACTAACCCCTAAGGACTAAGCCACGTGCATGGTGATGAAATCCACGTCACGTGATATCCTAGGGAAGCTTTGTACAAACAGGCAAACTCATGATACAATTAATTAACCATTCTAATTATCTATGTGAGCTTCACACGATACAATAGATTATGTACAATCAAACAAGGTACACACACAAAGATCATACACAAATCAAGCAATTATAAAATCACCTATTTAAGATTAATCAAAGATGGGCACCCGTCTTCTTGCAGCATAAAGGTTATAAATCCTCTAGGGTGCCACTAAGAATCCTCCAAACTTGACATAATGGTCAGAAAACCTAAAACTACAATACCGCTACTACACAGAGCAATATCACTACTCACAAAACAATACCACTACTAAAAAAGTCACGGTATTGAAAAGCTTAATTTATCCGTTGTTGTCCATCCTAAACCAAGTTAAAAAGTACTAGATCAGATTACAAAAATTTTGAAGACTAAAAATAATTACAAGGCTTTGTTTTTAATACAATTACTGATATCAAAATTGTCAAAAATCTAAAATTAATCACTAAAATACTGATGTTTAATATCGCTAATCTAGATAACAATGCTGCGATTTGTAGGACAATCCCGTAACTTTAAAAGTAGCAGTATTGTCAAATTTGGGCAAACTCCAATAGTCTTCCCTTGGATGTTATAAACTCTGTAGGACATAATCACCCTTAATCAGTTTGAATATTTAAATATTTGTCACCAAAGATGAAAGATTTGCCAAGATGATCAAAGGGTAAAAAAGGTGATTCTTAATTAAAATGATGTTGCAAAAACTTTATAGCTCCTAATATCCTCTTTTGTCTATAAAGACAAACTCTAATCAGGATACTAGAGTAGAAAAAAGATCAACAGGGAAGGGTTCTGACCTGTTTATGTGAAATAAATAATACCACTACTTTAAACAATAATACCGCTACTTACAGTCCAATGTTGCTAATATTAAAGTGGTGATATTGTCGAAGCTGGGCAAAAATTTCTTACCACCTTGGTGATGTTTATCAGCTGATCTCCTTCGCTACTTGTAGGATGATACCATGACTTTTATAGTAATGAGATTGTTGAAATATGCTCAAATGATCTACTGGTGGTTCCTCAGAAATCAATATCCTCCCTGCACACCACAAACAACACACTTGACAAAAATATAGGGTTAATCAGCTAGCTATCTAAATGTGAAAAACTTCAAGTTGCAATATCATTAATGGGAACGATGATACTGCTAATAGCAGGACAATAATGTGACTTTAAAAGTAGCAGTATTATTAAAACCTAATGAACCCTAAAGACCCTTGATCACTAACGGTTTGGCTTACAATACTATGATTGTTATCATCAATATCATTGTTGCAATACCGTGACTATCATAAAAAACATGAAAATTCAAATTATGCACTTGTTTTCTCTTCTAATTGGACCTACAATGATCTAAAATTCTTCCATCAATAATGTTAGCTTAAATAAGGGAGATTGGTCCCACCGTGGTCGCCAAAATGTACACCAAATTTAGGATTTAAACAAGATATTATCAAAGAGATAATGGAAACCCAAAGATAATGACACTAATATGAAGGGATAGAAAAGGCAAATCAGAATGCAAAGCTCATGATTACCATCATTTTTACCTTCTCATAGCTTTGATCCAAGATTAGTATGCTTGAACTTGATTGTTGGATTGCTTGGAGATGCTTGACAATGGCTTGCTTATGTTATTCCTTCATGCATTCATTCACTTCTTCATTAGCCTGAGCAAGTGAGGGTGTGTTGGTTTATAGATTCATAGAGGGAGATCTTATGGTCCAAATTTGAATTTTGGGCCATCAATATCTAGGGTGGAGGATTTTCCATGAAATCCTCTAGAATAGAGAATTCTAGAGGATTAGGGCTAGAATGGAGAGATTTGTAAAAGTCTCTAATTCTAGAGATCTCTTCATAGGGTTTTAGGGGTTTAGGAAAGGCTAGTGTAGGTTGGTGGGTGGAAAGCTAGGATTTTCTTGAATTTTTTATTGGCAAGTGGGATTAGGGGTAGGTTTAGTGGGTAATAGGTTTTGTTTAGGGATTAATTGGTTTTGGGATGGGATAAAGGTTATATAGGATATAGCAATGAGATGGGGGTTATTAAGTTAATAGTTAAATTATTTAGGAAGAGTAGGATTTAGGGCAAATTATCAAAAATTAGAATAATTAGCGGGGCGAGCATAATTTAGTGCACACACGTATTATCCCAGACAAGCAAAGTAGTGAGAGTCGTCCATGTGTAATCATCCCACTCACCTAAAGGTAACGTTAGAAAAGTTCCTTGTACGAAATATCCTAGACAAGCAGAATAATGAGATTTATCCATGTGTCATCATCTTGCTCACCCAAAGGTGACGTTAATTTTTTATTGTGTGGACTCACATAGAGTAGAAATAGCAAAATGAGAGTTGTAGTTGTATATACCCAAAAGTTAGATCTGTGTTTGAATAGGACAAGACCAAGTAGACAAAGGATATGATCAATTACCACTACCATTCCAATTGGTCAATCTTGTATTTTGCATAAAAACATGAACATAAGGTCAAAGTCATATGTAACAACTTGAGTTGGATCTATGTGCACAAATTTTCCCTTTGAAAGTGTGTGGAAGACATGTGGATAGTTTCTCCAAAGTTGAAATCATATTGGGGCATGCAATGATTGAAAGAGTACAAATATAAAAAGGTGTAATGTAGTTGGGTTGAGCTAATCCTAATCACCCCCAAAATGATTGAAGACTCCCTACATATCCAATACTCCAAGGAGGGAAATCAATCCTAATGTAGTTATCCCTTTTATAGTGCTTTGTGTAATTATTTTCCTTTGAATATATGAATGCATCTATAAATGGCTTGAATAATTAATCATGCTTACCTTATGGCTTGATAAAATAGGCTTGGACTTGGTTGAGGACTACTTTTAGTGATCAAAATTAGAATTGGGACAAATAGGGAACTTTTTCTTAATGTGCACTTATGAAAATATGCCTTTGCATTAAAATTACCGAGTGAAATAATAAGTGACTTAAACGTGCCTTTATATCAATACAAAAAGGTAAACCACGTGCTAAGAAGCCTAAAAACATAGAAGATGAGCTAAGGGAGTGTTTAATTTCAAAAAGTGACCGTTGGAGGGTTAAGGATAACAACATCTCATAGGGACAAGAACACATCCCATTATTGTCCCTATTGGATGTTATTATCCTTTAGGGATAAGTGCTAATATTTGGATTTGGGTTTGTCCATACATATGCTTAAGGGCATTTTAACAATTATAACATTTTTGTATATGACAAATGACAGATTGAAGTAGAAATAGGTCTTCACATTTGCTTAGGAGAGGGTGAAGTGGTAAAATAGGTACTAATTAAGTGCCAAGTTAATTAAGGATAAAAAGGGGTAAACTTATATGATCAAGTATTCATGACTAGATTGAGGTTATTGCAACACCCTATTACCCACAAACTAATGGTTAACCCAAGGTAGTTAACTGATTTTTAGTTCATTTTCTTTGTGTCTATCACATCAAAATAAGTAGTGGGACAATGATCTCATTGAGTTACCACATGGTTACAATAGAATTTAATTCATATCCCCACACGATACTCCATTTGAGTTTCATTATGGGTATCAAATCCTTTCTCCTTATAATAATTTGGCAGTTCCCCTAAACTTCTTCAACTCATTAAAAATATGATGAAGATAGAGCTTCTTCTATTGTGCAATAATTGGGTAAAGTTCATCCACAAGTTCATGATAAACTGTTGAAGATTGAATTTGATGCAAATCCCATAAAAATATACTATGGGTGACATTCTACATTACTAGAATTTATGTGTTATATAGTAAGGAAAATATTACACAAGATTTCAAAATTGGAATTGAAATTTGGAGATGACACGTAGACAAGATAAAGAAACATATCACTTTTTTTTTTATATAAACATTATTTTTATGGTATCCTCTCAAAATAGATGAATGGTTATCTATTTTCTTTATATGTGCTGTCAATATTTTTATCAATATATGTACATCTAAACCATTAAAGAATATGAAAAAATTTATTCTTCCTCATGCAACTCTTCATCTATTATAAATTATGGTGGAGTTGTGCCATGATGTAATGGTCAATCATCATGCATGAAACAATACCCCACACCCCATGTGGATACTTACCCTTGAGTCATATGGGGGTGTCTACTTCATAAGGAACAACAATAAATATAATTTCAAGGTAAACTAGTATCAACATTATCTCGTGTCAATGGAATTGTTGATGTAGAGTATAAAGGAGCACTGAGTAGGCATCAACCTAGAAGTAGAATATTGGTCTTTGTGGTATGGTCCTAAATTTAGATTGTTGGCACTGTCCATCATATATTTAGAGATGCCACTTCAACTGGAAATTAAATACAAGAGCTTCATGGTTGGCATCATCTAATCAAATCCATATATATATTTAGATTGGTGATAAATTTTGACTTTACTTAGATAAATGGATATTAAAATCTCAATATTGAAATCTCAAATTTATTCAATTATAACCAAATAATTTGATATTTATGTTAGATATATTTTAATTTTATAATAAAAAATAATTATAACATTGTGACTCCCACTCAAACTCCATCAAGGGCAGTGTTTCCTTCTCCTTATGGTTATGAAAGTGCATTGCCAACCCACACTATTTACACTAAGAATGCCCATTGATTAGTAAAAATTTATTGTCCCCTTAATTAGGTATCAAAATCCCACCCCTTAGGCAATTATCCCAGGAGGAATTCTTAAGTTTATCAATATTTATTAATAAGAAATTCAATAAGCAATTTTTTAACCTCATCTCATTTATAGGTAGAACCTGAGTGGGCCTAATGGTGAAGTTGTGTGTATTCTATATAGGAGGCGTAGGTTCATATCTAGAGTAAGGTAGGGTATATATGCCTTGTTGAACAATATATAAGATAATTGTAAAAATAAAACAAACTATTTGTGGGATTCTAAAAGGTAACTCTCATACATCAAATTGGTGTCTCACTTGGCAATGACCATAAAAACTACCTTTACCATTTTTTACCTTTCTATTTTCTCCCCCACCTTTGCCCACACTTTTTAAAATTATAAATCCAAAATTATTAGTTTAAAATTATCTCAAAATCTCACAACAATGAGATTACCATTTTAAAAAAATTCCTAAATTATCTAAGCATATGTTTCAACTTCCAACCTACCTCTTTAACAACCACTCAAAGTCTTAGACCAAAAAATTTAGAGCTATAGTTTTAAGGATTAGATTATAAATATTTTTCTCTCATTGTATAAAATATTTTATGGAAACTCCCTCTTAATAGAACTAGAAGCAACAACATCTTATATTGGACCACACCCTTAGATATGTCTATGTATTTAGATTTATCTTTGGATTCTCTCTTTAAAGCCATTTATCTCATTTCTTTTGTAATATGAAAGAATATTTTAGAGTGCAAGTTCCCAAGTTAATGTGTTATCATCCTCCTCTATCTTTGGATTCTCTCTTTTAAGAGACTTATCTCATTTGTTTTACTTTGAAAGCATATTTTAGAGTGCAAGTTCCCAAGTTAATGTGTCGCCATCCTCCTCTCCCTATGTTATTATAAAATTATTATCAACCCCAAACTTTAATAACTATCACATCCACCTAAATTTGTTAGTGTCAAGAAGAAAATAATGATTTCAAAACTAAGAACTAACTCTCACGAGCTGCATGGTGAGACTGATAGATAAAAACACATTGAAAAAGAGAATATATAAGTTATGTAACTTAAATGAAATAGAATATGAAGCACATTTCCTCCTAACATGTCCATTATATAATGACATTAGATGTGATTACACATATGTTTATTATCATTACTTGGTTCATGACACCTTAAATCAAGGTAACCAAACAAATCGTGGAGATTTTATCCAAGATGTAAACCCCTGTCAAAATGACTACACAAATAAGTAAATGCATGATTTTGATGATCAAAGGTTTTTGGACTAATAGGGTGTTAAAAATCATCTCTCACATTTTTTTTCATATAATGATTTATGTGTATAATCATTAATTATGTTAATTTGTTCAGGATTCGTTACATCTTTTAAATGGTAGGACAATAGGCAGCGAAAAATATTTTAAAAGATAACTAAAAAATAATTAATAAACTTTATTTTTTTTGGAAAAATATGGATGTGTTACGTTATATGTATAAGCTAATAAAAATGTGTCTATTCATTTTAGACATCTAAATTTATGTTTTGTTGTTGCCTAAATATTTTATTTATGTATACAAAATTCCAAAATGTGAGACACAATTTTATGCTAAGAGGATAGTGAAGGTTGGCATCAACACACACAACTCCAAGGCCACACTTGTTATCCATGATATAAGTGAATTACATTCATGATAAAGTTTGATAGGTTCTATAAGGGTTTTAATTTGATGGGTACACATGCTAGTCAAGTAATATTATTGTGATGATTTTTGCTTGAAAAATCCCTTCATATCCTATAGTGTCATATTTATTTTGTATGTCAAAACTTTTGGATTAGTATTTTCAAGGCTTCACATAAGAGTATTTATATATTTGTTATATTTATACATAACAATAAAATATAATTTTGTAAAGAAATGACAGGTAAAGGAAATACACAAATAACAATTTTAAGAGCATTTTATAGCAAAAATAAATAAAAATGTATAAAGGAATATCAATTTTAAACAATGAGTCCCACAAATCTATTTAATCTAAAGGACATTAAAAGCTTTTAACATCATCATATTTGTATTTGAAATTCAATTATACTATAATAATTAACTATAAAAATTATGGCTATTTTTTAGGTCGTGACTAAGATCCCTTCATAGAACCCCATAAAAACATCTTATTTACAAATTCATTATATATTATTGAGCATGTTTCTATAAATAAATAGTTATTTGAAAAGAAATATGTAAGACATTATCCATCAACATTTTGGATCACACTATGTGATCCATCATCTATATTGAGAAGATAAGTGTGGATTGTAGGCAATGAAGCTCACTTATATAGATAACTTCATGATGCAAGAACATTCAAGTTTATGGAAAATCTTACATCAACCAAAAATATTGGATTGGTTTCTTGTGCACACTCATGAATGTTTGCTTATGTTATGTGACTTGTTGTCACCTCTGAAAATGTTGTTACATGGAAGAAGATAAACAATACTTCAAAGAACATCATTAAGAGTTTGACATGTCAAAAAAATGAATGAAGAGATAATTACAGTCATCTCCCAAAAGTCAAATGACCCCTTTTTAGGATGATGGTGAAATTGCATATTAATGTAGGATGTGGTTTCAAAATTTTCACTTAATGCATGCAATGATTTTGAAGCCACTGGTCTACATTAACCAGTAGTTACAAAACCACCAATTTGTAGTAACCAGTTGTTTCTCTTATAGTGCAAGCATGGGTAAATTAATTTCTCAAATTAAAAAACATGATGTGTAGATTGTGTTCCAAGATAGGGGAGCTGAAAGAGGTTGGAAAGATGTTAGTGTTAGACCATCGAGATTCAAATTAGTTTTGACAGAATAATTGGGAGTCAATTATATCAAGCAAGCAATTGGGAGAAGAGAGATCCAACTCAAGGCGAGCAAAGTCAAGATATATATAACTAAATTCATATCAGAGAGAGATAAAAATAAAGCCAAAAGCCTTCTAGAAGATGTATGATCATGTAAGTGAGTCATGAGACTAAGTGTATGTCTTCTCCATAGTTACTAAGGGAAGGGTGTGTGTATGAAACTATGTAACATAACTAAACATCAACAAAGAGAGTGTTTGGTTTCCATCATTAAGTCATGTTTTTGTGTACGTGTGTCCATGAGAAAGAGTGAGTGTAATACCTATTTGGAGTAAGGTATTTATTCACTTGGTCCCCTCATTCTCATCTACATTATTTGGTATCAAGCAAGGTTTTCCTTGATGGGTTATGTGTGTGAAGTTCTTATTGAGTCATTTGTAGGTTATGAAATATAAGCTTGCATTGTGAAAAAATGGAACAAAGAGTAAATACTCTTAGAGGAGGAAAGGCACCTAGAGTTTTAGACTTAGAACATATGTTAAAGGAATCCAAGTAATTTTAGATGCAATGGAGACTACACAAATAAGAGTAACTATCATTTCTAGTGTGAGTGATGATGAATACTCAATAACTTAAGCTATTAAAGTTGAAGAGTTGGTGGATGAACTTGAAGATCTATTTTTAAAATATATTTCTAAGATGGGAAACAAACAAAAGTTTCACACCCCTTGCTATGGAGGAATCTTGAACCTTAAGGATCTCATCGATTAAATCAAAAAGATGGAGAATTATTTTGACTACAAATCAATAGAGTAACCCATGAAAGTAAAGTTTGCCTACACCAAGATAGGTCATGCATCCTTATGGAGGGATCATGTGCAACTAGAAGTGGAGATAAGAGGTAAAGACCAAATCAACATTTTGGATAAAATGGTCGCATGATTTAAAGGTAAGTTCTTGCCTTTTGATTATCAACTAAGTTTGTTCAAAAATTTGTTGAATTTGAGACAAATGGAGTTGAGTGTGAAAGAATCCACAAAGGAGTTCTAAAAGATAACCATTAGAGATAGTCACATGGAAGATGAATAAGAAAATATATCAAGGTATGCAAATGGACTTTGTATTTCCATGCAAGATGAGTTTGGAATGTTTAAGTTGAATTTAGTAGAAGAAACTTATCAATGTGCATTTAAGGTAGAGTAAAAGTTGTCTATAAGGAAGAAAATTAAATCTAGAGGGAGAGGAAGGTTCTAAATAGGGAAAGGACAAGCAAATAATGGCAGAGGATAACATACTCATGAAGGTGAATAAACACTTCAAAAAATTAAAATCAAGAAGGGTATTCTTTGGAAGAGGAAGAGGTAGAGGATTCATGGGTAAGTGTTTTGAGTGTGGAGACATTGGGCATAGAGCTTTTGAATGTCCAAAATCATTTTAGGATAATAAAAAATAAATGATGCAAACAATCATCTTGCTCGTGCAGATGAAGAGAGTGATGTTAAAACCAACCAAGGAAGAAGATGATTTGGAGCAAAGGAAGAACTTATTGTAGACTATTTACAAGGTGTTTTATCTAAATTTTGGATTAATAAGATAATAACCCTAAATTATGTAGAACTAATAGAATTTAATTTAAGTTATTAATTAACAAAAACAAGTATAAAATAAAAATTTGACAACTATATGTTTGACAAGCAAATTAAACAAGCATGGTGATAAACAGAAATGGATGGAGAAAAACTTATTGAAACCCTTTTCATCAACACTTTCCATGCATTCGCACACCTGTTATATCAAAACTCTAATTCTTGCACGTAAAAAAAAGGACATCAAATGCAAAGGGTGGCAATGGGTTAGAGAAATAACTAAGCTATCCTCAGACACCCAACGTAATATGAGTGTTGCCTACATAGCCTAAAAGGAACTTCAGACCGATGTAGTTCTCCCACCTATGTATATGTGTGAAATGGTGATATATATATGAGTGTTGCCTACATAGCCCAAAAGGAACCTCAGACCGATGTAGTTCTCCCACCTATGTATATGTGTGAAATGGTGATATATACATATATATATATATATATATATATACACTTCCTCACTCAACCTTGGAACAAGCATGCAAAATGTAATAATACTTCATAATATAATTCTATTAATTTAGTATTAATAAAATATATTTTTTAATAAATCTTGAATGTGAGAGTGCCCATCCTTAATGCTTTATAATAGCTTTGTTTATACAGGGATTTCTTGAATTAAAAAACTTAGTGGTGCACATAAGGGACCTTATATTATATATATATATATATATATATATATATATATATATATATATATATATATGCTTCTCTTCCTCACTCAACCTTGGAATAAGCATGCAAAATGTAATAATACTTCATAATATGGTTCTATTAATTTAGTATTAATAAAATATATTTTTTAATAAATCTTGAATGTGAGAGTGCCCATCCTTAATGCTTTATAATAGCTTTGTTTATACAGGGATTTCTAAGAATTTGAATTAAAAAACTTAGTGGTGCACATAAGGGACCTAAAAGTACTTAAAGGGGACTCAAAAGACTTAAGAGGTGACTCCAAAGAATTCAAAAGAAACTTAAAAAATTAACAAAGGACCCAAAAGAATTTTAAAAAAACTTAAAGACTTCAGAGAGGATAAAAGAATTAAAAAATAAGTTTATCAAGTCATAAAGGATCACAACTTAAAAAGAGAAAATACAATAAAATATTAAAGTAAAAGGTGGAGAATATAAGACAAGTCATAAAGTAAAAGGAGAAAATATAAGAAAAATGCACCATTGAGTATTTAATTATTAGCTATGACCTACATAGATAAAGTAATTAAAAGGACACTAAAAATAAGTGATGTGCTAAATTTGGATGTCTATGCAAGGTGGGAGGTAAGTGTTATAAGGTTATCATTGATAGTGGTAACACAAATAATTTAGTTTCAAAAAGAATGGTATAAAAACATTGACTAAAAAGAATTGTATATCCTAATCCATACAAGGTTTTTTTAGTTGTTCGAGGGTTATCAAGTGTTGGTGAATGAATAATATATGGCTAGTTTTAAGATTGGGTCTTATAAGGGTTAAGGGTCATGTGAAATAGTGCTCATGAATGTATATCATGTGTTGTTGGAAAGACCATGGTAGTTTGATAGAAAGGTTGTGCATGATGGTAGAGTAAACACCTACATATTTGTAAAGGGTGGTAAAAGGTTCGCATTGAGCCCATGTAAGGAAAGAGGAGAAGAGGTGGAAGATAGTCCTAAAGTTTTTTTTGGTTTTCGATAAGAAATTATTGAAGGAAACAAATAAGGAGATGACACATTTTGATTTTATCTCCAAACTGATGCAAGTTATGATAGCAACCAAGGTGAGTGATACTCCTTTTGAAGTTCATATTTTTTTGGAAGAGTTTTCTAATATAGTTTCTAAATATTTTTTGGATGGATTGCCACCTATGAAAAACATTAGTCATCAAGTGGATCTAGTGACTAAATCGAGTTTTCCAAACAAGGCCACATATATGTTGATGACTATGGAGAATAAGGAAGTGAAGAGGCAAGTGAATGAGCTATTAGATAAGGGTTCATATAGGGAAAGTTTAAGCCCATGTATAGTTTCAAAAGTATTGGCACGTAAGAAGGGTAGAGATTGGAGAATGTTTACATATTTAAGATCAATTAACAAGATCACTATCAAGTATATATTTCCATTGCCAAGGATGGATGACTTGATAGATTGTTTGAGTGGAGAAAGATACTTCACCAAGATGGATTTTAAGAGTGGGTATCACCAAATTAGAATTATAGAAGGTGACAAATGGGAAACTACATTCAAAGTGAAGGATAGGTTGTATGAGTGGCTTGTTATGCCATTCAAGTTGTTGAATACAACTAGTACATTTATGAGACTCGTGAATGAAGTGTTGAAACCTTGTTTGGGTAAGTTTTTCATTGTTTATTTGGATAAAATTTTTATTTTTAATCATACAAGAGAAGAGCATTTGTTGCATTTGAGGTCGGTATTACAAATGTTGAAGGAGTAGTAGTTGTTGGTCAACTTGAAGAAGTGTAGCTTCATGAAGGAAGAGTTGATCTTTTTGGGATTTGTAATCTCACGTGAAGAGTTTTAAATGGACCTAAAAAAGGTAAGAGTAATATTTGAATGGTCATCACTAAAGAGTATGTTTGCAGTTATTCGTTTTCATGGGAAATCAAGTTTCTATAGGAAATTCATTAGAAACTTTAGAGATATATGTGTACCCATTACAAAAACTATGAGAGGTGATAAAAATAAGTTTGACTGGATTGTTGTTACAGTAGAGGATAGTTTTTAATTTTTGAATAAGAAGGTGATTGAATTGCTAAGTTTCAACAAGGTATTTCATGTTGATTATGATGCTAGTGGGACAACCATACGAGTAGTACCAAAGCAAAAAGGTAATTACATTGCTTAATTTAGTGAGAAGTTTAATGAAACAAAGTAGAAGTACTCAGTTTATGATCAATAATTATACTCTATGGTATAAGCTATCAAGAAATGGAGGCATTATTTATTGCCAAAGGAGTTTGTATTTTATACAAATCATCAATAATTCCAATTAATAAACAACTAAGGTAAGTGTTGACGCAGTGGATTGCACCCTTGATAGGAGACTGAGCTCTTGTCTTTCACGCATCACAATGGAAACTCCCCTCTTGCCAGTGGGTCTGGCAAAACTGGGGGGAGAGTCTCTAGATAAGGGCTAGCTCCCTTTGATGTATCTCTGTGGTCCTGGATTTCCTACTGCTAACAAATAGAACCTAAACTAAAATGGTGATACACCAAAAAGTTGATGTACTTAGCTTGAGTCTACATTTTCCACCAAGAACAATCTGGTATACACTTCATTTGATACTAGAAATTCTTCTCCATCAGTGAGCTAGGGGTCCGATGGAGATATAGGGAGGAAGAACTACCAGAGGCATTCTAAGACACACTTTGGCAGCCTATTCACATGTACCTATATTCCTGTTGTGGACACTTTTGGATCACCTGCAAAAGAAGAACTCACAATACACTAGATATGCTGGAATCATTATGTGAAAGCATAAGGAAAATGACTTAACACAAAACAAAAACATAGACATATACAAAATTGCAAGCTCAAATAGAGGTAAAAATGCTATGTCTTGATTCAAGGTAAAATCCGACAGAGCTCCGCCTTACAAGCCAAGAGATCCCTTTCTCAAAATGAGAAGTTTTTCATATATACAGAAAGAAAGAGGCCTTTTAGCGCCCTTTTACAAATGGCCCATGTGCATTCTGAGCATTGGGAAGAGGAAGCCACTTGATAGATAATGTTGTGTCGGCTCTTGTTTTGATTTTAGGCATTTAAGATATATTAAACATCATATGTAAAATTATGGGCCACGCCATTTGTCTACAAATAAGACCGCTCCTTCAAGGCATTCATGCGGCTTGTCTGCTCATCAATGCAAAGTGAAAAAAAATGGGTCGCACCATTCACTGTTCGTGCCTCTTGATGACCAATTGGCAGATATTGTGTCAACCATTGGAGTAACTCCTTGAGTCGACACCTTCCTTTACCACTTGGACTGTTTTGTCCGTTTCTAAACTTGGCTCTTTTGCCTCTGCCTAGCTTTGTCTTTTCTAGCTCCTTCATCCTTCGGGGGCTATCTTCTGCTAATTCTTCAACTCTTTGGACTCCCTCCTCGACAATTTCTTCCTTTTGGCTTTAAGCCTTTGAATTCCTTTGCAAGTGTTCCCTGTCCTCTGCAAGGGCACTTGTCCTTCAGGCTTTGGGAGACTCCCTTGAACCTTTCGATTGAACCAAAAATTGGTTCAATGGTTCAATACTATGTTCAATGGTTCATGTAGACACCTAAATTGTGTTGACCCCCCCTTGGACCTAACCCACATCTTATTAAATTAAAATAAACAACTCATTTTAAATTATGACCTCACCCTGACACATCACCTAGGACACCTCACCTAGGACACCTCGTCTTGGACCATTTCCCACCCTATGACTCATCTTGAGACTAAGTCATTTCCCTAAGACCTATTCTCACTTCTTTCCAACTGCCTAACTAACCCTCGGGCTTAATAACCCCGTCATTGACCGTTCTCTAATGGACTATGCACTTGGCGGATGAAGAATGGGCTTGTTAGCCCTTTTACTCATTCTCCATCTGCCGACGTCGGTCAACTGTCAGCCTACGCTGGTGGGATCGCCAATGTCAGTTTACTTAAACCGAGTTCTAACCTCCAAAATGGCTAATCGCGAATCTCGAATCAACTTCCTCTTAGACGCTTCTCTCTTGGACTTTGGGACTCTCTTTCACACGGATCGGGCTCTCTCTCTCTTCCTCTCGGACTCTGAGACATCAACAGGCATCAGACTTCAACTAACGCTCCCTTGGCCATAGAGACTCTGCACCAGTCGCTCCAGATTAGACTGAAGTATTGCACGGGGACCTAGACGTCAGTCGTGACAGGCACAAGCGTTCAACACCTTAGTTCTTCATCTCATCAGAGCTAAGTATTTCTTCTGCCTTTCATTTCAATATTTAGAACATATTAGTAATTAGTCAATTTGCTATCTCTAAATACTACCAAACCAGACTTGACTTTCAACCAGACCTGTCCTTCAACCAGACCCGGCTTTCTCCCTGGAGAGGCTATAAAGCCTTCCTTTTGTCTTGACCCTTTTTGACAACCTATCATCTACCTTTGTCCTTCTGCAGACCTCATTTGTCTCCCTGCAACCCTGCACATACCCACACTCCTTCCAGACCCCTCTATCGACCACAAACCTGTCCAAGGCCATTGCCCGGACCGACATCGACCACTACCCCTACCGACGCCAGCATCATAACCGACGTCGGCAACTTTACCAACCGACGGCGGCAAGACTACCGACGTCGGTGACTATGACTGACTGACTGCAAAGAAACAAGTACGCATTATCTAATTTCCTCTTTGTTAGTCATTTGTCATTTCTTTATTTTCGACATTTTTACTTATAAATAGTGGACTGTCATCCCTCAAGGAAGTCTTTGCACTTCTGAGATCGAGCTTTGCTTGGCAGTCCACCATATCTATCTTTAACATTTTTCTATTTAAGTCTTCTTATCTATAGGTGTCGTCCTCCACAGCCAAAGAGGAGCTCTTTCAATCGCTTGGATATGGTGCACAACTTAATCTGGGTACGTACAAACCCCTAACCATTATCATAGTTTCTTTCATCTTTTGAATGTGGAAAAGCGAAAACAATTAGAAACATTCTGGCACGCCCGGTGGGACCCTAGAGTTTTCCTTGGGTTCATCATCTTTTTTCTTCTTAAACCCAAACACTCATATAGTTGCATTAGGAAAAAGCTTTCTTCTTGCATCTTTCCTTCTTTCTTTTTCTTTCGAAAAGAAACCATAAGCACAAGTTAAAAAGAATCTTTCTTTTTCTTCTTGTCACTTTTTACCTGTATCTTAGAGTAGTGAAATTCATACTCTTAAACCTTTTCTCAACTTGTTTTCATCTGAACAAACATTTCAATTTGGGCTAAAAATTGAATGCATTTCACACCTGCTTGAATGCATATTTAGCTCATCTAGTAATTAATCACACATTATGAATAAATTGTAGTGCACTTGTGTTACACAACCCGACCACTTTCACAATCAAACATCTAAACATACATGAGACAAGGCTCGACTAGGATTTCACCACCTAGCGGATACATTACCTTTCATGGCGACCCTACTTGGACTTCACAACCAAGAGAAGGACCCACTTTATTCTCTGGCAGAGTATAAACTCTAGGGAAAGTATATATTGGCTAAGCGACCCAGTTCAACTCTAAGCTCGTGAAGTGAGGGGAGCAAGCTCCTAGCATCAGGCCATGTACGAAAACTAACATAGACTTTTTGAGCACCAAAACTAACCCGAAACCAGCCTTAGACTGCCTCTTTTAGGACCCGTTCTAAAAGCCAACTTCCCCAATATATTCTTCTAAGGCATAAGCCACCATGACTCTAAAAATTTATTCTTAGGAATTAAATGTTTAGAGATTGTTTGCCTTCATCTTTTTTGTTGTTTTGATCTGATTTTTTGAGCTGGTGAAGATGCATTATTCTGAGTTATTAAAACAACTTAGAACTTTCTTTCTCTTCCAAAAACTTGCAGTTCCCTGAGTTTATGGAAACACATACACTGACATCGATTTTTACACCAACATCGGCAACTTTTCTTCATCGACATCGGTGTTTCCACCGACGTCGGCAACTTTCTTCACCGACATCGGGTTTTCAACAGACGTCGATCACTGTCAACAAACTTTTTTCAAAACAACAACCTTAAACCTGACCTTTTTACTGTCAAAAACACATTCTGGTTTCTGAAACTGATTTAAAAAAATAGTTTTTGGAACCTAACCCTTTTTGCCTTCAATGGATTTGACACACAGTCAAGTCAAATACCTTATTGACCACGCAAGTCAACAACCACTTTTGCCTTCGCCCTTTATATCAAGTCCCCAAATGGAGTATACTTCAGACATTGAGCGTACTCCTATCCAGCCTACCCCTGACCAACATCCAATTGTTCCCGAAGGGGATCAAAACTTTGAGAGATTCCTTGACCATAACGTCAAAGCTCTCCAACACTATCTCGTGAGAACCCAAACGTGAGACCCTTCAGGTACCCCTATTTATGGGATGCCAAACTCCTTAACTGAAATGGCAACGATATCGACAGTGTCTGCTACCCAACCTATGACCATTCAAACCACTACCTCAACCATTAACCCGACCATGGCCAATGCTCAAGATTCGGCCTCCCCATCTATTTTTAGACCTACCTCCATCGGGGTTTTTGTACCCCCTCAACCACAAACAATTCATCCAAGTTCGTCACCTTTTCAGAACTTAGTTGTCTCTACTCCACCCACTCTTATGCCCACAAATACAGGAGTGACTGCCTATCCTTTTACCAATGCCGCCATTCAACCACCTTTGGTGGTATCTAGACAACTTGTGCCCTCCAACGTCACGGCACAACCCCCCTTGACCTCAACATCAGTCCCTATGACGAACTGCCAATACATTGCACCTATACAAATGCAACCAAGTACGTCATATGCCCCTCTTAACGCCTTCCAAGTGCCTTACAACCTGGGGGGTGCTCCACCTACCAATCCGTCAGTAGATCTAATAAAGATGCTGATGGATAAGATGTCTAACTTCGAGACATCTGTTTCTGGTTCAAACAATGTTCTTTCATATGAACAAATATGCAATGAACCCATTCACCCTTCGGTGCCTATTCAACCATATCCTAACAGTGAGAACTCCCTAAATTTACTCGATTTCAGAGTAAAGAGGACCCACAACAACATCTACGAGCGTTTAGACACGCTTGTTACCTCATAGCACATGACGATGCGTTATTACTTTGCACGTTTCCCATGTCACTATCGGGGGCCGCCCTTGGATGGTATAGCTCCATTACCAGTCATTCTCTCTTTTCCTTTACTCAACTAGCCCAACTATTTCTCAACCACTTTTCAATTAATATCACTAAGAAGGTCTCTATTACAGACCTCTATTCTATTAAACAATTCAACGATGAGTCAATCGCTGACTTCATTGCCCGTTTGAGAGGTTTGATTAACCAACTCTCCTTTTCATTACCTCGAACTGAGCTCATTGAGCTCTTTTCACGAGCATGTGCCAAGCACATCTCATCTACCTTGCGGGTTCAAATATTTCGCACATTTGACGAAGCTTTCACCATGGCCAGAAAGCTTGAACTTCGCGCGATCGAAGAAGATAAGGTCACATTGCGTAGTAAAAATACCAACACAAAATCCAATGACCCTTCTTTGTCCAAACCATCTTCTTCCATCTCCAAGTCCAAAGGATCGGCAAACATTGTGGTCCTTAGACCATCATCTTCAACAACAACCAATCAATCTCAGCCTTCCACATCAGACTACATCAAAAGACAATTCCAACAGCGGCATGTACAGCGTCAATATACTCCAATAGGAGAGTCATACGCTTCCGTGTTGGATAAACTCGTCAAATAGGGGGTCCTCAATCTCCCTCAAATTCGACCACCCCAATTTGACCCTTCAAAAGCCATCCCTGTCTGGTACAGGGAAAATGACTTCTGTTACTACCACCGTGTCAACGGTCACGACATAAACAACTGCAAAACATTCAAAAACATCATTCAAGACATGCTAGACAAGGGGGATCTTGTTTTGGATAACCCAAACGCGCCGACTAACCAAAATATGGATGTCTTTAGACAACCATTCCCTAACCATCCCCCAAGTCAAAATAACATTCAGACCGTAGCTGATGACTTTCAAGAGCGTAATATACACACGGTCGACATGGTTTTTAACCAACCTCTACCAAAGTCCAAAGAGGTTAATCAACTTATTTGTCCATCACAGGTAGAAGAACTCTCTTCTCCTATTTGTCTATCACAGGTAGAAGAACTCTCTTCTCCTACTTGTCCATCACAGGTTGAAGAACTCTCTTCTCTTATTTTTCCACAGGTAGAAGAACTCTCTTTTCTTGTTTCTCCACCATGAGTAAAAGAGCCTTCTTCTCCTATTAGTATTCCATCCACCCCCCTTTCACATGTAGGAGAGTCAACTTTGAACTCTCCCATATTGGAGGATGCCTTGATGGCACCAACATCAGTTGCCTCGCCCTCATCCTTCTTATCATCATTAGGGGATCATACCTTCCCTGCTACTCAACTACACGCAGAAGCCATAACCATCCCATGCCTCTCAAACCTCACTCACCCACAAGTGAAGGTAGACTTGAACCTCGCCTTGCCCAACAGTAGTACACACACTAAACTAAAGAAGGCTACTAAACCACATCAGAGAACTCCTCCCCCACCATCACCATTGCCCTCTATTTTGGGCCCATACCCATCCACCTCAATGGGAGTGCTTCCTACTCTAACACCTCACAGAGGCAAATTGCCTCCATTACTCTCTCAACTTAACACAAACATACTTCTTCCAAAACATCGAACACCTCTCAACAACAAAGTGTCATCTACACATGTGACCACACCACCCACTAAAAAAGTGACGACAAACTCCCCAAACAACTCCTAGAAAGAAGTTGTCAACACCTACTGCCACAACAAAAAGCATAAAGCCATTGGTGGGTTCTTATGCTTCGATGTTATGTCAATTGTTACAATCTTCGAGCATCACTCTCCTGCCCATTAAACCATATCAACCTCTCAGACCAAAACCATCTTGGTTCAATGACACTCAAATCTGTTGGTATCATCGCACACCTGGGCATGATACTGAGCATTGATGTGCCCTTAAGGTTGTCATTTGTCAACACTTGAAAAAAGACACCCCTCACATTGAGGCTTCTTCTGACCACCATTTTCATAAATCACCGACACCATCCCAAATCTCTTCACCTATATTGGGAACCCCATACAAGACTATGGTCCCTTTACCACCATCTCCTCCTTTATTCGAAATCAACACTGTTCATGTGGCCACTAGGCCCCAAACTATGAAGAATAAAGGAAAAGACCAAACTTCTACACCTTTGACATATCTGTTATTCGTCAAGACCTCTCAACCAACACAACCCAAGATTTCTATCTTGGACATGTCTCGACCAACATCACTGGGGGAAATTCCTCCTAACCCCTCTAGTCCACATAACGCTTGGCATAAGTGACATGTTGACTACTTAACATATTCTATTGTGCCTCCTAATCTCTCTAGCAATGCACGGCCAGCTTTTATCAAGAACACTGCTCGCTACACCATGCTAGGGGGACTTTTCTACAAACGAAGTCTTGACGGCCTCCTTATCTAATGCCAACAACATACTAACCGACTTCACGACCAACATCGACCGAAACCTACCTACAACAACGACCAACATTTGACCAATTTAAAACGAAGCAAATGGGGCAAATTTGCTCCTAATTGACTCGGACTTTACATCGACACACAAGCATGGATCAGGGACTTATCGTCTGTCTTCTCTCGAAGGCTGACCAAAACTTGAGCCCCTTTTATGCCTTACATCTACGACCATTCTACTGTTAGTCAAGTAATCATTCACTTGACATTTAACTTGAGCTCATCCCTTGAGCAACCCCCGTCATTATCATTCCTATTCCTTTCAACCCCAACAAACATTAGTCAACCCTTTTGTCAAGCATGAATGCTTTGTCCTAATAAAAGGGAAACTCTTAAACCCCTATAGTCAAGTCCATGACCAAAAGTCCAGTCAAAAATAAAACTATAAAACTGGGATGCCTATCCAAAAGGTCATAAACTATAAGTGTAGACTGCTCTCTTGAAGGACAGCTACATCATTGCTGAAATTAATAGACTGTTCCCTTGAAGGACAGCTTCAAGACTTCTAAACATATAAAGCATAATATAAACCACTCCCTCGAAGGATGGCTATGCCTAAATTTTGCTACATACACAACACAACATGACCATAAAACACAACCACATCCCTACATGGACTTTTCGCAATGATCAGTCTGCCAAAAAAAAAATGACTGACAAACTACTAAGTCATGGACTTGTCTATAGCCGTTCTCAGGGTCACCTATAAAAAGGGGCAAAGCTATCCTTGATAAAAAGGGGTTACCCCATCCTTACATATCACATAATCATACCTATTACCCAAACATACTCAAAGGATTTTGAGCTCACTTAATGTCAAATGATTCGACTACTTCTCTAACACAACCTGTGGTCAACAACGTAATGCATGAATAGGGCTTTTATTTCAAAAAACCTTATCTATGCCATCATTATAGTCCTTGTCAATGAAAGAGCAACGCGCCTTTCACTTCTTACACTTTGGTCATATATAGCCTATCATTATAACCAAACTCAGACCCAACCAAACCTTTTTCAGACCACTAACATTATCATAGCCTATTCACACTAGTTTCTATGGAAACCAATACACATAGAAACTATCGACCACACAATTTATGTCACGCATAAACCATTACTTGCTGAAGCATAAACATACTCATTTCATTTTTAGCATACACCATCATGAATATGGAAAATTGCTAGGGATGAAAAATTAATGTTACAGAATACACCATCACACAATATGAAAAACGCTATAACATCATACCCCTCATCATTCAAGCACGTACCATCACACACATGGGAAATGCTGACAACACTAACCTGACCAAAACAACTATCGACCACTTGGACCCTTTCTCTGAACTACATTGGTCTGAGGCCCTTCCAACAAGGGCTATGTAGGCAGCACTCAGTTGACATGGGGTCTCTGAGGTTAGCTCGGCCATTCATTCGTCCATCCATCTAATGAACCAACTATCTATACCAATTCAAAATCGACTCGACCAATGACTTTGGAGATTGCGACTATCTCCTCAGACCACGACCACTTTTGAGACAGCTCTGTCTTGGTTTTGATTGCATGTATGCTACCTCACGGAGAGATAGCAAAATTGTGTGCACATCACATTATGACCCTTACAAGTATTGGATCGTGCTCAAGTTGATCCCCACTACTTGTGACAATTTTGTGTTTCCCAAGAGCACTTCCTGAGCCCAGGATACTTGGACCACGATGACCATTGGAGCTACAGCTTTGATCGTTTAACCCAATCAGCTACGACTAAATGCTAGGGACTGGTTATTTCAATTTTAGCACTCCTCGACCTTTGACTGCAATAATTTGACCTATCTATCACGTGAAGTAGTATACGTGCAATCTCAATTATTGCAGCGTTCACACTCAAACTTCACCATATTCATCTACTGCCTATCAAATCGGCAATCAATTTCAGGTTTCCTTCCCTCAACTCCTGCTTTGAGGGGGAATACCTCATCACCATACCTGGGGCATCTACTCCTATTTTTGTCTTGCAGTTCGTCCAGAACAACCAACAAGACAAAAAGGGGAAAATGTAGACACCTAAATTGTGTCGACCCCCCCTTAGTCCTAACCCACATCTTATTAAATTAAAATACACAACTCATTTTAAATTATGACCTCACCCTGACACATCACCTAGGAAACCTCACCTAGGACACCTCATCTTGGACTATTTCCCACCCTATGACTCATCTTGAGACCAAGTCATTTTCCTAAGACCTATTCTCACTCCTTTCCAACCGCCTAACTAACCCTTGTGCTTAATAACCCCGCCATTGACCGTTCTCTAACAGACTATGCACTTGGCAGATGAAGCACGGACTTGTTAGCCCTTTTACTCGTTCTCCACCCTCCGACGTCGGTCAACTGTCGGCCGACACCAGCGGGATCGCCAACGTCGGTTTACTTAAACCAAGTTCTAACCTCCAAAATGGCTAATCACGAATCTTGAATCAACTTCCTCTTAAATGCTTCTCTATTGGACTTTAGGACTCTCTTTCACACAGATCGGGCTCTCTCTCTCTCTTCCTCTCAGACTCTAAGACATCAACAGGCATCAGACTTCAACTAACGCTCCCTTGGCCACAGAGACTCTACACTAGTCACTCCAGATTAGATTGAAGCATTGCATGGGGACCTGGACATCAGCTGTGACAGGGACAAGCGTTCAACACCTTGGTTCTTCATCTCATCAGAGCTAAGTATTTCTTCTGCCTTTCATTTCAGTATTTAGAACATATTAGTAATTAGTCAATTTACTGTCTCTAAATACTACCAGACCAGACCCGTCCTTCAACTAGACCTGGCTTTCTCCCTGGAGAGGCTATAAAGCCTTCCTTTTGTCTTGACCCTTTTTGACAACCTATCATCTACCTTTGTCCTTCTGCAGACCTTATTTGTCTCCCTGCAACCCTGCACAGACCCAGACTCCTTCCAGACCCCTCTGTTGACCACAAACCTGTCCAAGGCCATTGCCCTGACTGACATCGACCACTACCCCTACCGACGCCGGCATCATAACCGACGTTGACAACTTTACCAACCAATGGCGGCAAGACTATCGACATCGGTGACTATGGCAGACCGACTGCAAAGAAATAGGTACGCATTATCTAATTTCCTCTTTGTTAGTCATTTGTCATTTTTTTATTTCTGACACTTTTACTTATAAATAGTGGATTGTCATCTCTCAAGGAAGTCTTTGCACTTCTGAGATCGAGCTTTGCTTGGCAATCCACCATATCTGTCTCTAACATTTTTCTATTTAAGTCTTCTTATCTACAGGGGTCGTCCTCCACAGCCAAAGAGGAGCTCTTTCAATCGCTTGGATATGGTGCACAGCTTCATCCGGGTACGTACAAACCCCTAACCATTATCATAGTTTCTTTCATCCTTTGAATGTGGAAAAGCGAAAATAGTGAGAAACAGTTCAATTTGACCACTTGAACCAACCGCTTGAGCCAACTAATTGAACTCTTTGATCAAACCAAGCGCTTGAACCAACAATGGTTCAATAGTTCATTGGCTCAACAGTTTAATATTTCTAATTTCAAAGCAATTGAACCAAGCACTTGAACCAATCGCTTGAACCAACAATGGTTCAAGAGTTCAACGGTTCAACGGTTCAATATTTCTAAGTTCAAAGTGATTGAACCAAACCTTAGAACCAAGCCGATGAATGAAGTCATTGAACCAAGCCTTTGAACCAAGCTGATGAACCAAGCCGTTGAACCAAGCCTTTGAATGAAGCCATTGAACCAAGCCATTGAACCAAACCTTTGAACCAAGCCGATGAACCAAACCGTTGAACCAAGCCGATGAACCAAACCTTTGAACCAAGCCTTTGAACCAAGCCAATGAACCAAGCCGATGAACCAAACCTTTGAACCAAGCTGATGAACCAAGCCTTTGAACCAAGTCGATGAACCAAACCTTTGAACCAACAATGGTTCAAAGTTCTTGGAAAGATCATGGCATTGGACCCCGATGTCGAACCATTGAACTAGTTCCTCCTTTTACCGAAAGACTTGTGCAACCAAATTTGAATTGGCTCAGAACAATAGGGGAAGGAGACCGATTTTGGCCTATTGGGCCAAAATGGTCAACAAAATGCCGATTCCCAGGGGAAGCATGCCTACTATGCTTAGAAATCAGTTGCCGTAAAGTCCATTGGGCACGGAGTCAGAACGCAACTTGAAAAAAGTTAACAATAGCACCGATGGATCCAAGAATCAATCATGAAGCTTTTACCCCAAACACAAAGGAAAACACACACAGGGCTAAAAACACTACTTGTGCAAACAACAGTCAGGGAAAATAGGGAAAGAAAACTGAAAGCAAACTACTATATACAGCTAACTAGGTATATTTGCCTCCCTCTTGGATCAAAGGGAAACTTCTTAAGTCTCCTGCATGGCAAGGAAACTTATGGTGCCAGATAAGTGGCTGAATGGAATGGAGATTTGGTGACCTGTTTCTCTTACCTGCCACCTCAATTGGCTTGCATCCGAGTGGATCAGAGTCAAACATGCTCCCAACATATATGTACTCTTCTTGTTCTTGGAAGCTTGTCGAATTCTAGGTTTTCATGCTGGCATGTTTTACCAAGAAATCGTTGCCTATTGGCTCATCACCATAAGCCCTTTGATATGCATAGCTCCTTTGACATGCATCATGGTTTGACCTGTTCTCTTATACTTTATTGAAGACCCTGTCAAACTCACCTTCTGCTCTTTCATGGCTTTCTTGAAGAAGGGTGACTGTTGTGATGTCTGAAATGAAATCATGGACTGATTGTTCATCCCACAGAACATCAACTTCTTGTTCAAGGCTCTCTTCTTCAAAGTTTTTCTCAAGATAGACAGGCTTCTCTCCTTTTCTTGCTCAAGGATCAAAGTCTTTAGTTGTCCAAAGACATCCCCCTGATCCTCCTCCAACTTAAGCTCCATGGCATGGTCATCCTCCTCATCAAAGCAACAAGGAAGTTCATCAAACAAGGGAGGAGAGAGCTCACCATGCTTACGTTCCTCTTCATATTGCTGAAACATCCGCATGTATGCATGACCTGTGTCTTCTCCATTGTTGATGATGTCTTCAAAAGGAGCATCCATGAGGATTCCTTCCTCATTGACATCCATGAGAGCTTCTTGATCAGCTGCAAATTGGATCCTCTCTTCTTCACTTGCCTCTTTCAAAATAGGTTCCTCCTTGATGACTTCGAAAATATCATCTTCAGATTCACCAACTTCTTGAAAGGATAAATCTGAAAGCTTGCAGCCCTTTTGCATACTTATTTGAGTCCCAATGTTGCCTTCTCCACCCTTAGTCAGCTCATAGCCTCCTTGAAGAGGAGTGCAGCTTGCCCCAATGACTTCAAACGAATCATTCAAAACATGAACAAGAGATTGTCCATGCTCCTCCATGACATCTATAGTGATCTCCTTCTCATCTGTACTCATGGGGTCACCCTGATCAGTCATGAACTAAGTATACTCCTCTGTACTTGCCCCTTTCAAAATAGGGTCCTCCTTGAGAAGGGGTGAAGTGGAATGTTGACAGACGAACTGATGTGGAAGATGAGGCAATCTTTGAGCTAGAATCGAATGATTCTCCTCCTTCCATTTGACTAGCACTTCATCTATATCAGATGTGGCTTGATAACTCTCTTGGAGGGGTGTAGATGGGGTGTGTTCAAATGTAGGATTTTTTGCTTAATCTGAACCATCCATCACACTTTGGCTGAGGAACCTCATTTTGGATTCCAATTCTACAATTTTCCTAGCTATATTCTCTTGGAAGAGCCTTTCTTGGAGGTCACAAGCATCATCATGATGAGTAGGAGTAGCTTTGTCTTCAAGGTTTTGACTAAAAACTTGCTTTTCCTCCTTCTTGCCCCATGATTCCATTGTTTTCTTCCAACTCATGACCTTGGGATTGGGACTTTCTCCTTGTGAACAGGTAGCAACTTTATCCTCTTCAAGGTCCTGAGTTGGTTCATGATATTCCCTCTTCCAACTTGGAATCTTGACATCATGTTGAGAGACCTGAGGAAGTTGAGGAAGACTAGGAAGGGTTTACTCATGCACAGGAAGAAATTCCTAAAGAGAGATGTGTTGGTTCATGGTATTTCTTTCAAAAGAGGATTCACAATCTAAGGAACTGAGAAGGTTCATCTCCATGGGTTGTTCTAGTTCCCTTTGATGCTGAAAAGCTAGTTGCAAGGGATTAAGAGTAGGATTCATTAATGCATCAGATGAGCTAGAGTGAGCAAGTGTTATTTGGTAGAAACGATTTTGATTCAAGTGATAATTCGAGTGGTATAACGAGTGCCAAGATGCGGCAGTACAATGGACAGTGGCTGCCGAAGCGGTTGTTGTAATGCCCCAGAGCGGGCAGCTGGTAGACCAGGTAGGGCTACGTGTAGCTTTGTATTTTTTTAAATATTGGATGTTGAATTGTCAGGTGATAGTTAATTCCTCAAATTTTGTATTGATTTAAATCCTCACCCGTTATGTCCTCAAGCTCTGTATTGTTTTAAAATTTGGAAGTCAAATTATCGGCAACAATTATTTCCTCGAACGTTGTATTGTCTTAATTCTTCACCCGTTAATTCCTCGAGCCACTCAATCTCCTGCGAGATAATATGTATAAAAGAAGAACTTCCCGAAATGGGGAGGCAAACATCTCTTCTCAAAGATAAGCATATATTTGTATCTGCAAATTTTTAATTCAACAAAACATCTCTTTTCAGAGATAGCGTTATTTGAATTGGATTTTTTTATTTCTGAATTATCTTTCGACCAAAGCTTTCAAGTTTTGGATCAATGGTATCAGAGCAGTTTGTCTTGAGAGTGTATGATCTCGAGGATGAGGTCAGGATACAGGAAACTTGGGTGGGAAGCAATAGAGCTTCGAAACTTTCCACCTATTCGCTCTAAATGATTTCAAATGGCAAATGGCACCGAGACATCCGATCCTTTCAAGGAAATGGTGAATTAAGCCCTCCAACAGCAACAAGCGCAGATGCTACAACAATTTGCTCAAATTCTTCAAACACTTTTGATGCAAAATTCTGGCTTCGTGGCTACATTTTCTGGCTCCTCATTGAGGGAACTTCCTTTCGGTACCCTAGTGCCCTTCAAGGTTTAGGTAAATTTTGATATTCCCACATTCAATGGCAAAATCAATGTTGATGTAGTAAAAAATTGGTTAGATCAACTGTCTTCCTACTTCTCTATAAATAAGTTCATCGATGGAGAAAATATCACTTTTGCTCTTTTGAAATCATCATTGCTCTTGAAAAATTGGTGGGAAGTGTACAAAAAGAGGTTTAGTATAGATATCATTGGCCTTAGGGTGGAACCTACCTGGGATGATTTTATGGAAGCAGTGAAGGAAGAATACTATCCCCTTGGAGCATATGATGATCTGTACATGGAGTGGCAACAACTTCGCCAAGGTAAGGAACAATCTGTTCAAGACTACACTGACATTTTTCATTCTCTATTTGTGAGACTGGGCATCCAATAAAGTGAGAAACACAAGGTTCTCAAATATTGTGGCAGACTACAATGGTACATACAGGGAGAAATGGAACTCTTCAATTTAGAAACCATTGGTGAGGCATACAAGTTCGCAATAAAGATTGAGCAGAAGCATGGAAGAATGGATATAAAGAATCAGTCTTCAAAATGGAAAAATGATAAAGAAGGTCAAACACGAGGCCAAAATTAGAAGCAAAAGGAAGGAAAGACTAGGAAGTGGTGTGGTTATCACAAATCTGGAACTCACTCCAAAAAAGAATGTCGAGCTATCAAATGATTGCTTTTTGAGTCACCATCCTCAACATCTACTGCTCTACCTCATACAGACCCTGCAGTCGAAGAGGTTGAAGAAGAAATTAGAGATGTTGATCTTGAAGCCATTGTAGCTTCATCACAAACACATGACGAGATGCTAGATGACAAGGAAAGGTTGTTTCACTCTAAGTTATGGGTGAAAGATAAGCCTCTGCATTTCCTTCTTGATAGTGGAAGTCAAAAGAATTTAATCTCTACTAATGTTGTGAAAAGCCTAAATCTGGCCATGAAGCCTCACCCAAAACCATACAGTATTGGATGGTTGAGTCCAAGGAGAAACCTCCGTGTCACCCACCAATGTCTTCTCTCATATGCAATACAACCTTTCCAAGATGAAGTCTTATGTGATGTGGTCAATCTAGATGTTTGTGATGTACTCTTTGGTTAGCCATTCATGTATGATCGACATGGTATATACAAATCAAGAGCTAGAAGGATCACTCTCACTCTTGGAACATGGCGCCACAAGGTACTAGAAGTACCACCTTCTACATCTGTCTCTTTGATTAGTGCCAAGAAATTTGTTCTCATGGTGGTCAAGCCACAAGAATCCAAAAGGGCCGATGTTACAGCCCTGACTACACAAAGAACACAACAATAGAAGCAAATAGATACTGGGTTGAAGAAGTTCACGGCCTTCCATCCACAAACTGATGGTCAGATAGAAATGGTGAACAATCGGGCCCTGCACAGTTCCATAAACCACAGTCCCTTCCAAGTGTGCATCAGGAATCAAATCAAGACACAACTACCACACCTAATGGGGAACATTGACGCAATGGGGACCATTGCTTTTCAAGAAGGGAGGAATGATCTAGGTGACAATTTGGGTGGTATAACAAGCGCCAAGATGCGACAGTACAATGGAACGTGGCTATCGAAGCGGTTGTTCTAAGGCCTCAGAGCGGGCGGCTAGTAGACCAAGTAGGGCTGCGTGTAGCTCTATATTATTTTGAATCTTAGATGCTAAATTATCGAGTGACAGTTAATTCCTCAAATTTTTTATTGCTTTAAATCCTCACCCGTTATGTCCTCGAGCTCTGTATTGTTTTAAATTTTGGAAGTCAAATTGTCAGTGATAGTTATTTCCTCAAATGTTGTATTGTCTCAAGTCTTCACCCGTTAATTCCTCCAGCCACTCAATCTCCTGCGAGATAATATGTATAAAAGAATAACTTTCTGAAATGGGGAGGCAGACATCTCTTCTCAGAGATAAGCATATATTTGTATCTGCAAATTTTTGAATCAACGAAACATCTCTTTTCAGAGATAGCATTATTTGAATTAGATTGTTCTTATTTCAAAATTATCTTTTGACCAAAGCTTTTGAGTTTTGGATTAGATTTGGTGCACAAGAGGGGCCTTTCTTTAGAATAGGAGGGGGCACACAATGCTGACTACCTTGAATGAATGGACTCTTCCATTTTGCTACCTCCTCCTCCATGGATTGCAAGGCCTGAGCCTGCCTAAGCAAACACTCTTCCTTGTACATAAGCTCTTGTTGATATCTATACTACTCATCTAATCTGTCTATCTCCATCACTTGCTTCTCAAACTCTAGCGTTACTTCCCTTATTGTTGAAGGGCAACTAAGAGAGCTGCTTGAGGTGATTCTATGAACAACCTAAGCTTGATCATAGTTAAATGAAGGAATGAAAGGCCCATTATGCTGAGCAGTGGGATTATACATATAAAATATGTGATTTCTTGATGGCACCAGAACTGCTTAACCAGATGATTCAACTTGGAGTCACCATTGGTGTTGATGAAAAAGCCTCCAAAGGTTGGTTGGTTGAAGGACACACCAAAATTCTTCAACTCTTTAGACAACACTTGTCCCACAATCCCCTGATTAAAGGTCAGATGTTGTATTAATGGTTTGTTCTATTGTAACAGGACTAACACAATCCTGAAACTTTTTTGAGTGTTAAAATGTGGTCCCATCGGGCATACCAAAAACTGTTGACGCAGTGGATTGCACCCTTGACAGGAGACTGGGCTCTTGTCTTCCACGCATCACAATGGAAACTCCCCTCTTACCAGTGGGTCTAGCAAAACTGGGGGGAGAGTCTCTAGATAAGGGCTAGCTCCCTTTGATGTATCTCTATGGTCTTGGATTTCCAACTGCTAACAATGGGGGGTGAAAAGAGAGAAGGATGCTGAAAAATATAACCTAAATTAAAATGGTGATACACCAAAAAGTTGATGTACTTAGCTTGAGTCTACACTTTCCACCAAGAACAAGCTGGTATACACTTCATTTGATACGAGAAATTCTTCTGCATCAATGAGCTAGGGGTCTGATGGAGATACAGGGAGGAAGAACTACCAGAGGCATTCTAAGACACACTTTGGCAGCCTATTCACATGCGCCTATATTCCTATTGTGGACACTTCTGGCTAACCTACAAAATAAGAACTCATAATACACTAGATATGTTGGAATCATTCTGTGAAAGCATAAGGAAAATGACTTAACACAAAACAAAAACATAGACATATACGAAAGTGCAAGCTCAAATAGAGGTAAAAATGCCATGTCTTGATTCAAGGTAAAATCTTGTAGAGCTCTGCCTTACAAGCCAAGAGATCCCTTTCTCAAAATGAAAAGTTTTTCATATATAGAGGAAGAAAGAGGCCTTTTAGCGCCCTTTTACAAATGGCCCATGTGCATTCTGAGCATTGGGAAGAGGAAGCCGCTTGATAGACAATGTTGTGTCAGCTCCTGTTTTGATTTTAGGCATTTAAGATATATTAAACATCATATGTGAAATTATGGGCCACGATGTTTGTCTGCAAATAAGACCGCTCCTTCAAGGCATTCATGCGGCTTGTCTGCTCATCAATGTAAATTGAAAAAATATGGGTCGCGTCGTTCACTGTTCGCGCCTCTTGATGACCAATTGGCAAATATTGTGTCAACCACTGGAGTAACTCCTTGAGTCGACACCTTCTTTTGCCACTTGGACTGTTTTGTTCATTTATGCACTTGGCTCTTTTGCCTCTACCTGGCTTTGTCTTTTCTGGCTCCTTCATCCTTCAGGGGCTATCTTCTACTAATTCTTCAGCTCTTTGGACTCCCTCCTCGACGATTTCTTCCTAGCTTTAAGCCTTTGAATTCCTTTGCAAGTGTTCCCTGCCCTCCGCAAGGGCACTTGTCCTTCGGGCTTTGGGAGACTTCCTTAAACCTTTTAATTGAACCAACAATTAGTTCAATGGTTCAACGGTTCAATGGTTCAATACTGTGTTCAATGGTTCAATTTGACCACTTGAACCAACTAATTGAACCCTTTGATTGAACCGACCGATTGAACCAAGCACTTGAACCAATAATGGTTCAACAGTTCAATGGTTCAACGGTTTAATATTTCTAAGTTCAAAGCGATTGAACCAAGTGCTTGAACCAATCACTTGAACCAACCACTTGAACCAACAGCTTGAACCAATTGCTTGAACCAACAATGGTTCAAGAGTTCAACGATTCAACAGTTCAATATTTCCAAGTTCAAAGTGATTGAACCAAACCTTTGAACCAAGCTGTTGAACCAAGCCGTTGACCCGAGCCTTTGAATGAAGCCATTGAACCAAACCTTTGAACCAAGCTGATAAACCAAACCATTGAACCAAGCCTTTGAACCAAGCTAATGAACCAACAATGGTTCAAAGTTCTTGGAAAGCTCATGGCATTGGACCTCGATGTCGAACCATTGAACTGGTTATTCCTTTTGCCGAAAGACTTGTGTAACCAAATTTGAACTGGCTCAGAACAACAGGGGAAGAAGGAGACCTATTTTGGCCTACAGGGCCAAAACAGTCAACAGTAAGTCAAATCAAAAACACATAAGGTAGGTTGAATTTCTTCAAAGATATTCATTTGCTTTGAAGCACATGGGTGATCAATCAAAAAAGGTCATGGATGATTTGAGTAAAAGAGTTATCATAATGAATGAGATGAAATTATAGGTCATTTGGGTTGACACAATGGAGGAGTTATATGAAGAAGATTTGATTTTGAGATGCACGAGTAACATGCATGAATCCAACAAGCATGGATCTCCATGGATAGAGTATTTATCACAAGATAATTTTTTGTTTAAGGGATAATGATTGTGCATACCTCAAAGATCAACGAGGGAGAATTTATTCAAGAAGAACCATGGTGGAGGCATAGTTAATCATTTTGGTGTTATTATAACATTGTTGTAGTTGAGTGAGAGTTGCTTTTGGGCAATGATGAGTGTTGATGTCAATAAGTTCATGCAAGGACATTGGTTTTTCCAACATACCTACATAAAAAATCATATGTTAGGTTTGTATTAGCCTTTATCAATTCCAGAGGGGCCATGGGAAGAGATAAGCATGGATTTGGTTATTTGACTTCCAAGAACTCAAAGAGTCAATGATTCAATTTTTGTTTTGGTGGATAGTTTTTTCAAGATGACACACTTCATGGCAAGAAAGAAGACAAGTGATGCTGCACATGTTGCAAATTTTTTTTTTTAGGATGTCACAAGACTACACAGGTTACCTAGGAATATAGTATCAGATAGAGATAAAAGTTTTGTTAGGCAATGTTGGAGGAAATTAGGTACATGATTAGATTTTAGTTCAACCTATCATCCTCAAATAGATGGGAAAATAGAATTGATGAATTAGAATCTTGGTAACTTGTTGAGATGCTTTGTTGGAGATAAGCCAAAATAATGGGATATGAAATCGGCACAAGCTGGATTTGCATATAACTACTAAATGAAGAAAATTACAAGAATAAGTTATTTCTAAATTGTGTATGGTTGCAACCTTAAAGGAGTTTGTGAGTTGAGAAGAACATTATATATGAGGATAATAAGTAGGATTCATGTTGTGCATATGGAGATGAAGAGAAGGTGGAAAGCAACTAGCATGAAGTAAAAATAACATGTTGATTAGACAATAAGAGATCACAATTTAAAGTTAGATATGTAGGTGTTGTATATTTGTATAAGGATAAGTTTACCAAAGGAACACATAAAGTGGAAAAAGATTGGGCCTTGTAGATTTTGGAGAAGATTTGTAGCAAATTCATATAATTTAGAGTTACCAAATGGGGTTAATATATTAATTGTATTCAATGTAGAAAATTTGTACCCTTACTTTGAGGGACAAGGAAGTAGCAAAGGATCAAGTTCAGATTCTTCTGTGTGGATTGGAAGCAACAATTTCTTAAAAGAGAAAGATAAGAAGTTGAGGCAGTGTTAGATATTGAGATCAACAAGACAACAAGAGGTAACAAGTACACAAAGTACTTGGTTAAGTGGAGGAACAAAGTAGTTGAAGACATCATTTATATGAGTGTATCAAAATTTTCCAAATATAAAAAAAACATAGAGGAACTCATGTGAGGTTCATGAACAGGGGCTCACGGGAAATTCCATTTACCCTAGAGTCTAATGTAGTAGTATTCGAGTTCACAAACAATCTTTCATTAACAAAAACTTGGGATCAATGTCTTATGTGCTCTTATACACATTTATTTATGTTGTGTGATTTGTCATTACTTATAACAATGTTGCATGTGTGGAGGAAGATTGATAACACTTTGGATAACATCATCAAGAGTTCAACACATTAGATAATTTATGAAGAGATAGTATCAGTCATCTCCCAAAGGATAAATGACCCTTTTTTGGGACAAGGATGAAACCACCACTTAATGTAAGTGTCAGTTTCAAAACGATTATTTGAAATAACTTTCGGTTATGAAACTCTCATTTTGAATTAATTAGTGGTTTCCAATGAGGTGAAAGCATGGGTGAAGTGATTACCCAAAATAAGAAAACATGACATGTGGATAATTTTCCAATATAGAGGGAGTTGAAAGAGACTACTAGGATGTTAGTGTTAGGCCATCGAGATTTATATTAGTTTTTGGAAGATGAGTTTGGAATTAGTTGGATCAAGAAAGAAAGTTGGAGAAGAGAGTTCCAACTCCAAGAGAATAGAGCTGAGAGAGAGAGAGAGAGAGAGAGAGAGAGAGAGAGAGAGAATTGAGTTCAACTCAAAGAGAGACAAAAGTAGAGTCAAGATCTTGCTAGAAGTGATGTGTGTTCATATAAGCTAGTCATGAGACCGACTGTGTGTCTTTTTCATAGTCAATAGAGGGATGGTGTGTGTTTGAATCTCTATAGCACAACTAAACATCAATAAAGATAGTGTTAGGTTTCCATCTCTACGTCTTGTGTGTGTGTGTGTGTGTGTGTGTGTGTGTGTGTGTGTGTGTCCTAAAGAGAGAACGAGTGTAACACTCATTGGGGAGTAAGGCAATAATTCACTTGGTCCCATCATTCCCATATGAATCACTTTAATATTAACTTATTTATCGTAATTGGAATATTAGACCCCTTTTAATTCCTACATATCCAATAAAAAACAACCAGACTTTGCATTTGTGAGACTCTAATGGATCAAATTATCAATATGAGCAAGATAATATCATAATTACAAAATCAAAATTAGCTATGAAGTGAAAAGTTCACATTATTAGCAAATCACATTATATGTACACAGTCTTCATAATATGCTAGTGTAAACCATGTATATGCATTTACACCTAGCAAAATTGTGCCTAACACTCGTTCATATCCAAACCATAAAGTATAACATAATGCATCTATTATAAGTGATTCAAGAAGCTTAAAAGTGTCCAATGCGAGTTCAAGTGAGGCACTAAGGCACATGATTAAAGTTAATTTGATCAACCTACCTTCTTTACACCTAGTGAGGAGATCCATATATTATTGTGCATATCATAGAATGCATAGGCACCACACCAATTCATGTTTATAATTGAAAAGGAAAACATAACATATAATGGATACAAATGAATTAAACAATGACACATCATTCAAACAACATACAATGACACATCTACAAATTCAAAAAGAGTCAAATTTAGAAATAATACAAAAGTGGTTACCAAAGCATAGCTCAGAACAACAAAAAGGTTTGTAAGGTATAATCAGTGTAAGAAATAGTACAACAAGCACATGTAAAGCAAGTAAAATATTCAAATATACCTCTCTAAAATGAGGCTCAACTTTCAAATTAGTATGGGTTCGGTCAAAAATATCTACAATAGTTTGATTATCACGGTCAAGGTTTGGGCAAACAAGCCCAAGGCATCACTTTTCTTATTCTAGTAGTTGATAATGTTGGTCAACAAGGTTTGGGTTTATTGAACATCCTAAGGCACATCATTCATAGATATAGTTTGTCAAGGAAACAAGTATAGATACACAAGAAATGTTATAGAAAGAGCAAGAACTTAAGTTGCAAAGTCAAAATCATGCTAAACCAACAAGCATTCTCAAAAAAGGCTTTCTAGCAAAAGAGCGTCCAAAGCACCATATGCCTACAATAAGCATGATTTCAAAAGATAAAATCAAAATCACTATTCCAAAGCATAAGTCAAAAAGGTCAAATCCATAATATGAGGCGATTCCTTATGCTTATCTAGATATAACAGAAGTCAACACTAACATTCTAGGTTATTATGATTATTATGATTTCAATGAAGAACAATACTTAGATTCATACGGCAACACCATTCAACTCCAGCATAACAATCACACTACACGAGATATTACCATTCCTATTTTTGACATAGGCCACATTGATAGTGAATCTCCCATGAAACTCAGTGGTTAGTATGTTCCTCCCTTATTGTACATAGTCTCATTCACTCTTGCTCCTTGTATATAGTTTCATTTTCATGTTACTTGTACATAACTTATATCCAAAAATTCAAAAACAATATAATATGTTAAAACACAAAAACATTCAAATATTTACTCGTAAAATACAAAATTATAGATTTTATGTATTGTCATGTTTACATTTCTTATATTTTATAAACACTACATATGCTAGCTATCTTAGTGTAGTCGGTTTTATTATACATACATGCTTCACTTGTTTTTATTGAGTGCTTGTAGATTACTATAGGACTCAAGTCCACTACACCGATCTAGATTTATTATTATCTACCCATTGGGGGAATATACATAGATACACGAGTTCTTCATTTAATACATTCACACTTTGGGGGCACCCTATACACAGTTTCAATTACCAAGTTACATCTTTCTAAACTCTTCACAATGGATTTTAGTATTGTTATATCTTGATATTGATCATGCTTCACTTACTCATATTTTTTGTTAATTACGACTACTTTAGACTCAGTATATGTACATCTTGGCTCTTACATAGAATTGTATTCCATGTTCATGCATACTTTAATTTTTAGCTTTCTTAGTTTAGACTTGATTGTATCTCGATGCTTATTTTATTCATGGGCATTTGATTATGTCATTGCTCTATGGCTCTACGCCACTTATTTTCATAGTATGTATGCTTTGGACATGTGCCCATGTCCTTGTGTGTGCCTTCCTAATTATGTATGCAGACATTAGAACATGTCCTATGTGGCTCTAAGACAACTTGTTTGTTGTTTGTGTATGTAGACATTTGAACATGTCTTTATATGTCTTGCTTTCTCAGATTTAGTGACATGTGCCCATGTCCCTTGTATTTTGGCCCCTTGGTCTACTTTGTGTGCTTCATGTGTGTTGTGCGTATGTTATATTGTATGCATCATGGCCATGACACTTATCTCTTGCTTGTTACACACTCCAATTTTAAATCCTATGAGGGACCTCATGCATCTCCCCTTCTTACTTGGGTGCCATGATGGACATCATGCCCCATCCCCCTAGGTAGTTACTCAGTTCTTACTCAGATTTAATGTTACATACATTGTTATATTTATCTTGACAACCTCGTGAATGCTAGACATAACATACATCGCACATTACAAACTCATGCTCCGCTTATCTTAGATTTTAATGTTATGTATGCACAGTACATTGGATTATTATGCATATATCATATATTCTCCAGTTAACACATTTTTTCTTTTGAGGATAATTCTTGCATAGGTACAACTCCCCTTAAAAAAGGGGGCATTCATAGGGGTTTGTCACAAAAATCAAGCTATTAGAATGCACTCATAATATATTTTTTAGCACACCAGCTCAGACTATAGAAATCAGAGTCAGGTAAACACAATGGGAAATAATGATATAGAGATCAATTACAGTTGCACATAAATCATAATAGTCAGACATTAATCACTAAATTATGACACTAACACTGCATGGCACTACTGACCAAGTTATAACACTACTATCTAGTAGCCTCAATTTTAAAAAAAATTAGATTGGTCAAAAAAGCACAATAGGTACAATCCAGGTTTGCACAGGTTCAGTTATAGATTTACCAGTTTTACTTAGTTTGGCTCAAATTCATACTAGTTTGCTCAGATTGGGGGCATCATGCATGACATGACCATTCCCATTTTCAGTTTAGATACTCAGATATAGATTATTACAGCTCAATGCAAAATATATATGCTTATATATCAGATTTGGGTACATGTGTGTGACACATTATTTTCATATACTCACTTATACATTAGTTGATCAGATGGAATGACAAACTCCATGCCATTTTTTACATTGTACACATCAAACACCATATTCGAGGTTGCACACCAGATTCATGCCTTACTCTATATGTAGTGGTTGGCATTCCTGAGTGGCCTAGAGCTGCCTAATATACTTAAGTAGCTACAAATCCGACATCTCTAGTTAGATATATCTAGTTAGCTATATCCAGTAGACATTTCAGTTACATTATGCAATTTTTGTTTCAGATGCATCTACTACACAGGGTAGGTAATGATGGAGTCAAAACCAAATTAAATTCTTGAGCCACACACACATGAGGATTGAGCAAGCCATTATCTTGGTCTAAGTTATTCACTGATTGATCATTTTATACATACACACACATAAGTTGTCACCAGGATTATGCATTGGTTCATGTACTCAGTGAGGCGTATTCATCCTTTCCTCTCTCTTATCCTTCTACTCATTTTTACTTTTTTACTCAATTTTGTATTTTCTTTTGATATTTCTTAAGGACTGATCTATAAATGTTTCACTTGTAGGACACACAATGGAGCATGTTTCACACACTCAAATCTAGAATCACAAGATTGCCTCTTAGGTAAGTCTAGGTACACTTATTTTTCTTTTATCCTAGTCATTTCACTTTGTTGTATTTTTAAAATAAAAGGGGGGGAGGCAAATGTAATCACCTAAAAATGACACTTGAGTACTAAGAGTGTTACTTGAGACCACTTATCCCTAGAATGGCCCTAAACCTATCATAGGGTCTATTTTCACACTTATCCAGCCTTTATGCGAGCCACAAGCATCCCTAGGCATCCGTAAAGCAGTCCTAAACCTTCATTCTTGCATCCTGGCTCTTCGTGCCTCAGGTTCTGCCACCCGAACACTAGCACCATAATAGGGACAATAACATCACATGGTGCTAGTGTCCTAATTTTGGAGCTACTGTCCTTTCCCTCTTTTTTCACAAAGAGACATATTTTCAAATATTATGCCATCTAGGGTTGGATTAGACATCTTTTAACACCTGTACAAGCACCAGAACAATATATATAAATGATTTCTAGCCATCTAACCACTACATAGAAATTAGATGCAAATTACACATACAAACTCAGAACACGTTATCCACAATTAAGGTTATCAATCCCTATTCTATACTACTTCTACATACTACCATCTACAACATTCCTAAGCTCAGATTTCTAGTTGCAATCATATTCAAAGCAATCAAGTCTACAATCATACTAGCTTCACATGCATGATGAGACCACCAATTGCTCTATTTTATAGCCTCATCCACACCTAGTATATATCATTTTCCATGTAAACCCCCATAACCATCCATGACTCATACAAATGAATGAATGAATTTATGATTTTGTGTGTGTGTGTGTGTGTGTGTGTGTATATATATATATATATATATATATGTGTGTGTTACGTTATGAATTAATGGTGCTTTTTCTTTTATTAGATTATACTTGTGTAACTTTATTTAACAAATATTTGAAGGGTAACATAAGCCTACAGGAATCTTGTTTAGGCATAATACTTACATATTACCTGCAACAACTATAGGCTTCCACCTACAAGTTACCCATAGCCACTATTGGCTTCCACCTGTAGGGTGCCCACAACAACTATAGGCTTCCACCTATAGGTTGTCCATAGCTACTATTGGCTTCCACCTGTAGGGTGCCCACAACAACTATCAACTTCTATCTACGAGTTGCCTGCAGCCATTGTTGGTTTCCACCTGTAGGTTGCCCGTAGCCACTATAGATTCTCTGTAGCAATAATAGGCTTTCACCTATAGGTTACCCACAGCCACTACATAAAACACAACTATTGTTGTGATCAAATTTTAAAGGCACATCTGACTATCTTAAAAATCGAGTGGATGATTGAAGATGATCCTTCACAACTATTGTACAGACTCCCCATATGCAAAGAATCTTGGATGTGCTACCAAAGATGAGAAAGACAAGGATAATGAAAAGGAGACAAAAAGAAGTAAAACAATAAAATAACATACATTGTCCTTAACCCAATTAGGCCTAAAACAAGCAACTTCAGTTACTAATAACCTGAAGGTTGACTGGAGCAGTTCTTAAAGTATTTATATTTTTCCTAAGTTTATTGTTTTTAGTTAAAAGCTAATAAACTACCTTCTATATTTAATGGTAAAACCTAGATTAGATTAGGAGTTGGATAGATGATAATAGAATTGTAGAATTACAAAAGTTATTACATTTTGAATATTGTAATCTTTTGTAGCAATTTTTAATTACTACAAATCTGAGTAATGAGAAGATTGATTCTATAAGAGGCTTTTGCAAGTCTCTCAGAGAAGGATTATAACTCAATTTTGAACAAGGAAGGGGCCCCTCAGAAGGAGTTGCAGTGAAGATCCTGACCCTCCTTAGTTTAAGTGTGTTGTAAGTTGATTTCATTATTAGTTTGATTATATAAAGTGTGATGCATGTGTGATTCATAAGTGTAAAATATTTTTGTATTTTCGTTATAGTAGTTTTATAGTATAACTACCTGGCGAATTCAACATAAGTTCATTGTACTACAACTAGTAAAGTAAGTTAATATATGAATCAATAATGCATATATAGTGCTGACATTCTTGAAAAACATACATATCTTGGGTTTATAATTAATGTTAATTAGACTCAAGAATCTAGTATTAATCAAGTAATAAGTCTGCATAACATTTTGGCACTATTGCTTGGAAGGGTGTCAATTATTGCTTTCTAGAATCAATTATTACTTTTAAGATTGATTAATGCATTGTTCCGCCTAGTCGAATAAGTCGAGTGAGGACATTGTGGTATCTTATGCCAGATGTCTAAGTTCATGGATGTTGATGGTGCACAATATTTTTGATGCACTATCCTACCCAATCGGACAAGTCAAGTGAGGGTACTACGGTGTCTTATGTCAGATGTCTAAGTTTCTAGATGTTGATGGTGCACAACCTTGAATACCTCTTTGCAATCTTATAATTTACTTAGTTCATGGTTTTTGAGAATTCACTTTCCTGTAATAGTGATTTACTTTCTGCAAAGTGTGCCTTTAATTTTCTTGCTTTCTAGGGTAATTTTTCTGCTTTCATTTCTTGATTTTTAGGGTAATTTTCCTACTTTCATTTCCTATTTTTTGCAATAATTTTCTCGCTTTCAGTAGATAACTTTACTTCTTTCTAGAAGTAAAATTTCAATTCCAATCATTTTGATTTTTACACTTCTTTATTTTACTTTTTGCTTATTCTGAAACAACCTCCTGAAACACATGAAAAACAAAAAGACACTAACCCTGTGCAAGAATGGACAAGACAGTTGAAAGGTGTGGCACAACATTTATGCAGAGAGAAAAAGATTCTTGAGGGAGATTCCTACCAAACAAGCCATATGTTGCTAATGGGAAAGAACCACAAATAATTGCAACAACTAAGAATCATGTTAAAAAATATACCATAAGTCGAAGGGCTCTTGAAGAAGGAAACACTACAAATCAAAGGAAACAGCTTGCAAAAGAAGTATTATTGTCTTTGAAAAAGGAAACATAAGTGGAGGAAGCATTAGCTAAGTTAGTAAAGAGAAATAAAGGAGAAGAACTTCACGAACCAAACATTCCAAAAAGTAACATCAGAACAACATTCCAACAAGGCTTTTTTGAATAAATCAAATAAAGTTTAGGATAATTTTTAGATTTTTCATCTAATAGAAATACTACAAATCCACAGATAAACATTTATTATCGTTTTGATGAAGGGACTAATACATAATTTGATGATGTGATCTTGAGTACCTTTAGTATCCATATCACAATAAAAGCCATCATAAACAAATAAGGAAACTTTGTGGATGACAACAAGACTCTAAACACAGTTACTTTTGAATTTCCTATTCCAGATACAACAGGCGTAACACAAATGAAAAATATCTCACCCTCAGTCTTGCCTAATTTGAAAGGTAAATTATTAGAAGACCCAAACACATTTTTGTTTGAATTTGATATCCTTTGTATAAGCTATGACTACAGATAGGATGCATAAAAATTAAAACTTTTTCTAGCCACCCTCAAAGACTCAACACTTCATTGGTTCATGGGACTGAGTAGTAATTCAGTCCACACTTAGGAGGACATAGAAAAGAAATTTCTGGCTAAGTATCAGGAATATGGACAAGGAAGAAATTATAGAAGAAATGAAATCTTCAAGATGACTCAAGAAGGGGATAAATTTTTGGAAGACTATGTTGAACAACTCATGTTTAATGTACAAAAATTCAAGCAAAGTGCACTAAGAGAAGAGCCTCTAAAAATCATCATCCCAAAAGGAGTCTAAGAAGATTGTTTGGAAGCCTTGGACCTAATGAGTGGGGGCGATATCTCTCATCTACCATTTGCAGACATCAAGGAGTTGAGCAAGAATTATTCTAGGTCTGTCATAAACAAAGTCATGGGCAATAAGCTTCCACTGGCAGCTGTAAGTGCCTTATCAAAATATGAAGTTAGTAACCTGTTACAAGACATAATATAAGATATCATTAATCACTTGGCTATCCAACTAGATAGCCTACACTCAAGGCAAAAATAAGCAGTCTTAGATCATGCTTTGACCATCCATTATTTGGATTGTAAGAAGAAGAAAATAGATTGTAGGTGTCACAAGGTTCGAGCTAAAGTAGCTAACATCATAGCTGAAAAACCAAAAACAGTAGAGCTACACACTTTAAGAGGATATGCAAACTAGGTTTTTTATGTTACATAAAGAAAGCCATAGGTTCAATAACTATCTTATCCAAGTATGAGATAAAATCCACCTTTTATAAATTCTAACTCCTTTAATTCACATCCCAATTAGACTATTCCATAGATGAATGTCCCACTTCCTAATTCCAACTGGAAGTCACCTTAGACAAGCTACCCCACCACCACCTGGTAGCCTCTAAAATTTGTATCCCCACCTTAGATACAAGCTTGGCAACTACCCCAAGGACCACCTTTCACAAACCAGTGGCAACAACCTTGGAGACCCAATCAATCTTGAAGAAACCATCAGGGAGGATTCCCTCCACAATAATAGCAATAACCTCTTGCTCTTATACCCAATACACAAGCGTCACCCAAGCCTAATCAGCGCCCTGTCCAACCCATGTAGAATCTTGTAAATAAGCTAGTATAACCAACATTCAGTAATGAACCTGTCAAGTACCCAGTAGATACGGTGAACATCAGTGAGGTTCACCTACATTCAAGAAAATTTCTACTACCCCTGCCTCACCCATAATAATGCAACCAAATCAAGAAACTCTAGAAGCTCATGCTAACCCACCTTCACCACCACAAGAACTCTTTAAACCAATAAATAAAGCTATTGATGAAACAACCCCACCATTTCTTGAATGTCTTAGCCTTCAACGCCATGCAATTGAGCCTAAATTTGATTTCATAAGACAACTCAAGAATCTATGTGTTAAAATTCCTCTCTTCTAGACTATCAAGGATGCGCCCATATATTCCAAAATTGTTATAAACTTATGTCTACGTAAACCTGAAAGGAAGAAGGATCCCAATACAGTGCATGTGATTGGCCAGCTAGCAGATATTATGCTGAAAAACACCCTGTCAAAGAATATTTAGATTTAGGATGCCTAGTAGTAACAATCAAGATCCATGATCAACAGTTGTCTAATACATTGATATATCTGGGGGCTATAATAAATAAAATGACAACTAAAACCATGAATAAACTACAATTGAATGATATTCATCCCACATCTACAATGTTGTAAATAGCTGACAAGTCTACAGTCATACCAGGAGTCATTGAAGATCTTGTTATTATTGTAGATTATTAGGAATATCCTATAGATTTTATTGTATTGTAGTCAAAGTCTAATTTGGGTGGATATCCTCTATCTTAAGATGACCTTGACTTACCATAGTTGATGCCTTCATCAGTTGCAGATCAGGTAACATGTTGATATCTAATGACAACCAAACTAAGAAGTTGGTCCTCTATCCTCTAACACAATCCGCCTTGGCACTAGAGCATACATTATGGGTTGAAGAAGACGAGGCAAATCAACCTCCCTGGATTCATGTATTCACCATAGACTATGTATACACCTTGGCTGATCAAGAGAAAGATACAATTCTCTTCAATGTTCTCTAGAAAAACTACCAAACTCATTCTGCAAATCTCAACCACCTGCAATGTGTTGAGTACCCATTTTCCAACCTCTAGGAAGAAGATAATTCTGATGCATCTATACATAAAATATTCTGCCAATTGTTGCCTCATAACTGCATCCAAACTAGATCCATTAGCAATATAAAAATGATGAAAACACTCTCATGATAAATTAAAATCTCTCTAGGAAAAACATTACTTATTAATAACAAGTTGGAGTCAAACGAGGAAAAGTGCCTAATCAACATGTTGCATGCAAACCAATGCACTTTTGCATGAGATTATAAGGATATGCAAAGAATCAACCCAAAAACATGCACACATCATATCTATATTAAAGAAGAGTTCCAACCAATCAGACAGCCACAATGTAGAATTAATCCAGCTCTTAGAGAAATAGTCAAAGTGGAATTACAGAAAATCTTGATCGTTGGATTTATATATTCCATCTCAGACAATGAATGGGTTTCACCATTGATAATTATACCAAAAAATAGAGAATGACATGTATACATAGATTACACGGAACTTAATACAACAACTATAAAGGATCATTTTTCTCTAACCTTCATTGATCAGGTGTTGGACACACTAGTAGGGAAGAAATATTTTGCATTTCTAGATGGCTTTAGTGGTTACACCCAGATTATGATTGCTTCTGAGGGCCAAGAGAAGACCATCTTCACTTGTCCCTAGAGTACTTATGTTTATGTTGTATTACCTTTTGGGCTATGTAATGCTCTTGTAATATTATATAGGGTTGTCTTGAGTATCTTTGCAGATATGGCTAATGAATGTGTAAAAATCTATATAGATAACTTCACTGTTTATGGAGAAACATTTGATGAGTGCCTAAAGAACTTGGAAGAAGTGTTGCAATACTATTAGAAGCACCATTTGTCTTTAAGTCATAAGAAATGCTACATGTTTATGACATAAGACATTGTCTTAGGTCATCATGTATCTGCTGAAGGAATTAATGCTGACCTTGCAAAAATCAACATCATAAAAAACCTACATGTTCCTCAAAAATAGAAAGATGTCAAAAGTTTTTAAAGATATATTGGTTACGACAAGAGATTTATCAACAACTTCAACAAAGTAACAACACCATTGTTCACTCTCTTAACTAAAGATGTTGAATTCATATAGACTCCTATCTGTGATACAACCTTTAAACAATTTAAGGAATTATTGACCACCCTCCCTGTTCTACATGGTCCTGATTGGATGATTCCCTTACATATTCACACAAATGCTTTAGATACTACGCTATGAGTTGTGCTAGGCCAAAAATAATAAGCACTCAATTATGCTATATATTTTGTAAGTAAGAACTTGCATGCAACAAAATTAAATTATATGATCACTGAAAAAGAGTTCTTGGTAGTAGTCTATGCTATCAACAAGTTCTGTCACTACATAATAGGGTATCAAGTCTTTGTTCATGCAACCTTTTGATACCTTATAAAGAAACTAGTTGTCCTAGATAGAGTGATAAGATGGTTGCTCTGATTACAAGAATTTGATTTAACTATTGTAGATAAGCTTGGTAAGGACAATATCGTGGCTGACTTCGTATCACACCTGCAATCCCCTCAAAAAGATACCATAGTGGATGCCTCATTTTCAAATGAGCACTTATTCTCCCTCACCCTTACCACACCTTGGTATGTTGATATTACTAACTGCCTTGTTATAGGGTTACTTCCACAACACTTTTTCCCTAAAAAAAAACTTTGATTAAAAAAAGTGACAAGTATTCATGGTTGTCTGGATTCTTTTTCTATATTGGGCTTGACACCATCATCAAAAGATGTCTCAAAGAAGATGAAGTTTCAGATATCCTTAAAGCCTACCATGATAAACTCTGTGGAGGGCACTTTGCAACCAAGTATACAACATTAAAAATCTTGAATACAAGGTATTATTGGTCCTCACTCCATATAGATGCAATAAAATATATTGCTCATTGTGATAGATGTCAACATATGAGGAGACCCATACATTCATATGAGATGCCTTTGTAGCCTCAAATGGTGCTTGAACTATTTGAAAAATAGGGCCTAGACTTTGTAGGACCTTTTGATCTAAAATCTAACAACAAAGAGTACATCTTTATATGTATTGACTATGTCACTAAATGGGTGGAAGTAAAGGCTCTTACACATGCCAAGGATGAGAAGGTGGCAACTTTCCTCTATGAAGAAATATTCGCAAGATATAGTGTGCCATGAGAAATAGTTATTAATCAAGGACCCCAATTCACTGCTAGTTTAATTACTGCTTTGGTCCAACAATACGAGATTAGACATAAGAAATCAAATCCATATCATCCATAGTCTAATGGATAGGTGGAAGTCACCAACAGGGAAATAGAAAAATATTTTAACCAAGACTGTTAGTAGTCCCGTGAGGATTAGGAGGCTAGACTTCCTAAAGTTGTTTGGGCTTATAGAATCACGTGGAAAACTACTACATGCTTCACCTCATATGAGTTGGTATATAGGAAGAAACCTGTCTTGCCAATTGAATTGGAACACAAAACCTTACGGACAACACTAAAACTTGGGATGGATATATCTGAAGCACAAAAAGAAAGGCTTATACAACTGAATGCATTAGATGAATACAAAAAACATGTATTATAGAACATAACTTGTACAACACTAGCAGATTCAATGACATGACAGGTACATTAAGACCAGATAATTTAATGTAGGAGATTGGGTCATTCTTTTTTATTCAAAATACAAAGATCACAAGGGCAAACTTCAGACCAGATGGCTTGGTCCATTTGAGATTGAGCATGTTTATGACAATGGAGCAGTATAACTCCAAACCATTGATCTGGTAAGATTCCATCTACTGGTCAATGGCCACAAACTAAAATTATACAAAAAACCACTCATTCAGGAGAAGTTTACCAAACACATTTACACACAATTATAAAATGGATACAATGATGTACTGCATCAACATGATGTCTCACTAGACAAAAAGAGAACCAACCAACACACAGATGAAAAACCAGAGGAGGACATCCTAGCCCTCTAGCATGACGATTGAGACCTTCACTTGGTATTTGACCAATCACCATCATAGCTGACTTGGTAAGGACTCAGAATAATCATTCTATTGTAGGCAATAATTAGAGTAAAAAAATAAAAAAAACTAAAAATGAAAACCCTTTTTGGGTGTTGTTGGTAGTTTCTGGGTGGAAAACCAACATGTTGGTTGTACAGAATTGTAAAATGGGTCTAAATAGAAAATCATCTTGCTGACTATTTAGGGGTAAAAACCAAAAAAAACAAAACAATCATTCTAAGCAAAATTGTTCATCTTCCTTCAGTTACCATGGGTTATTCTGTAGTTGCTACAGGTACCTCCGTCACCATTACTACAGGCACCTTTGTCAACAAAGGTATTCCTTTTGTTATTATGGGTTCTTCTATAGCTACTACGGACACCTTCCCCATAGTTGGGCATAACTTTGCAGTTGCTACGAGCACTACCTCTGGTTGTTGTAGGTACACCCTAACACCTCTCTAAGCACATGCAAGATAGTTCTTCATAAAATCTAAGTTATGGCCTTGGCTATGAGCTTTTAAGCAATACATGGAAGACACCAGACAAGCTAGAGGAGGAGTGAAAGAGGATTAAAACAGAAATTTAAAACATTGCTCAAGCCTACCCTTGAATAACAAGGTAAATGCCACAACAAAAGCATGCACTTCCAATCTCTATTTGGAATGTTGCAGACCAAAATTTATTGTTGCAGGGACACACATGAAATATTTTTAGCTTTTGGTCATTTTATGGAGATGATTTCACTGTCACACAGTGAGATCTAGGATTTTTAGAGCATAGGTCCCAAGTTTGAAAACCCTATTAATTGTTAAAGAAAAAATTCATTAGGCACAGAATCCATAAGGAGTAAGACAATATAGAGACAAATCATTAGTAGCCTCATGTAGAGGAAGATCATAAAGTAATAACACCCTCAAATACCCTCTTCCATGTTCATACACTACCTGACTTGGATAACACAGATCTACAATAACCACCTTGTGGTAGGATGGCAAAAATCTCTCATCCAACTATAAGACCCATGTTCCAGTTCCATGCAGGCTGTCATGATTACATGCAGGAGAGCTAAGGGCACCATGGAAGGCTAACATCCTGTGATCTCATAATTACTCAAAGGGGCCCACTGCATTCTAGTTATAACTACTAGCAAAATCATTGCATTCCATCAACCACTCACATGCAAACATTCATATGCAAATCCTCGATGTCACCCTAGGTAAATTATTTAAAATATATGCCATATATTTTGGTCATAGAAAAGTATTTATTATTTTAATATAACATGTATTATATTGAAAAACATATTAAATCATTAACACGTCATTCATCAATACCTCTCAACTCACACTTAAACTCTCATGATGACATTTCAACCCACACTTATACCCCTAATCATGACCCTATTCTATCTCTTCCATCTTACTCATTCCATGTCACTTGGGGACAAGTGATAGCTCACGTGGGAGGGGGAGAATGTTGTGGGTGATATTACCATGCACTACAGGATCCATACATGTGGGATTAGATGCTCTAATAATGCCATAGTAACCTATAGGGAAAACAATCACTTTCATTATTTTTCCTTGCAAGTACAACCATTCACACAAACTCGAAGCACGTCATAACTTGCAACTTACAATCATAAACTGTCATTATTGAACAAACCTCACTTTGTTATATGTATAACTTTAGAAGCCAATAGAGTGTGTTGCCAATTACCGATTAAAAAGATTGACATAAAGCTAAACCTAGTAGAATGGGAGGGTCAGTTGTAAGAAGGGAACCCACAGATCATAGGTAACTTCAAGGAGACTCAACCTACTGGGTTGTCTTCAACAGAGTTGGGTGTACCACTTATTTTGGGAAATTATAGTATTTTTCAAAACCCCTTACTAGGGAATTTGCAAGATCTTTTATAGGAGAACAAGCTACTATACATGACATCACATTTTCAATCACTAAAGAAATAGTAAGCCAGACAACTAGGCTGCCAAGTATAGGAGAGAACTGGCAAGACAAACTCAATGGTCAAGAAGCCAGATAATAGTTATGTCAAACAGATGAAAATCTAGTACTAAAGAAAGGTGGTGTGTAGAGACTCAACCTACCTGCAACTTAGAGGTAAATAACCTCATACATCATCATATATATGATATGTGAATGAAGAAACTCTTTAATTTATACTCTCCAGTTTAAATTTTTGAATCACTTAAGGCATGATAAGACCATTAATGTTCCAAATCACCTATGAAACATTTTTAAAATGATGTCCAAAGAGTACCAAAAGGGGATTGAGAAAGCCCTGTCTCATCATTGCCTAATATGGTTGATAACCAAACATGAAATAAACATTGTTAGACATGACCTTAGCTAAAAATAATTTCTAACCCTATGGAATGGTGAACCTCAACAAGAGGAGAGAAATAATGAGGAAGAATTTCTTAAAGAGTAGGCCCAACAGATTGCACAAGAAGATATTATGGGCACTAGTGCCACTAGACAACTCGTAGCTCTAAAATTGCTATGGGCAGAAAAAGGAGAAGGAAACTAGTCTTACCTCCTGATGACACAAAAGAGGAAAGTCCACCCACAAAAACTAAGTAGAATATTACTTCTTCCACTATTCCAACTGTCTCCTCGCTAAAGATTGATTCTTCCACCATGGTTCCTTCAGGGCAAGAAGAAGTTCTTCCATCAACTACTACATAGGAAGAACAAGTTCCAACAACCACCCCTCCTAAAAAGAAGAAAATTGAAGAAAAGAAACCCTCTCTATCAAGAAGAAGAAGACCTCTTCATAAGAGATCTTAGAGAATTAAGAAATAAAAGACAACTATAGTCTCCTCAACCATAGACATCAGTGAGAGGATGAAAAGGGAAAGAAAGAGCCCAAGATTCAAAAGACTCCGGATGGGTTCGAGATTGTCAAATGGTCTATTAAAGAGGAATCTATCAAGGAAGAAGTACAATCACCTAAGCCACCTAGATTCACCGAGAAAGACATGGATCTCTTTATAAATATTGGGTACACCAAAAAAGAGCTGAGAATGACATATCAACTTATAGAAGAAGAGGAATTGATTGAAGAAATGACTGTGGAAAAAGAAATAGAACAAGAGATAGCTCCTCATGACCAGGAATTCCAAACCTTGGAACAAGCTATGAAAGAAATATATAGACTAAAGAATGAGATAATAGAATTAAAAGGTAAGAGAGGCCTGAAAACACTTCTGGGGGCAATAGAATTTGTAAAACCATCTATGAAAAGAGAAAGGTTATTGGAGGAACCTGTAGCAACTTCCTTAGAGGACCCTATAACAACTTCATCTACCTTGTCCACAGATAACATTAGTGTACCTTTAGAGGCACCTATAGAATTTTATGTTCTATCTTTGGTACATTTCTATAATAGATTCCCTCCTCCATTGCCCACTGCAAAAACACCTACAATAGAAAAAGTTATTGATGTGGATCTCTCAACTACCACATCTGTAGAAACTGATGACCTCCTGAATTTTCTTAAGAAATTTTTTGGTGATGATGAAACTTACTACAAAAAGTTGGTACAAAGATTTAAGTTATATGTTGAAATAAGAGAGTAGCAAGAAGACTTAAAAGAAAAACTAAAATTGGCTAAAACTAGGATCAAGTATCTAAAGGAAAATATTAATAAAATGCATGAAACCACTAAAATGTTAATGGAATGCAGATCACCTTCTAGGGTGTATGTTATCTACTTAGAAGAGAGATGGCTTAAATTTAGATATGACAGGATCTATGATGCTCAGTTCTACATGGTTTGTGACCCTAAATCTTTGTTTGAAGTTGATAGACATGGTGATCCCGATCTCTAAACATAGTTAAGTGAGTTTTACATACACCATTATGTTGTACCCAGTGATGCAGATTGGAATCCAAATATATACTTGGGGGATGTCCAATCAAATGCATTCTCTTCATGTGTCTTTAATGAAACAAGAAGAAGGAAACAGGTGGAGGAGCATAAAGAAAAAGAAAAAGAAGCTACCCTAATTATTAGAGGTGAATCAGGTAATCCAGATGTTGTAGTAGAAGAATGGATCTCTTTCATGAACTCGAGTACTCCACAAGCATTGGTCATAAGGAAACAAGTAGAAGTTTAGAATCATTATTTGAGTCTTATGAAAGGAGATGGAAAGTAAATTTTTGTTTCTTGTTCTCACAGATGGGTAGAACTCTCTGATGCTTTAAAAAGATAGGAACTTTATTCCCCTCAAAACCTTATAAAGGCCATACATAGAGTATACATGTATATCGAGCTTGTCAGGAGGAGAAGGGTAAAATGGTTAGAATTTATGTTTCAACCTATCTATGTTTTGGTTCTCAATTCCTAACTGGGAGGGAAAGGTCCCAGTTGACAAAGAGGCAGAGAAGAAAAGATGGAAGAACATTGATGATGCTAAAGACTTCTATATCTTTGAAGGTTCAAGCTGCACTGAGCCCCTAGATTTTAAAAAATTTCGTGGTTTCAAAATGAAGCCAAGGACTGCTCGAGGTCGAGAAAGAGGTTAAGTAGGGGGATGTGATTAGACAGCCAATTTCTCTATTTTATAGCCTCATCCATATATATATATATATTATGGATGTATGTAAATCCCCATAACCATCCACAACTCGTACAAATGAATGAATTTATGATTTTGTGTCTGCATTGATATATATATATATATATATATATATAATTTTACGAATTAATGATACTTTTTGTTACGAATTAATGATACTTTTTCTTTGATTAGATTATACTTGTGTAACTTTATTTAACAAATATTTGAAGGGTAACATAAGGCTAAAAGAATCTTGTTTGGGCACAACACTTACAGGTTGTCTACAACAACTGTAGGCTTACATCTATAGGTTGCTCGTAACCACTGCTAGCTTCCACTTTCAGGGTGCCTGCAACAACTATAGGCTTCCACCTATAGTTTGTTGTAGCCACCGCTGACTTCCACCTGAAGGGTGCCCATAACAATTGTAGGCTTCCATCTACAGGTTGCCCATAGCCACTGCTAGTTTCCACCTGTAGGTTGCTTGTAGCCATTGCAGATTGCCTATAGCAACAACAAGTTTTCACCTACAGGTTGCTCACAACCGCTACACATAATAGAACTATTGTTGTGATCAGATCTCAAGGGCACATCCAACTATCTTAGGAATCAAGTGGATGATTGAAGAGGATCCTCCATAACTATTGTACGAACTCCCCACATGCAAAGAATCTTGGATGTGCTGCCAAAGATGAGAAAGACAAGGACAGTGGAAAGGAGACAAAAATAAGTAAAACAACAAAATAATATACATTATCCTTAAACCAATTATGCCTAAAACAAATAACTTCGGTTACTAACCACCTGCAGGTTGATGGGAGGAGTTTCTAAAGTATTTGTAATTTTTTAAAGTTTAGTGTTTTTGGTTAAAAGCTAATAAACTACCTTCTGTATTTAATGAAAGAACTCATATCAGATTAGGAGTTTGATAGATGATAATAGAATAGTAGAATAGTAAAATTGTAGAAGTCATTGCATTTTGAATATTGTAATCTTCTGTAACAATATTTAATTACTATAGATCTAAGTAATGAGAAGGTTGATTTTGTAAGAAGCTTTTGTAAGTCTCTCGGAGAAGGATTAGAACTCAGTTCTGAAAGAGGAAGGCCCCCCTCGAAAGGAGTTGTAGTGAAGATCTCAAACCTCCTTAATTTAAGTGTGTTGTAAGTTGATTTCATTATTAGTTTGATTATATAAAGTGTGATGCATGTGTGATTCATAAGTGTGAAGTATTTTTGTATTTTTATTATAGTAGTTTCATAGTATAACTACGTGGTGAATTCAACATAAGTTTATTGTATTGCAACTAGTAAAGCAAGTTAATCTATGAATCAATAATGCATATATAGTGTTGACATCCTTGAAAAGCATATGTACCCTAGGTTGACAATTAATGTTAATCAGACTCAAGAATTTGGTACTAATTGGGTAATAAGTCTGCATAACAATGCACTTGCATCAACACTTAGATGGAGAGAACTACATCAGGATTGATCCCTCTTCGAAGTATTGATACATAGGTAACTCTCATCATAGTTCGGTTTGAGGATGCCTAGCTTACCCCACTAACAAACACACTTTACTGCTTGTATCAACCAGATGCCCTAACAACATGAAGGACTAAGGTTTACTCATAATATTAGTAAAAAAATATCATTTGTAGGGTTTCAAAACTTGTGTATGTAGGAATAGGCTTGATAGACCTAGAGATAGGTGCACCTAGAAGCTCAAAACAATCCTACACAGAGGACACTATTGCCAAAATAGGGACACTAGTGCCACATGGTGCTACTGTCCAATTAGGACACTATGTTTGGAAGGGTTTTTGACAACTAAATCTTATTTGTGATACTCAAACCTACCTCTGCCTCTGTTTTCAGCCTCTAGATCATCCATCTCAATTAATTTCTAACTAAGTACTCATTTGTGTTAGTTATTACTGTTATTATAAATGTAAGTTAAGCTCAGTTCCTTCACAAATCAATGGTTGTATTTATTGCATATTTTATATCCTGATTTACTCTACTCAACCCCTTTAACAACTTAGGGCTTAAATTCCATAACCCTAAAATGTTAAATACAAAAGCAACAAGTTAATTAGACAAGAGAACATAATTAAAGTTAGACATGTGGGTTTTGGATATTTGTGTAAGCATAAGTTTACTAAAGGAACACATAATAAGATAAAGTGGAAGAAGATTGGACCTTGTAGAATTTCGAGAAAATTTGTAGCAATTTCATATGAGATAGAGTCATTAGATAGGGTCAATATCTTACCTATCTTCAATGTAGAAAATTTGTATCCTTATTTTGAGGGACAAGGAAGTGGTGAAGGATCAAGTTCAAATTCTTATAGCATGGATTGGAATCAATAATTGCTTAAAAAGAAAGGCAAGAAGTTGAGGTAGTGTTGGATACTCAAATCAACAAGATGGCAAGAGGCAAGGAGTACACAAAGTACTTGATTAAGTGGAGAAATTGAGTAGTTGAAGACATCATTTAGATGAGTGCATCTAGAGTTGCGCAGTACTGAAAAACCACATAGGAACTCGTGTGAGGTTCATAAATGAGAACTCATGGGAAATTTCATCTACCCTAGGTGTTTGATGTAGTAGTATTCGAGTTCACAAACAATCTTTCATCAATCAAAAACATGGGATTGGGTTCTTATGTGCTCTTGTACACATTTGTTTACGTTGTGTGACTTGTCATCACTTATAACAATGTTGCATGTAAGGAGGAAGATTGATAACACTTTGGAGAACATTGTCAAGAGTTCGACATGTTATAAAAATGTATGAAGAAACAGTTTCAGTCATCCCCCAAAGGATAAATGACCCCTTTTTGGGACGGTGATGAAATTGCCACTTAATACAGTGGCAGTTTTGAAACTGTTGGTTTGTATTAACCACCAGTTACTAAAATCTCAGTTTGAAGTAATTAGTGGTTTCACTCGAGGTGCAAGCATGGGTGAAGGAATTGCCCAAAATAAGAAAAACATGACATGTGGATAGTTTTACAAGATAGAGGGAGTTAAAAGTGGTTGGCAGGATGTTAGTGTTAGGCATCAAGATTATATTAGTTTTGGGAGACGAGTTGGGAGTTAATTGGATCAAGAAAGAAAGTTGGAGAAGAGAGTTCCAACTTCAGAAGAGTAGTGCTAAGAGAGAGAGAATTGAGTTCCGCTAAGAGAGAGATAGAAGCAGAGTCAAGATCCTACTAGAAGTTATGTATGTTCATATAAGCTAGTCACAAGATTGAGTGTGTGTCTTTTGCATAGTCAATAGAGGGATGGTATGTGTATGAATCTCTATAACACAACTAAACATCAATAAAGAGTATGTGTAGTTTCCATCTATGCATATTTTGTCTACGTGTGTGCCCTAGAAAGAGAGCGACTGTAACACTCGTTGGGGAGTAACACAACCATTCACTTGGTCCCCTCATTCCCGTATGCATCACTTTAATAGTAACTCATTTGTCGTAATTGGAATATTATACCCTTTTAATTTCTATCTTTATTTAATGCTAATTACATTGAGATGTGTAAACTACAATGATAACTAGGGGTGGTGGTGGAGTAAAATGTCTCAAGTATGTTCATAAAGATGGCCAACCTTTAATTTAACATCAACTTGACCATCATAGCGCTATTTTTCTTCTTACTTTGGAGAAGGTGATAAGCACTGACATTATCTTGGGCATATAGTGGAGTTTGACGACCATTTTCTTTTTCACAAATTTTGTTTTTGAGTCCAACACAATATTACACCTAGACGGAGACCATATATTAAATAATGACATAACTAAATTGAAACGATTTATAATCAATTATCAAATAATTTGTAAAGAAAATAATATATTCGTTTATCAAAATAACACGTGACAATTCTAAAATAAAAACCAAAAAATTTGATAACATGCAAACTTTTTTTTTAAAAATAAAAAAAATAAATATATTTAAGATATTTGTACAAATTTATACCCCTAAACCAAACTTTTAATAATTATTAATGTGAAAGGGATCAATTTCAACATAAATTTCGATCTTTGTGGAAGGAATCTTTTTCCCATGGATTTGTGATTGATTCGTGTTGCATGGCTACGATTCTCCCTAAATTCGACAATGAAGTTCATGAGTACGCCGGGAATGAACTTGGTTTCTAGCCCCTCCCTGACAACCACATAAAAAAATGAAGAACCGAAAAAAACATAGGTACCTTTACATAAAAGGGCTCCGTTCCCATCACCGATCTGGCTCATAAAAATGAACTGTGGGCGTTTAAAACACAAAGGGAAACTTACAAGCAAAGGTCTTTCCCTGTGCTGCTCACGCTACATCACCATGGCTTCCACCTCGCTCTGCAACAACAACAACAAAGAAGAAAACAAAAGCTTCGACTATAACGAAGAAAACAAATCGTTCGACGATAATGAAGATAAACCTCCTCCTCCGCCGGGTGAAATACCCCTAAAATGGCCTTCCAACGGCGTCGTAAGCTTAGAATGGGTGGAGTCGTTAGGGGCCACTTTCGACTGGTCGTCGAAATACATTTTGCCGTCGAAGCTGCCGTCGGTGCTGCCGGTGAATATCATCGACAGTTTGATAATGGCGGCGTCGAAGATTCTGCATAGGGAGCCCAACTGTCTACAGATCGACGTGCCTGAAAAGGATTGCAGTGTTGTTGTGGTGGGCGACGTGCACGGCCAATTGCACGATGTGTTGTTTCTGCTGCAAGACGCGGGACCGCCCTCTGATGGCCGTTTTTTTGTTTTTAATGGCGATTATGTTGACAGAGGGGCGTGGGGACTCGAGACTTATTTGCTCTTACTCGCTTGGAAGGTAAGGAATCCTTTGCCTTTTCTTCTCTTTCTTCTTTCGCATTGATTTTTGTTTGATTGTTGAATTCCCATGAATGTATGTATGGAAACGGGGCTCCCAGAGTTGGATGCGGTATTTTACTCAATTGTAAGGTTTAAAGGACTCCCATTTCTTTATGTTTGATTGGTAAAGTCTCCTTACTCGTTAATTTTCGTCCGAGATGTATGGTAAAGCTGCACCTATAGTTAGATGTGGTATTTTATCCATTTTTAAGATTTTAAGGAAATAGGGCTTATTAAAATTTTTACACTTTTGTTTGAATGGTAAATTCCTGTTGCTGGTAGAATTTTCCTTAGATACATAGCAAGTTTGTGCTATTGTACCCAGTCTTAACACTAAACTTGCTTCCTAAGGAGACGAAAGCCCCAATGATTTACCACTTAAGCTCAGAATTCACATTTATTTGAAATTAAAGTATTGGTGGGAATTTTCTTAATGGATAAATCTGTCCAGTACGCTTGAAATTAGGGAGTTTTTAAGGAATCATGCATTGTGTATGAAGTTTGAGAAAGTTTAAGGAAACATTCATTGTTAAAACTTAAAAGTTCAGAAAGCTTTGAAAGCGCTTTCAGCATTGATTTCTTCATTTATGTTGTGAAAATTTGGAAGGAAAATATTGTTATTTTTGGAAATTGAGGTGAATTTTCATTCCAAATATCAGCCACTTTAATTTTCCGTGTCTGAAATGTTTCAGAGGGAATTGAGTTGACATGCTGACTGCTTAGTGACTATTGTTATCTTCTTACCTATAATCTAGACTCGCCTTGGCAATTCCAGAAACATACCTCTCAGCTAGACTGGCTGCAATTCTAGGCAAATTTTGATGGAATTGAAATTACCTCTCAGCTAGACTGGCCGCAATCATAGGCGAGCTTTGATGGAATTGAAATTCTTTGGACTGCTACTTTGTCATATCCTCAAAAATTCAAATAACAATTTTTTTGAATTGTTGAGGATATATAGGTCTTCTTACATCAATTGATCAGTTTCCAACCATGTGATACTCAATCATTGTACCAGCATGGCACACACAACTTAACATAGTAGGAATAATATTGATAAGGGTCATTGCAGAAAGCAGCCGGTTCTGACTCAAACATTCAATTAATTACATAACAGAGTTCAACTTGTTGCAAGGACTAGATGTAGAAACTCCTCATAAGATACTGTCACAAGATACGATTTGATCCTACACTGATTGAAGTGAATTATGGGGTACTAAACTTGCGTAATTTACCCCAATCAAAATAGGGTGTCAACGCTTTGCCTTCTATCAATCCCTTAAGAAAAGGCTACCCAAGTATTCTCAGTTTTGGCTAGGAAACTAGTTAAATGCCTTACTTCAAAAGTTTGAAATGGAGGTCTCACAACCACACTATTAGTTATCTAGATTCGGGTTTGATGGTTTTGGCTAGGAAACATGTTAACAAGCCTTACTTAGACACTTTGAAATGCAGGTCTCACAACCACACTATTAGTTATCTAGAATGAGGTTTGACAGTGATGAAAAACATTTTAGATACTGTTAACAATTGGAAATCCAACATCATAATTTTGATCAAAATTAGCATACTTTCCAACATAATTATTTCATACATTCATTATAAGAAATTATTATTCACAAGGCCAGTTAGTTCATACTTTGCTCAATTCATAATTATCCTTCATAGAAACAATGTAAAGGATAAGCAACTTAGCGTAATAATAGTAATCCTCCAAATATCTTCTTACCCAAAAGTAATGCAGTAATAACACTATTCTACGTATCAATTACAACATACAAGTACTGAATATCATTACGTGAACAGCACTTTAAAGAATAATCAACTTTATAATTTACCTAACAATTTCAACATGACCAAATTTGCTTGAAATGAGAAAACAGAGTTATGGAATAAGCCACAACAACTTTTTCTGAACCACTGTTAAGTTTAATTCAAGGACAACATAAATGAGTAACACCAAAATACAATTTTCATGATCTAAGACCCAAAAAACAGATTGCCTTTAGTCTTATCGAGACAAGGACAGTTACCATAAGAGTAATCTATGATCAAAGTATCAACTACAGTCTATCTACTTGCCATTTAATAAATATGCTTTGACAATAACTAAGTAGAGAGTAATAAAAAATCATGCCAAATCATAGGATTAGAAACTGTAACATCTCGACAGTGTATTTAAGAACTTCATGCCCAAGTTAGAGTGAATATTCAAACCTAACTGCTATTTCAATCAATATGCTTTAACAAGAAGATTTACTTCTCATGGTTCAAAAAGGTAAGAACAAAATGCCTTTAGTCTGCCTAAACATGGCAGTCAGGATAATGCAAATCAAGGTTCAAAATCAATAACTATATTTAAACCTAATTGTCATTCCAAGAAGCATTTATTTAAAGAGAACTCTACACTAAGTGCAAAACAACTCTTAGCAGCAGTAGCTAGCTCTTTCCAAGTTCAAAGTCAGAATAGACACACTAATTACAAATGTGAAAGTTCAGGCTTGCGCCTAAATGCTTCCAATTTCAGCAAATTTAACTTGACTGGGGCCTTAACCACATTTAACTCTTGCTCGTTAAGTCACCAGGTCACTACAAAACTAAGCACATCCTTTTTGTATGAAAATTCAAGTGTAATCGCCTTAATATATCTTAACAAGAAGTTATCACTGAGTACAAAATAACCATTACCAATAAATAACAAGTCACCAGGGTAGATTCTAGATCAAACATGGAAATTAGATCTGGGTCTAATGCTTCTAATTCCAACAATGATATCAGCTTACTAACGCTGAGTTCTCTACAATAGTATAATATTCACAAGATCCATATAAGACCGAGTAACATTCTTGAATGAAGTTTCAAGCCACAAAATCAATCAAAATGAATACAAACCTGAATTCACAGAGAGTGTACTCAATACCACAAGGTTAGGTTATATGCCAAGCTACTGGTTCAAAGTGGAACAGAGCAAGCTTGGTTCCCATCACCTTAATATTGTGCAATACTCAATTCAATACAATGATTTAGCTCTACTAAGATACAGTAAATGATCAAAGAATAACTTGTTCAAGTTACAGTGTTCACACGAGTTAACACAACATTGTCTTTATTCTGTCACACAAGACTTAACACAACATTCTCTTTGCTCTGCCACAGAAGGTGAACCCCCTGTACAACTGGCAGAACTAACAGAGGCCGTTATGCTATTGTCACCAAACAGAAAAAGGTGCAATCCCTTTCTACCTTCAATTTACCCAGGCTAGGGTTTCTATAAGAACACAATCTACTTAACTGGGGAACACAAAAATCCAAATATGCTTCGGCACTCCTCTTCTGAAGAACATCATCACCATGAAAATGAGGATTCAACCCTCCTGATGAAAGGGTATCAACAAAGTATCCTTGTGTCTAAGATGACATCACAATTTATAACCGGAAGAAATAGAGGATACAGTCACCATCCCTTTCAGTGCACACAGCAACCATCTAGGTATTGTAGACTAGCATGAAACTCAATCTCTTTTTTATAATTGAAAGTTCCTATATGAACTGTTACATCTAAGTTTCCATTCACATCAAGGTACCAAGACAAATAAGAAATGCTACAAAAGTAAAATAGCTATATGTTGCATACCTACAATGTTTCCCCACTCTTTAGAACTTTCACAACATCTTTGCAATGTATGCACAGTCGTACTGCCCTGCCAGTAAAGCATGCTTCATACTATACAACATGCAACTTACAACTGGAATCCAAAACAAAGCAATTAATTAAAGGTTGAATCAGAATATGGACTGAGTATGGTAACTTGACCTAATCAGGTCACCTTATTACAATGTACTCAGAGTACCAATAGCCATTCTGCTTTTACAAGATAGCAACTAGTTCATGAACAATTTCACAAGATAGTAACAAGTATAGACAGAAATACAAGAATGTCACTTATATTTCATTAATGATAGTAAGGTCTTCTTTACAAATATACAATGACAGTATAACATCTTCTATGATTATGAGAAACACTACAACACTGTTTAAGCAGTCAAACATGCATGAAAACATGAATCCAACAGTACAGGCAAGCATTTGCTTCATTGCATCCATAAAGCAACTTCATTGTATCCACCAAGCAACTTCATTGTTCAACTGCTGATGAGAGTGAAAATGAGTAAGATGAACACAACCATCGGTTGCTCTTACCACTCCAACCATCACCCTGATCATGTAGGAAGCCCTCAAACAATAGAAGATGCAATAAAACAATACACATGTAAATGATTGAGAGGGAGTGTGCATGCATTATTATTCCACCATTAAAACTAGGGTTTCTTTGCATGAGAACAAAACAACACAATCACAAATAACACAACAATGAGTTCACACAGTCCAAGCATACAACCTATAAAAAAAAAGGCAAACATCTAGGGTTTATAGCGCTTACTCTTAACTTGCAACCATTTGAGGGTAGAAAGCAAGTGGAAATTGCAACCACACAACGAGAAAACAACAATGAGCTCACACAGTCCAGGGATACAACTCGTTAAAAAAAAGGCAAACATCTAGGGTTTATAGCTCTTATATTAAACTTTCATCCATTTGAGGGTAGAAAGCAAGTGGAAATTGTAACTGCATTGGTCAAACAAAGCAAGAAGCAGCTAGGGTTTGCTGCCAAACAGATATCAAACAAACATATTCCAACTTTAGTCCCAAACAACATCAAACTTTTAAAGCAAAGAAAGAAAAGGGAGAGCCAAATTTAAAAGGTTGGTAGAGGGGATCACTTGGAGAAGATGAGGTGAATGAGAAATCATGCAAGGCATTGAATGCCTGGCAGGGTTCCTATTCTACCTTCTACACTTGGCTCCATCTACCACTAGATTTTCCATGGCACTCAAATACAGTAGCAGGAAACAAAATGAGGAGGAGTCAAAATAAAATAACTAAAACTCACTTCTCAATTGACAGATGCTTGCAAGATTGCTTTGTTTTCTCTGGCTATCTCCTTGCGTTTCTCTCTTGTTTAGTTGTCCCTTCAAAAACATTCCAAGTACATTATAAATCCATAGAAAAATACCTCCAATAACTCCATTAACGAAAAAATCAGAGACAGGGCAACGTGGAGGCTGAAAATAGAAGTGCCTCATAATGCGTTAGCAAAGATTCTCCCAAAATCTGTTTCGCTAGGCTTAGTCCACTACTTTATTCTCTATCTTCCTTTTCCCGCTCATTTCTTTTCCTTTCTTTCTATTTTCTCCACACTGCCCAACCCGAGGGCATCACCTTTGTGGCTCTTAATGTTATCCAATAAAATTCTTTTAATCAATAATTACTTTATAAACAATGATAATCTTTGCCAAACAAGATTTGGGATATGATTATAATGTCCCCTAAGGTCAAGACTCTGACCGAGGTCTTTATGCAAAGTGGCACTATAAGTGCTTTTGTAATTAATCAACAATAATACCTTAATCAAATAAGTGGTGCAACGTAACAAGTCAATTCCATAACAGGCCTGCACAATCCAAGTTCATTCTAAGATATGTAACAACGAGCACTATTGGCACTATTCCAATCATGGCTGCTAGAATTGACAGTTATCAACCGTTGCCACCCTAGTATAGGGCCACAACACGAAACAAAATATATGCACAGTACTAGCTTAACACATAATGAAATGACAAATGAGGGAATGGTGGAAATGTGCGTCTCTCATCATTTTTCCTGAGTATACCTGTATGTTGCTGTTTCAGTTATTTGCCGGATTCATCCATTCACAGGCCTAGCTCATCTGTTGGACTACCTGCAAGGACGCAACAAGCATCAGCAGCCCCTGTACAGAGAGAAGAAACATATAAACTATTGCAGAAAACAAATATCAGAATGTAAATATCTGTACAATATAAAATAATTCTACAACTCATAACACACGTACAGTTCAGAGCAGGAAAACAGCCTATGAAAATAACAAGAGAAACTTATTACAAGGGTGCTGCAAGCACATTATTCAAAGTTAGCAAACTGGGATATGACATGCTTCTTGATCAAAATAATTCCCAAGTTTGAGAGTGTGCTATTACACCTTCTTTGGATAAACGATGATAGTAGTAAATTATTAATGTGGAACAAAAGTACATCATAGGGATATGCCACAGTAGTAAAGACCTTGTAAATTATCAAAACCATGTAGATAACAACGACAAGCTATGGCACTATACTTGCTAAAATTTAAAGATATTAATAGTAACTTTCTTGGAAATGTTTGTCAACTAGTCTATACTTATAAAATGTTTGAGTCCTATCATGTTGATAATGCACACGCGCACGCGCACGCCCACACATGCACCCCCCCACACACACACAAGGACACACACACACAATGACATCGTAATAATCTTCAAAAGACACAAAATCCTTCAAATATGCATTCAGCATTTCTTTCTTGGCAAAGTGCCCTCACTGTCCAACCACGACTACTAGGTGCATTGCTTTTACTAATAGGATAGGAGTATCTCAATGCAAAGTGATCAAACTTCTTCTCATAGGATGATTTCTTTCCTTCAAACAAAAAAATAAATCTAAAAAAACAGAATTAACAATCTTCATTTGAGCACATTTTATTACCAATCATAATTGTTGCTAACAATGTAGGCTGGCTACCCCCTCTGGTACAATCATTATCGCCTGCAGTAATGCCTAATATCTCTCTCTCTCTCACACACACATATATAAAATTGCATTATGGACTTACATTTAAATCCTTGATATAATGGTATCACCCTGTAACAAATATTCAAACATAAAGCTCAATAATCCATTACATTCAATGTCATCGTAATAATCTTCAAAAGACACAAAATCGTTCAAATATGTATTCATCATTTCTTTCTTGGCAAAGTGCCCTCACTGTACAACCACGACTACTAGGTGCATTGCTTTTACTAATAGGATAGGAGTATCTCAATGCAAAGTGATCAAACTTCTTCTCATAGGATGATTTCTTTCCTAAAAACAAAAAAATAAATCTAACAAAACAGAATTGACAATCTTCATTTGAGCACATTTTATTACCAATCATAATTGTTGCTAACAATGTAGGCTGGGCTACCCCCTCTGGTACAACAATCATTATTGCCTGCAGTAATGCCTTATATATATACTTTTGCATTTCATCACTGTCTAAAGCTTCGGGGGTTTGGAAGCAGCCTTAATCCAGCTTTCTGTTATAGCAGTTGATTTGTGTATTGATGAAGCCAAACTGGTTTCTGATTTTATTGCAGGTCTGAGAAAAAAAAAGATTCCCAGCTTTTAGTCTCTTAAAGACGGCTTGGAACTTCTCAATGATTTAAAGGATCAACTTGAAGAATCAGATTCAGAATTAATCTAAGTCACAAGGTTCATGTTTGTGTTTGGCGAGGATACAATTCGAAACAAATTGGCCAGCTGATAAAATTTGGGAAAAAAAATTGTGAATAAGTTTGAATTATATAAATCTGTATTTTTATCATTTTGATTTTTAAAATAAAAAATAAATGTACAAGAATATTAAAATAGTTAAATATTATTAAGTTGCTTATAAAAGGCTTGTTATAATTTTTAACGAGTAAAAAAATGAAAAGTATATATAAAAATAAATATTACATACTATTATTTACTAAATTCTAAACTTAATAACTGACTATTAATAAATTTAAAGTAAAATAAAAAAATAAAAATATTATAAAACATAATGTAATTTTTAAAGGTTAAACATAACCTTAAAAATAAATATAAAATATAATATAAAACATAACCTAAAATATAAAACATAACCTAGAATATAATATAAAACATAACCTAAAATATAAAACAAAACTTAACTATTACAAAGCTTAAAAGAAATACTAACTAGCAAATAGCTTGACAGCAACACAATGAGACTCGATGGCAATGCAAAGAGGCTTTGCGGCGCTGCACCCAGACCCTTAAACATTTAAATTTACAGACCCATGCAACACATTCAGATCCAGCAAACACGAGTACTGACAGGCCAGTACTTATGATCCACACACGAATATTGACGTCTATGTTCAACTTCACTCATTGCTTAATTGCTGATGAAATCGGTGACAGCTACTGCTGAATTGTTGATGAATGGTGGGGATGGCTACTACTAAGTCACCGCTGAAAGACGACTCCTTGCATGCTGTTTGCAGTTGTAATAATATTAGTGAGTCAATCAGTTTTACAGCAATTTCAAGCCACAATTCAAACAGTTATATAGCAATTTGAAGCCGCGATTCAACCAGTTATATAACAATTTCAAGCCCCAATATTGCTGACACAGAAAATAATAATAAAAACGACTTCTTATTTTTAAATTTTAATCCGCCGAATTGTCTACTTTCTTTTAGGGTTTTAGCTATAATCACAAAAAAAATTGATTGTATGAATTTTAGGGCAATTTTTAATGATTTTTTGTGTTTGCATTAAAATTGCCAAATTCCGATTTTTTTCAATGGAATTTGGCGAATTCTGTAACTTAGGAATTAAGCTAATTTTCTAATGCCAATTGCGAGACATATACATCAGATGTGCAGACATGGCCGAGTGGTGTAGCAAATAATCCGGACGCTTGTGGGACTCGGTTGAAGGAATTGAATGCAACAAGCTTGGTTTCCATTGTTAAGGAAAAGACACATAATCTTACAAAGTTGACTAGTGATGATCTCGCTGTTGTTAACAAGCTCAGTCAGCAGGGACATCCTTGAAGAATACGTCCTCCTCTCTATTGCTTGTTATTTAGTATAATTGGTACAGTAGAAAAGTATGCCTTAGATGTTTTGTTTTTTAAAAAATAATAAAAATAGTTTGGGATGTTTAATAAATGGGTTTTGAAATATACAATTCAAAGTGATGTGATAGAAGAGCTTGTCATAAGTGATATCATAAAGACATGGTCATATTTTAAGAGGTCAAGGGTTCATAACCCATAAACAACAAATGTTATTAAAGGCATGTACCCACTTTTTGGAATAGTTGAGTCCTTTCATGTTGATATAGTGGTATAACCACGCATTTTAGAGGTGTTTGTATAATCTAGATTGATAGGAATAATTTGGTTTCCATTTTGGAGTCACCCTTATGTGTTTTGAGCACTTTATTGTAAACGGAGATAAAAGGTTTGTTATTGTAAAGGGATGCATTATCGATAGTATCTGAGATCCTTACATACATTTTTTGATTGAGGAGGCTGGCTTTTGTCCATGGAGAAGACAACTATTGTTGGAAAAATTAACGGCTGAAATTACCACACCTGACAAGCCACCAGTGAGAAGAAGACGAGAGGTTGCTCATCAGTGAAAGCAATAATGAAGATTGTGCTCTTTTGCACATGATGACGACCCTTCCCACGAGGATAGTGAGGAGGAATATGTTTACTAAGTTGAACAATAAACTTGTCCTTGTGAAAAGAATTTACAAGGTGTTGTTCATAAAAATGGCCAACCTTAAATCTTAAATTTGACGTCCATTTGACCATTGTAGGATTTTTTCCTTGTTACTTGGAGAAGGCGAAAAACAAATTACATTTTTTGGGCATACAATGGAGTTCGAAGCCCATTTTATTTTTCATAGAATTTTTTTTTCAGCGTAACTTAATGTTGTAGCTAGATGGAGGCCATATATCACCAATCAGTGAGAAATTTGCAGTAAAAGTGACAAAGTTGTTAATCAATGTGGATCTCTCTGATAGACAAAAATATATGACAAGCCCAAGATAAGTGCCTCAAAATTGATATACCTGAACTTTTAAAAAATAAATATCATTAAAATATCTAAACTAGTTTATCTTAGGAGTTGGGTCTTATATTGTTCAAAATCGATGTCATTTTATTAAATTGATAGGCGTAACCTATAATGGTAGTTGGGGATGGTGGTGGATTTTAATAATGTGAGATATCAATAAAAATAGCTGACCTTAAATTTAACACCCATTTGACTATTGTAGGGTAGTTTCGACCTCAAATTTGACATCCATTGGAGTGTCACGAGGGAATTTTTCTTCCAAGCGATCGAGAAATCATGATATCTTGGGCATACAATGGAGTTTAGAGCCCCCCTTTTTTTCAGATTATTTTTCTAATTTTGATGTAGTGACACAACGAGATCGAGTCCATTTATCATCAATTATCAAGGAATTTGTAGAATGTAGTACATGACAAATCCAAAATAAACACCTCAAATTTGATATATGTGAATGTTTTTTTAAACAAATATGTTTAAGATATTTGTACAAATTTATACCCTTAAACCAAACTTGTGATACTTCTTATGTGAAAGGGATCAATTTCAACATAGATTTTCATCTCTGTGGAAGGGACCTTTTCCCACATGGATTTGGGATTGATTCGTGATGCATGGCCACAATTCTTCCCTCCACCCAAAGCGATAAGGACAACAACGAAGTTCAGTACTCCGGGAATAAATTTGGTTTCTATCCCCTACCTTACAACCATATAATAAACAAAGAACCGAAAGCAACACAGGTACCTTTACAAAAAGGTCTTGTTCCCATCATCGATCTGGGTCATAAAATGACTTGTGGGTGCTTAAAACACAAAGGGAAACTTACAAGCAAAGGTCATTCCCTGTGCTGCTCACGCTACGCCACCATGGCTTCCACCTTGCTCTTCAACAACAAAGAAGAAAACAAAAACTTCGACTATAATGAAGAAAAAAAATTGTTCGATTATAATGAAGAAAAACCTCCTCCGTTGTTGGGTGAAATACCCCTAAAATGGCCTTCCAACGACGTCGTAAGCTTATAATGGGTGGAGTCGTTAGGGGCCACTTTTGACTGGTTGTCGAAATATATTTTGCCATCAAAGATGCTGTCGGTGAATATCATCGACAATTTGATAATGGTGACGTCGAAGATTCTGCATTGTGAGCCCAACTGCGTATAGATCGACGTGCTTGAAAAGGATTGTAGTGTTGTTGTGGTGGGCGACGTGCACGACCAATCGCACGATGTGTTGTTTTTGTTGCGAGACGTGGGGCTGCCCTCTGATAGCTGTTTTTTTTAATGGAGATTATGTTGACAGAGAGGTGTGGGGCCTCGAGACTTATTTGTTCTTCCTCGCTTGGAAGGTAAGGAATCCTTTGCCTTTTTTCTCATTCTTTTTTCATATTGATTTTTATTTGATTTTTGAATGGCCTTGAATGTATGGAAATGGGGCTATCAAAGTTGGATGCAGTATTTTACCCAATTGCAAGGTTTAAAGAACTCCCATTTCTTTATGTTTGATTGGTAAATTCTCCTTGATAATTTTCGCCCTTGATGTATGGTAAAGCTGCATCTATAGTTGGATGTGGTATTTTACCCAATTTCAAGATTTTAAGGAAATATGGTTTTACTGAAATTTTCATATTTTTGTTTAAATGGTAAATTCCTGTTGCTGGTAGATTTTTCCTTAGATGCGTAGCAAGTTGGATGAGGTAGTTTACCCAGTCTTAACACTAAACTTGTCTCCCGAGGATATCTTTGCTATGAAAGATTTACCACTTATGCTACAAAATTCACATTGATTTGGAATTAGAGTATTGGTTGGAATTTTCTTAATGGATTAATCTGTCCAGTATGCTTGAAATTAGGCAAATTTTAAGGAATCATGCATTTTGTGTGTGAAGTTTGGGAAAAGTATAAGGAAACATTCATTGTTAAAAATTCAGAAAGCTTCGAAAGCATTTTCAGCATTGAGTTCTCCATTCATGGTGTAAAATTTTGGGAGGACAATATTGTTGTTTTTGGAAATTGAGGTGAATTTTTATTGACAAACACCAGCCACTTTTGTTTTCCGTGTTTGAAATGTCTCAGAGGGAGTTGAGTTGAAATGTTGACTGCTTAGTGACTATTGTTATCGTCTTACCTATAAGCTAGACTTATCTTGGCAATTCTAGAAACATACCGCTCAGCTAGACTGGCTGCAATTCTAGGCGAATTTTGATGGAATTGAAATCACCTCTCAGCTAGACTGGCTGCAATTATAGGCGAGCTTTGATGGAATTGAGGTTCTTTGGACTGCTGCTGCTTGATCAAAATAATTCTCAGGTTTGACAGTGTGCTATGGTACCTCCTGTGCATAAATGAGGAGAGTCTTAACGTGGAACAAAATTCCATCATAGGGATTTGCCACACTAGTAAAGAGCTTGTAATTTATCAACACCATGTAGATAACAACCACAAGCTATGACACTATACTTGCTAAGATGTAAAGATATTAATAGTAACTTCCTTTTTTTTTGAAATGGAAATGGTCGTCAACTAGTCTATACTTATGAAACATTTCTATATATTGAAGTTTAGAAAATATTTCCATATATTGAAGTTTATAAAATATTTCTATATATTGAAGTTTTCCCTCGTCCTGTTTGCAGCCCTCCTAGTTTGTGGATCATTAGAAAGAGTGGCCCAGCCATGTCCATTCTTAGCTGTAGGGAATTAAATTAAATGAATTTGATGAGCCAAAAATGTGACTTTACTCAATTCAAACAGATCAAGATTACACATTTTCAATGACTTAACTTGAGCAACTCTGCACCTACCTTGTATTTGGGTTTATAAATATTGATCTCTGTTTTGAACGCAATTGTGTTGGTGATTAAATAAGGGGCTCTATGTTGCATTTAACTTAAATGAAATCCGATAAGTTTATGGCAAGCCTTAGTTGTGGCAGGAGGATTTTTAATGTGTTACATTTCTGTCTATTTCACGAACTTAAGATGCTCCTGAAAGCCTCTATTTCTAAAAAATCCATTGAGTGATAAACCTATTCAGGAAACATATTTATTTTTTCAAAAACAAAACATAATGAAATGCTTGGTAGAAATTAATAACCAATGAATTTTTTTGGCACAGACACACACACACACACACACACACACACAGTAATTGCATTATGGACTTACATTTAAACCCTTGATATAATGGTATCACCCTGTAACAAATATTCAAATATAAAGCTTGGTAATCCCTTCAATTCAAGGATATTGTAATGCTATAATCTTCAATGGAAACAAAATTATTCAAATATGCATTCAGCATTTCTTCCTTGGCTGAGTGCCCTCACTGTCCAACCATGACTACGGTGCATTGCTTTTAAGTTCTACTATTGGGATAGGAGTATCTCGATGCAAATTGATCAAACTTCTTTTCTCATAGGATGATTTCTTTCCTTGAATAAAAAAAATAAAGAAAAAAAAACAGAATTACCAATCTTCATTTTAGCAAATTTTATTATCAATCATAATTGTTGCTATAACAATGTAGGCTGGGCTGCCCCTCTGGTACAATCATTATTGCCTGTAGTAATGCCTTTTATATATACTTTTTCATTTTATCACTGTCTAAAGCTTCGGGGTTTTCAAAGGCAGACTTAACCCAGCTTTCTGTTATAGCAGTGGATTTGTGTATTGATGAAGCCAAACTGGTTTCTGATTTTATGGCAGGTCTAGAAAAATGAAGAATCCTAGCTTTCACTCTTAAAAAAAACTAAGTTGCCTTAAATATTTATGAAAATAAAACATTAGAATATATTAAAAAAATTGATAATGCTGTGCCTAGGTTTTGGGATGAAGCACCATTCTTTTGTTGTCTTCATGCGTTTTGCCCATAGTTACCATGTTCGACCGAACAAATGGCATGGACCGAATTTGTGCGGTCGAACTTGACCGAATAACCTTTTTTTTTTCCGAACCCAATAGTATATTAATAAAATAAACATTTAAGTATAAGTTTCTTATACTTTAAGTTATATTTTATTTATATACTTTCAGGATGTTTGAGAGGGGTTTCGGACCGCTAGGAGCTATAATGCAAATTCTAGGTTTTGGAGGATCCTATCATATTTCAGAGTTAGTCAGATTCCAAGGTTTCAGGGTTTCAAACTTAGCCATATTTCAGGGTTTCAAGATTTCAAGGAGACATCATAGGAGGTATGAAGGCTGCATGAAGGGATGTATGCGTGATAGAATAGTATGAAAATATCTCTCGCAAAGTGCCACAAGCCGATCCCACCCCATTCCCAGTGCACCCCTTAAGGCATGCACTCTGTGAGATTCAATGCACCAATGAGCCCTTGTGAGAGAAAGTGTCAGTAAATGATAAAGTTGAAAAATAATGGAAGTGGCATTCATGATTTTGTGGGCAATCGAGATGATTTATTCTAGATTTGAATGTACATTTTGTCTTTGAAGTAATGAATGAATGAATGAACGATGGTGCTAGTGCTAGTGCTAGTTTTGATTTTGAAGTTGGGTTTGATGTTGCAAATGTTTGAAACTTAAGTTCTATATCAATTTTGAGCTTAGGCTCTAAACTATGAATATTTTGCTATCTTTTAATGTAATTCAAGTTTGAAATTCTTATGCATTTCTCATTTTTGCAAGTGTTAAACTTAAATTAATGTTCATTCCTTAGTAGATTGAAATATTTTGCATATATATATATATATATATATATATATATATAATTCTGAACTTCTGAACTTACCGAACCGAACTTTTTTCAAAATTCCGAACTTCCGAACTTTTTCCCCCTTCCGAACAAACTGAATTTTTCGAACATGGTAACTATGCTTTTGCCAAAATAAACTCTGATACATATCTTCATAAGGGAGCATGTGAGGCAATGGTGGCTTCATGTGTCCTGGAAGTTTTTAAAATAATAACATAAAGTCAATCCCATATTTTGATGTCAATTCACTAAGTATTTATCTGAGTTTTATTTCACGCCCCTCATTTAGATATTAGTTGTTGATGAAGCATTGTGGACGCATGAGAAATTGTACAAGTGTTGTCTATCTGTGTGCCTAACATTTTGCTCTCCCACTTTTGCTATCAGGGTGACACAAACCCTTTCATCTGAAACTATGATTCTGCTCACAATCACAGGGTTTATTTGACATATATTGTCCAACATGCTGGTCCACTTTTGTTTCAAACAATTTTTTTCCCTAAACCTGGAATTATTGGTTCTTCTCTTCGGCGTTTTAGTTTGTTTTATTCCTTACATTGTCTTTGACAGAACTTAAAAAACTTCTTTGCATAAGCACAAGGAGAATATGTTTAATTGAATATGTGATGTTAAGTACCTGCTGGGGGTAATATGGTAAAGTGGATTTAGATCAACATGTACCACATTAAACCATAAAACAGTTTTGCAATTCAGAGTGGAAAGTTAACCCAAATAAATAGTAAAAACAAACCTATTTACAGTGAAGGAATATTGGAGAAGATTTATAACTTGCAAAGGTAGGGTTCTAAGAAGAATACTGAATTGTTACAAATATGTAGACTGTTTGAGGCTGGAATCAGGTGGAAACATGTCTAGGAACCGAGGCAGTTAAAACTTAGAAACTGTTCTGCAAACTGCCAACTATGAAAATTTGCTCAAGAGTGAATTGCTATGCTTCTAGTTGCCGCCAAGTGCGTAGATTTGGGCTAAGATACAGTCCTGCTCATTGTGGAATTCTTCGGAACAAATTTGACGACTTTGATCCTTTGCTCCTGGGCTCTGAAAACATTGCCCTTTTTTTTTCAAAATTCATTGCACATCTCTTGAAAATCCTTCTCCTTTCTTGAAACAAATAGTGTAGTCAATTGGGGGGTCAGTCTTGATTAAAACCCGTCCTTGAGATAGTTGGAAACCAACACTCAAATGTAGTTCAACAAGAAATCATGGTGATGCAAGCCCTAATCCTTATACGTATTTGCACTACATGAACAATTGGCAATGATATAATATGAAGACTCCAAAAGAAACTTTGCCTTAGGCACTTCGATTTTGCTCTTAGACTTTTGCTTATCACTTTTGACTTTTTTTGGAACTCGTATCACTCATGCATATCACTTCTCTGCATTTGTGTATTTATAAACTTCCCAAATTCAAATTAGGATCCTATTGGTGCGTAAGCTAACAGACAATAGGCGGAAAAGCCCCAAAAAGAAGCACAAACCTTGGGGAAAGCAAAGGGAAGGCTCAAAGGACCCACATAAAAGAGGGACAAGGAATGTATTGCAACACTCCTGGAAAACGAACAAAAAAGCATAAGGAAGATAGAGAAACTAGGGAGGAGAGAGAAAACAAAAGGAAGGGCGAGCAAATGGGGCCCAACTTAAAGAAAATGTGCCAATAAGAGCCTGATCTGGATTGATAATTGACAAACTCCCAAGTTCCCCAAATGAATGCAAATTGACATCTAAAACTACCCACGAACTAAAATTAGGTGTCTATGTAATGCCCCACTTTGATGTTAGGACAGGGACAGACTGCGAAAATTAGACAATGAAATTGGTGCAAACCAAAATTATATTCATTCACAAAATGAGATGCAAGAGTACAAATAAATAGCAATCTATGTGATTCTTCAGTTCATTTCCAAGATGATTGTTTAGATTCTACAAGAAGACGAGAATATAATTCCTAGGATTATATACAAAATTTTACATCCCCCCATAATTTGTAGGGGTTATAGTGAGACTAAACATGCCTCGAATTTTTTCAAATTTCTCTCTTCCAAGCGCTTTTGTCAGAATATTCGCTAGTTAATCTGTAGTTGGACGATGTATCAATTTTACACTAATGTCTTTCACATTATGCCATATCAAATGCAATTTGATGCTGATGTGCTTGGTTTGGTTGTAAATACTAGATTTCTTATCATTTGGATTGCAAAAGCATTATCAATCATGAGTGGTGTTGATGAAACTTGTTTTTACTGCATATCTGCAAGAACACTTCAGAGCCATATTATTTCTTTGATTGCCTTTGAAGCTACCATATATTTTGCTTTTGCTGAAGAAAACTAGCACAAATTGCTTTTTTGACTTCCAAGTGAAGACTGTTATTCTTAAATTTGTCAGAAAACCGAATTGGATTTCCTATCTTCAAAATCACCTGCATAGTTTGAATTTGAATATTCAACTAGTTTGAATCCCATTGCTTTGGAGTATTTTAGCCCAAAATTTTGTGTTCCCTTTAGATATTGAAGAACTCTCTTTTCTGCTACTTAGTGACTTTCTTTAGGTTGTTGCATGAATCTAAAACGAACAACAAAAAATGTCTGGCTTAGTTGTGATTACATAGATCACACTTTCTATGAGCTGTTTATATTTAGTTGTATCTACAAACTCTGTAGTATCATTTGATGTCAACTTCAAATTTTGTTCCATGAGCGTGTTGAATGGTTTATAGTTCATCATTCCAAATTTGCTTAGAATTACATTAATGTACTTATCTTGTGTGATGAAAATGTACTTGGATTTTTTAATCACTTCAATACCAAAATAGTAATGAAGGTGACTTAATTATGTCATTTCAAAACCTTTCATTAATTTTGCTTTGACTTTTGTAGTGTACCTCTAATTATTTCTTGTGAGAAGCAAATCATCCACATATACAACTAGATATACAATTGTTTTGACAAAAATAGTTGCAATTTCAAATTCAAAACACTTGAAGTTCATGTTCAAGAGGTGTTCAATGAGCTTTACATGCTGTGCTCTTGGGGCTTGTTTCAATCCATACAACGATTTCACCAACGTGCATACTTTGTGTTCTTGGCCATGAATTGCAAAACGTTTTGGTTGTCATGTCAACTATTTCTTGAAATCACCATGTAGAAAAGTGGTTTTCATGTCCATATGATGAACTCTTCATCTATTTTGTGTTGTTAAAGCCAACAAAGTCCGAATAGTAGTCCATTTTGCTGTTGGTGCAAAGTTTTCCTTATAGTCTCTCATTTTTTTTAGCATATCCTTTTGCAACAAGCCTTGCTTTGTGTTTATCAAGTGAGTTATCTGCTTTGTATTTGTTTTGAAAGACCCACTAGCAACTTATGGGTTTACAATTGAGTGGAGGATCAACGAACTCCCAAGTTCCATTCTTGACCAAAGCATCATATTCAATTTTCATTGTTTTTCTCAATGCATCAAACTTTTTAGCTTGTTTGAAGGAAGTTGGTTTTGAATCAAAGGCAATATTGACTTCTTTTGGATAGTTCTCCAAGATAAACATTTCTAGCTCATCTTGAATCTTTTCTAGGAATTTTCATTGTTTTTCCAAAGCCATCAGGGTGACATCTTTCCATGTCTGTATGGCCCATTATGACATATTTTTTTTGTGTTTCTTGTGGAATAATTGGGGCCTTATTTTCTTTATCTAAAGCTCCTTCATCTTCTAACACATCTTTCAATGTCTCTGTGGCCCATTCTGGTATATTTTTTTGTGTTTCTTGTAGAATAACTGGTGCCTGATTTTCTTGATCTAAAGCTCATTTATCTTCTAACACATGTTCATCTTTTGACGAAGTTTCAATTTCTACCTCAGGTGGAGTTTGTTTTTCAATTATAGAAGTTAATAAAAATTCAACTGATTCCCAATTACATGTCCTCCCTTCGCTATTTGGAATCTCTGTATCATTCTCTTTGAAAACATCATATTTTGCAACTTTTTCAAGTCGACTCAATTCTCGATCAATGCTGGTTGTGTCCTTTGTGGTTTCATAGAAAACTTACTTTTGCAACGAGAAACTTCTTGTTTTTTATTCATCAAATAGTTTGTAGGCCTTTGAAGATTTGTATATCCTAAAAAGATGCATTTTTGGCTCCTATGGTCTAACTTGCTCTTTTTCTCTTTGGAATCAATGCGTAGCATGTGGATTTGAAAATCAAATGATGTCACACTAAAGGAAAATGATCACACCAAACTTCATATAGAGTCTTCATTTGAAGAGTTGTTGATGGTGATCTGTTGTAGACCTAGACTGCGGTTTGCGCTGCATCTGCCCTGAAATGCAGATTTACTCCTTTGAAATACAACATTGCCCAAACCATGTTCACAATTTGTTCATCCTCTCAACTACTCCATTTTGAAGAGGAGCGTAAGGGATTGTGAGATGATGTGTTACCCCATTTTTTTTGAGATAGGCTTCAAACACCTTTGATGTGATTTCATCACCATTATCAGTGCTCAATGTCTCAATATGGGATTGTGTTTCATTTCAATCATTGTTCAAAACTTTTGAAAAGTTTCGAAAGCTTATGATCTTTGCTTCAGAAAATAGATCCAGGTCATTTTACTATAGTGATCAATGACCAACATGAAGTAATTATGACCATCAACAAAAAGAATTGGTAGAGAACACAAATCAGAGTGAATGAACTGCAATTTCCTTTCAATCTTTCTCTCAGATTTTATGAAATTGGTTCTATTTTGTGTTTAGCCAAGATGCATGCTTCACATTTTTCATAATTTTTGGATAGTGTTGACAAACCTACAACACCATTCTTTTGCATTGTTGAAATGTTTGTCATAGTTGGTATGCCCAAAGCTTACATGCCACAAAAGATTTACTGACATTCCTCTTTCAACGATATGAGCAAAATTTCTTGAAATTGAAGGCTCACCTCTGAGTTTCAACAACTTTCGTGCCTCAATTCTAGTCAAGACAACTACATTATCACATTTTATTTTGATTTTTAATTCTACATCATCCAACAAAATGGAGTGGCTTTGTTGTCGAATGAGGACCAAGAACAACAAGTTTAGTTTCAACTGAGGAATGTATAGTACATTATGCATTGTGAAATCTTGAAGTTGCAGACTTGTTCTATTTGCCAAATATGCCGGACCATATCTTTTTACATGAGACTCCTCAAAGAAGTCCTTTCGGAAATTCATGTTGTGTGGCATCGATATCTAGGACCCAAGCATCATCCCAAGTTGAATTCACTAAGGCATTATTGACTTCATCTGAAATGGAAAACACACATTCACTTGTAAACTAAGTCAAGTATGGTTTTGAGATTTTCTTCTTTTCCTTATTTGCTTCTTTTTGTTTTTGATAGGCCTCAATCTTGCCCCATGATGTTTTGCGTTCATGAGCCTCATGGCTCCCTTTTCTACCATATCGTTTGCAAAACAAGTTTTGTCTGTTATTTTGTTTTTCATAATGTTGACCATTGTTTATGCCAGTTTCCCCTTTTGTCCGCTATTTCTTCTTTTGCCTCTATCATTTCGTTCATCTTTGGAAGATGAAGCGTTATTGAAAGAGTTGCCCCTTTGATGAGCACAACAAATATTTTCACCTGTGGTTTCAATCTTTTTTCCAAAGGCCTTTTATCTTACATCCATCTTTTCAACCAGTTGATCAAAAGTGAGTTTTTAACTGATTGTTTGCTTGCAAAGACTAAATAGGTTGAATATGTGGGAAGAGCTTTTATGAAGCTAGTCATATATGCATCAATTTTTGCACCAACAACTTCAACATCATACTTGATTGCGTGGATTTTAAAAATCAGACTCATTACATCTCCATTTTTCAACTTAAAGCTGAGCAATTTTAATTGCAGTTGTATGTATTCCAATTCTGAATGAGAATTATACAAATCCTTTAACTTGTTTAGCGCTATCCATGCTGTGTTGCACCATTGTATTTGACCAAAAACTTGTCCATCAATTGAGGCTCTTATAAAGGCCAATACTCAAGAATTTTTATGGTTCTAGGTTTGTGATTCTGTTTTTGTTGTTGGTTTAGTTGGTTGTGTGTATCCATCACAAATGTTGAACCACAATTAGTTGAAGATGAGAGTATTCTCAACTTGTTTAGACCATTCCAACCAAGTGTCCTTGGTTAGTGTTGTCCCAACTTTTTTTTTGATTGACTGCATTTTTTTATCAAGAGGGAGATGGATTGGTTTCTTATCACTCCAATAGGTTTCCCTTTCTATATACTATTAGATTGATATACTAAACCTTTCGACATTCTTGTTTTTTATATATACTGGTTGGTACATGGAAGACTCGATAATACATGAAAGAGATGTTGATACATGTGAGATAAAATTGGTGTGGCATTCAAACAACACATGAAAATGATTAATCTTATCCATGACCCCTGCTTAGAGAGAAATCTTCGTACTTGGGCATAACTTTTGTATACACTTGGAATTTCTTATAGTTAGTATTTACGTTTTATGATAGAGACGAATGGATAACGTAGAGAAATGGGAAAATAAAAATTGTCCTTATTTTTCTATAACAATTTATAGGGTGAAAGCCTGAAATTCCTTTGTTGCAGCTATGCCAAGCGTTGGATGGAGTTGGATGGAGTAGTTCAAATGCAACTTTACTCGTAAATGTGAACTAGAGGCATCACATATACTAGACATTGCGTTTGCAAAATTCGTTGGGATTTTGAGTTTGCTTGCACCAAAATGACTTATTATTTATTAAATAAGTCAAAAAAAATGTAGTATTCCCCTTTTTTAATATTATTTGTATTTTTTGGGGAAAATCCTCTTAAATAATAAATGTGCCTTTTTCAAATTAAAAAACACAAAAAAAAATAAAAAATCCAAGATTGAAAAAATCAACTTGGCTTTTGCTTTTTCAAAAGTTACCCTCCCACCTCATCATGCGCATGGTAATTGCTCACAACGCCATGCAGGGATTCCAATGTCAGTGAATAAATTCAAATGTTGTTCAATGGTTGTCCATCTAGGGTTATACTTGGCACGTCTGGGTAGATTGACAATCATATGTCTCATTGGCCCAGAAGGGATTCAATCACGACAATCACAAGTCCCACCGCCCGGAAGGGGATTCAAACACGACAATCAGAAGTCCCAACGAAGCTTCCTTGTCAATGGCCTTTCCTACCATTCCACTATGTGCTAAAACGAATATCAAGCTACTAAGAAAGGTGTGCAGGTTAATGTTTCAATTGATGGAAGTGTATTTGGAAAGATTAATGTTATAGAAATGCCATATGACTTGCATGATAAAAAAATTGCTATTCAATTGTACGCTCTGGAAATTGGATTTTGTAGTGAGAAGATTGTGGGATAAGAATGAATGAGCTTAAGCTCTGATACCAATGTTAGGCTAGGAATGGATTGTGAAAATCAGACAATGAAATTGGTGCAAACCAAAATTGTATGCATTCACAAAATGAGATACACGAGTACAAATAAATACCAATCTAACTATGCAGTTCATCTCCAAAATGACCATTCAGAGTCTACAAGAAGACGGGAATATAATTCCTAGGATTATATACATAATATTATATATGATGTGTGTTTATGCACATATCAAAGTAAAACAAACAAGTGTACCTGGAAGGGATTGTAGAATATGTTGCGGTCGAAACTTGTAAAAGTTTTCAAAGTTAATATAGGAAATGATGATATGAAAGTCAAAAAGAGAAGAAAGGTTTGCTTTATTACAGAGTCCAGCTCCTGTGCAAAACAAAATAAAGGAAATCTTGTACTCTGTGGAATTTGTGCAAGCATCCTGATTGCCATTGTGAAAAGCCATGAAGACCCTGGAACAAACATCTATGCACCTTTGTCTCGAATATGAAAACTTGTGTATTGACAAACATAAGGGAAACATTTGCAAGCAAATCAATGTCTATATAAATCGATAATCAAAGCACTGCTGAAATCCTGATAGAAAATGCAAAATAAGAACTAATGTATCTGGTTGTGTGGAAACTATGAAGCTGTCTCTTGTGAAATCCATATCTTGGAATTTGCATTGCCTTTGAGTATGTATCTTGTTGAGGAGACCAAGTGGAATTTGGTGGATAACACTTTGAGACTGCTTCCAAATGCAAAAGCAATAAAAGTATGCCTTATAACTCTCTGGGATTGCTTCCAAATGTTGGATCGAGGATATGTATGCCTTATAACCCTCTAGGATTGCTTCCAAATGTAGGATCAAGGAGAAGTATACCTTAGAATTCTCTAGGACGGTTGTGTGTTATCGTGTGACTAAAGATAGAATAAGCAAATCATATGCCTCTCTTTTGAGGAGTGTGATGAACTTGTGAATCACAAAATCTTAAAAGAAAGTGATTATTTGTACTGTGTGTAAAATAGGAAAAAAAAAATCTTTGATGTGTAATCATAATAAGATGCCATTGTTAAAGAATATATGTATAAAAATCTTTGGTATAATCATAGAAAGATATCTTCATGAAAGCACATATTTAATAAGGGACTATATCTTAAGTGTGTCTAAATCTAAGTCATAAAAGTAAAATATCATCGTGAAAGCATGTATGTAGTAGGTAACATGATTCATGTGTGTTTGAATTGAAGTAATAGTGGTAAAATAGGTAGCTTGATTTTTGTGTGCTTGAGTTGAAGCAATGTAGGAAAGGTAGGAATAGGTTGCCTGTAGATGGGCAAGGTGTCAATAATATAGGCACAAACAATAGGAGGTTACCCCTATGTGGGCAAGATATAATCAATGTAGGCTCAAACAATAGTATACCTTAATATGGACAAGGTATATGCAATTAAACACAACAATAGCATGTCCCAATATGGACAAGATATAGGCTATGAATCACAACAATGGCATGCCCCAATAAATGTATGGTAGGAACCATGGCAACATAGGCAAGCAACCATATAGCTAATCAAGGAATATTGTGCATGATGTTGATCATGACACCAATCATATAGCAACATAGAGTAAGTAGAGCAAGTTGGAAAGCACACTAAGCACACAATACTTAGAGTATCAAGATGAATAGAGCAATCAATGGCACACAAAGCAAACAAACACAAGCATGTGACACATTATACAATGAAAGCATCCACCACAGGGAAGACGAGAGGCACACCAAATAGTCAACATGTATAGCAAACACATCAAGCAACATAGAAGAGACCAATCATGACAAAGTCCATGCTAAACATGATATGGTAGGAAAGATATAATCACATGTAGGCTCAATATGATAAAGGAAACCAAGAAAGATATAACTTGAAGCTATGTTGCAAGAAACGAGAAATGAAGAAATGTTACCGCAACGACAATGTGACGAGAAATGGTCTTGTGAAAGGTTGCGCATAAGAAACGAATTTTTTATTATACATTTTTTTATAATTTTTTTTATAAAATTAAATATTTTTAATTTAATTATATAAATTAACATCCTACAATTACAATATAATAAAATATAATATAATGATTTGTTTAATATTAAATATATTCAAAACATGTATATTAATAATTTTATTTATTTAAAGTTGATTTTTAATAAAATTTAATTTCAATATTTAAATATAAATTTTTAATAATTAAATTTTAATTTTAAAAGATTTTAATATTTTATTAAATTTTAATATTTTTATTAAAAGAATAATATATTAATATAACATAATTTTTTAATTATATATATATATATATATAATCTTCAATCCCAGAGTTTAAATTTAATGGTCTAGTTTTCCTGTCATATACAATTTAAAAGAATAAATTGTTTGAGCAATTTTAAACTATAAACTTTATTTGATGAAAAATGCAATCTAATGTAAAGTTTTAAAATATTAATAGCTTTGGAACAACTGTACCGTTTAATTTATAAAATATATTCATTTTGAAGTGACATGCCATAGATCTAAAGTTAAATTCTGCCTGGTAATGACAGTTCAAACTGTCTACGCGTTGCAGTTCTCATAGAAATGAAAAATGGCCGTTAAAAAATGGGTTGCTGTCAAGTTTCCGTTTCTTCACATTTTAATGTGAAATGGTCTCCTCCCGTCACGTTTCTTGCAACAGGGACTTGAAGCACTGCTAGGAAATGTCCTCCAAGATGCCCTCGGAGCAAGCATGAAGGATGCCTCTAGTCAACTGTGACTTGTGAGTCCATGTTCATATGTAAACTTGTATGTCCTACATCTAACTCAATAATATCATCAAAAGCATGTGCATAAACAATCTAACCTCTAGCAATAGGCAAATATGCACGGATGTATATTGCTCATAAACAACACATAAGGCAAATAAACAAGGAAAAATAAACTAATATGTTAGGAAAAATAGAGAGTGCTCAATTCTAAAACAAACAAAAAATTAGCAAAGCTAACCAATGATGTTAGAAGGCCCAAAAGAGTTGTTGTATGATAAACGCATTGAAGCACAAGACCTACTAATATCATTAATAGAGGATGAATCTAACAATCTATCATCATCAAAATTATAATTGGTGTCTTCTATACATTGATATGAATTGTTAATTTCAAATTGTCTTAGACCCACCACATTATACATTACTTGTTCCTTCATTGATTTGTGTTCGCGTTGGAGACATACTATGTGAGAATCGCACTTTTATTGGAATTGATTTATGTTTATGCATTAGAGACATACTGTGATAATTGCACCTTCATTGGAATTGATTTATGCTATTGAATTTGATGCTCCCTGTTTCTAGGCAACCATTTGAATACTTGTGGTGGTTCTCTTTTAGGAATTTCTTTGACTTTAAGTTGCACTTTGGAAAATGTTGTATCCCTTTGAATTGTACCATCTTGACCTTGATGTCTAAATTTTAAACTTTGATGCACATTAGAAGGTATTGCTTTCATTTGATATATCCATGGTTGACCAAGCAAAGCTTTGTATGATCCAATAGTGGGCACCACACCAAATAACATTTGAATTGTCTTTGAGCCCACTTTAATAGGAGAAATACTACAACCAAGGGGTTCCCTTTGAATACCATCATGTGCCATGATAACCGTAAAAGTACAAGCCAAATCATCCAAGGCTATAAAAAAATTGTTCAGTGCATATAGTCAAGTTTGAACCATTGTCGACCATTATGCCATCTATAAATGTGGATATAACTTCTTCATTGAACACAATTGGAATAGATGTTATTTTTTTCTTGATTGAATCAATTGCTCCAATAAAAGCATCAAATGGATGTTTTCTGTATTCCATAGGCACATTGTTGTTCTTTGATTTGTCTACCGTATGGATCTTATTACTATTTGTTGATTGCTCTTCGCTAGTAGATGTTTCAGTTGCAATACTTATATGTATATCATCCACTTGAATTTTACCACTATCAATTAAATCTTGAATTGTATTTTTCAAAGTGATACATCTATTCGTAGAGTGCCTTTGGAATACCATGAAAATTACAATATGTGCTAGCATCAAAATATTTTAGGTAATGGTCTTGAAGTATCAAATTCTTTTGTTGGAGGTAAAGTAATCATGTTGCATTCAAGTAAGTTTTTCAAGACATTTTCAGGGATTTTCACAACCTTGTAAATTGTCTAAGCTCCTTTTGAGGTAACACAAGCTTCTTATATGGTTGCTCTATAGCATTGACTTTCTTCATAGTATCATTTTTAGAGCTCATGGTCATTGCTTTTAGCATTGAGACTTGGTTTGTTTGGGGTTTTTGTATTATGTGGAGCACATGTATCATATGTAAGTATGTGTGCCTATAGAAGCTTAATCTCAAAGCATCTAACCACATGACAAAGTTCATCGGAAGCTTGATAAATATTGAAAGCTATTTTGTCTTTGATAATTGATAGTAGACTATTGATAAAAATCCTTTAAAACTCACTATTCAGCAGTTTATAAGTCATCTTGGCTACTATGGTATTGAACCTAAACACAATCTTTTATGTATTCATTGGATGTTTGTCTAAGTTGAGCTAATTTCATAAGTGTAACCCTCTGAGCAATGCTAATCTCACAAGTGTAACATTTTGAGCTATATTGATTTGAAAATGCGTTAAGAATTCATCAACTAGAGGTGCAAAAGAATGTATGAAACCACATGGTAAGGCATATGACCAATCAAATTCATAGTCCTTTAAACTTCTTGGAAATAGCTTAGTTAATAATTTATCATCATGAGCGATGTTTAAGCAAGAAGCATGAAATGAGAAGGGTCCCATTTTCCATTATGTAATGCAAATTTGGAAGCAATAAAAACAATTGGAAAAGGATAAGCAAGCGCTATTGGAACCAAAGGATTTAAAAGTTTAATATGAGAAGAGACCCTATCACTTGGCTTTTGAGACATTCAAGAAAAAAATTTAACTTCTTGTTCTCAATCATGCAAGGCTTGTGCAAGGATGGTAACTTCTGAGTTAGGAAGAGTAGTGGTGGTAGAACTTGGAACAGAAGTTGTCAAAGGGGGATTGGTAACATTAGGAGGAATTTGAAAAGCCGCAGATGGTTAGATCAGAGGAATAGTAGACAATTTAAAAAGTTTGAAAGGCGTGAAAAAACACAACATTTTGAGCACTTAGGCATAAAAGTGTGAGGAGGAGGGCAAAGAATGGAAACATTTTGAACATTAGGCACCTAATATTTTGAGAAAGGGATTAGTAGGAGAAGTGGCAACACGAGTGGGGTTAGGAGGAATTCTGAAGTAACACCATGAGAAGGGAGATTTTAACAAACAATTTCTTTCAATACGTTCATAATTTTAGAGATATCAGCAGGATTTTTCAAAGCATAATTCAATAACTAGATCATATCTATTGTGCTCTTCTAATTCAGCTTCATAATCGTAATCATTGTCATTTTTAGTCCAATAGTCATTTGGAGAGGTTTTAGCATTCACATTATTATCAACATTGGCATTCAAAGAAGAAGCATTCATCTCTACATGAAATCAAGTATCTACATCTATAACTTGTTCTACAAAGGACTCAACATGTTGTTGTGCACGTCTAGGCCCGGATTCACATTGGTATAGCTTACTTTGTTAACACATTTTCCCATACCAATTGATTCTTTCATATCGATATTTGACAATCCATAATCATGAGGGATTATAGAAAGACAACCAACACCCAAAACATCCATATCATTTGCATATTCATTTATTCCTACCAGGTTGAAACTTAGTTGCCCTAATCTTTCATCATTGTTATCTTTACTATCATAATAATCACAATCAATATATTCAAAATCATTATGAAAAAGCATGGAATTCATAGAAGCATTTGCCACATCTTGAAACAACACATCCAAAGGGTGAACCATTGCAAGTATGCTAAGGTTTGAAGTAAGCACAAATCAATTAGGGCTAAAGAGATTTAACAACACAACGTAAGCAAAAACAACCCGAGGAACATGCAAGATCTAACCCTAAGAAGAGGGTACAACACAGTGGCAATGTATGAAGATACCCTAGGCTTTGAAAAGATATGCAAACACAAAAATACTAGGGTTTACAACAACACATAAGGGTTAGGGCTAATGATTTGGAAACAAATAGAACAAGACATAAAAATCAGATCTATCACAATGGAGGCACAATCTAACCCTAAAGTGTGTAAGAGGGCACAAATTCACTAAATTGTGATATGGTAAAGTGGATTTGTGTCAATATGCACTGCATTAAATCATAAACAATTTTCCAATTCATTTTGGAACAATTTTACCAAATAAACAATAAAAACATATGTAATTTTAGTAAAGGAATACTCTTTTGAAACTTTCAAAGCTAGGGTTGTACAAAGGATACTCATTGCAAAACTATAGGATGTTTGATGTTGAAATTAGATGGAAACAAGTCTTGCAACCAAGATGTACAAAATCTATAAACCGTTCTGCAAATTGCCAACTTTGAAAAATTGACCAATAGTGGAGTGCTACACCCCTGGTTGCTGCTAGGCACATGGCATAGGGCTATGCTATGCTCCTAGGCACTATGGAATTCTTGGGAACAAATTTGACAAATCTGATCCTTTGCTCTTGGGTCCAAAAACCCAGCATAGTTTTTCAAAATTCACTATGCATCACCTATAAATCCTTCTCCTTTATTGAAACCCTATTCAACTCACAAAACTTTGCAAAACCTTAAAAATGGTGTGGTCAATTGGGGGGCCTATCTCAATTAGATTACCTTCCTTGAAAAAGTTGGAAACCAAGACTTGATGAAATCCAACAAGCAATTGTGGTGATGCAAGCCCTAAATGTTATGTCTTTTTACTATATGAACAATTGACAATGATGTGATATGAAGACTCCAAAAGAAATTTTGCCATTGGCACTTCAATTCTGCTCTTTGACTTTTGCTTATCACTCATGACCTTTTCTTGGAACTCTTATCACTCATGTATAGCACTTCCTTTATTTGCACTAACACGTGTATTTATGGACTTGTCATATTCAAACTAGGACCCTATTGGTGTGTAGGTTGACACACAACAGTTAGAATTTTTTTGACAGAAATAAGCACAAACATTGAGGAAAACAAAGGGAAGGGTCAAATGTGCCCACATGAAAGAGGGACCAAGAGTAGTGGTATGTTCTAGGGCAACCGGGGGCGTACTACTATGCTCATGGTTAACAGGGCCATACTACTACATATTGGGGATCAACCAACAAACTTGATTACTATATGAAATCAATTAAACATGGAATTAAACCAGAATGATAAGTAACTAGAATCAGAAATAACAAAGAACAAGAGATACAAGAAACCACCCTGAAAACTTGTATTAAACTCTTTACAGAAGGAATACAATTGAAAAAACTTCTTTTCTTCCACACCTCTCAGATGTACAAATCTCTTTCTAGATCTCTTTCCCTCAAGAGTTCTCTCTCTCAATTACAATCAACTCCAACACTTGGATTGATACACATACAATTCTTGTACTGTTCCAATTCAATAAGCTATGAAGAATTATCCTTATTATATAGAATTAGGGATCATGAGCAATGCAATTACAACCAATAGATGCCCCTCCTAATCAAGGGCTCAAAACAGTCTTACTAAAGATAGAGATGCAGACTTAAGACTAACACTTAATTCTACCATGCAAACATTCTGTTTTGTCCACGGAAATAGCATTCTGGATGCACAGGTGACCGACGTTGGTCCCTTTCTGTCTGCCTGTGATCGACGTCGGCCGATACATGACCGACGCCGGCATCTCCTAGTCGACCATGACCGACGTCGGTCGCTCCTGATCGACGCCGGTGACTGTGTAAATTCTGCAACTTGCAAACTCGTTCATTTGGTGAAGCTTTTAGCTTCACACCTCAACAATCTCCTACTTGGAGATAAACAGCTGCACCAGTCCCTGTACAACATCTTCTAGCTTTTCCATCTTCAAACTCAATCATGAAGACCAACAAAAGTTGAATGAAGATTCAACTTCTCTTTTGTTATCGGCTTGGTTAACATATCAACAGGGTTCTTATCTGTATGGATCTTCTCCAGCTTCAACTCACCATCCTCCAATACCTATCTAATGAAGTGGTATCTCAGCTGTATATGCTTAGTTTTTGAATGAAAGACTGAATTCTTAGCCAAATGAATTGCACTTTGACTATCACTGTATAATCTGCAACTCTCTTGCTCCTTTCCTAGCTCTTCTATGAACCGTGTCATCCATATCATCTCTTTGCTAGCCTCTGTGATTGCAATATATTCTGCTTCTGTAGTTGACAAGGCAACAACCTTCTGCAACTTTGATATTCAGCTAACCGCCGTTCCACCAACAGTGAAAACATACCCTGTAGTGCTCCTTCTGCCATCCAAATCATCTGCCATATCTGAATCTACATAACCATGTAGATAAGTGCTTGACCCACCATAGCACAAATGCCTATTGCTGGTCTTTCTCAGATATCTAAGGATCCACTGAACTGCTTTCCAGTGTTCCTTCTTTGGATTGGCCATATACTTACTAACAACTCCCACTGCTTGGGCAATATCTGGTCTAGTACATATCATTGCATACATTAAGCTCCCTATTGCGGAAGCATATGAAACTCTACTTCATCATGTGAATTAAGACATTGTTCTTTACTCAATTTAAAATGTCCAGCCAAAGGTGTGCTTACCGGTTTTGCAACCTGCATATTGAACCGTTTCAACACCTTGTTCACATAATCCTCTTAAGACAAAATCAACCTGTGATTTTTCCTGTCTCTTTTAATGCTCATGCCAATGATTTTCTTTGTTGCTCCCAAATTTTTCATGGCAAATATGTGAGCTAATTTCACTTTAAGCTCAGAGATATCCTGCATGTGTGATCCTGCAACCAACATATCATCTACATACAACAACAGAATAATATATTTACCATTATCCAATCTCTTAAAATAAACACAACGGTCAGATTGACATCTACTATAGCCATGCTCAGTCATAAACTTGTCAAATCTCAGATACTATTGTCTAGGAGCTTGCTTGAGGCCATACAAGCTTTTTTTCAATCTGCACACTACTTCTCCTTACCTTTGACCTCAAATCATTTCGGCTGATCCATATATATTTCTTCATCCAAATCTCCATGAAGAAACACTGTCTTAACATCAAGCTGCTCAAGATGCAAATCCTCAATAGCAACTAAAGACAATACAGTCCGTATAGAAGTCATTTTAACAGGAGAAAAAATCTCACCAAAATCAATACCTGATTTTTGTGCAAATCTTTTTACTACCAACCTGGCCTTATATCTTATCTGTCCATTTTCACCTTCCTTCAATCTGTAGATCCATCTATTCTTCAGTGTCTTCTTTCCTGCTGGCAACTCAACCAAATCTCATGTTTGGTTCTCTTTCAAGGAATCAATCTCCTCATTCATGCCTAGCTTTCACTGATTCTTGGATTCCACTTGTATTACTTCATCAAAACTCTCTGGTTCTCCACCATCAGTAAGCAATAAATAGAATAATGAAGGGAAATATCGAATTGAAAGTTTATTTACCCTTTCTGACCTTCTGATGGACGTCTGAGACTCATTCACAACACGCTGTCTGCTCAAATTCTTTGACAGTGATCGACTTCGGTCACCTCTAGGCTTGTTACCGGCCGTCGGTTCTACTTGACCGACCTCGGTTCTTTCCTGGCCGACGTCGGTCACTGTCTGACCGACATCAGTTTCTGTATTGCCGACGTCGGTTCCTGCTTGACCGACGTCGGTCTTTGTGTTTTCCTGTCTGTGATTATTTATGTCCGCGAGCTCATTTTGGACCGTCACCTCGTCCAATTCTCCATTGTTCTGCCCAGATTGATTCAACTTCTTGAGCTGATCACTATACATTACTTTTTCATTGAAAACAACATCACGGCTCCTAATTATTTTGTTAGTTCTTAGATTTCAAACCCTGAATCCGAAATCATCAGAACCATAACCAATAAATGTGCACCTCATAGACTTAGCATTCAGCTTCTTTCTATTTTCCTTATCAACGTGTACAAAGGCTTCACAACTAAAAACTTTGAAAAATGAGAGATCTACCTTTTTACCTGTCCATGCCTCTTCTGGAATTCCACCATCCAGAGCTGTAGAGGGTCCTCTGTTAATCAAGTACACTGCAGTATCCACAGCGTCTGCCCAAAACTCTAAGGGCAAACCAGCATGCAATCTCATACATCTTGCACGCTCCAATATTGTTCTGTTCATTCTTTCAGCAACTTCATTTTGCTGAGGTGTCTTTGGAACCGTCTTTTGCCTGCGGATTCCATGCATATAACAATACCAGTTGAACTTGTGGCTGCAGAACTCACCACCATTGTCAGATTTCAGGGACTTCAATCTCCTGCCTGTTTCATTCTCAACCATAGCTTTTCAAATTTTAAAAGTGTCAAAAACATCAGATTTCTTTTTTATGCAATAGACCCATACCTTTCTTGTAGCATCATCAATGAAAGAGACAAAGTACTGTGATCCTCCAATAGAAGCAACCTCGTTGGTCCCCACACCTCTGCGTGAACACGCTGCAACTTGTGCTTCTTCTTTGTTGACCTAGTCTTGAGAAAACTCACTCTCTTCTGTTTCCCAAAAATACAGTGTTCACAAAAATCTAGATCTATGCTTTTCAAATCTGAAAACATACCTTTTGACTTAAGAATGGACATTCTCTTCTCACTCATGTCGCCGAGCCTAGAGTGCCACAACTTTGCATCCACATCTGAAGTAGATAATACAGAAGGAGAATTATCAGTAATACAATTACATAAATAGAGAGTACCTACTCTCTTACCTCTGGCCAATACAAATGCACCCTTGGTAACCTTCCAAAATTCAGCTGTGAGAGTTACTGTACAACCCTCATCCCCTAACTTTTTTGCAGAAATCAAATTCCTCTTCAGGCTGAGAAGATGCATGACATCTCTCAACACCCATGTGTTGCCATTCTGCATTTTTAGTTGCATTTTTTCTTTGCCAACAATTTTACAAGGCTCATCATCCCCTAAATAAACTATTCCAAAATTTTCATGGACATAGTCACTAAAATATTCTCTATTTGGGGTAGCATGAAAAGAGGCACCAGAATCTAACACCCAAGATTCTATATTATTATGCAAAGAGAATATAAGAGTATCTTGTGCAATACTTGCAATTTTTGCTTCTTCTTTACCTTCATGCTGATTGTCTTCTTTAGGTTTTGACCAGCAATCTTTACTTATGTGCCCTATCTTTCCACAATTCCAGCATTGTGGCTTCCTGCCATTTCTGGATTTGGATCTACCTCTCATCTTTGACTTAGACTTTGATCTCCCTTTCTTGCTCTTCTCTTTTTGCCTTCTCCTGCTTTCAAAACTTAAAGCGTTCCTTGATGTTTTTTCTATGCTTTTTTTGCGAATTTTTTCATTCAAGATTACACTAACAACTTCATCTATTTTTAAAATATTTGAAGCAGATGCAGTATTACTAACTGCTATTACCAAGCTATGTGAGCTTTCAGGGAAAGAACATAATATTAAAAGAGTCTTAATTTCATCATCAAACACTATTTTGACTGAATTTAATTGATTTACAATTTCATGGAAATCATTTAGATGATTAGATACAGATCCACCTTCCTGCATTTGCAAATTAAATAATTGCTTCATAAAATATACCTTATTTGAAGCTGATGGTTTTTCATATAAATTTGCTAAAGTAGTCATTAACTCTACCGTTGACTTTGCCTGTGATAAATTAGATATCACAGTAGATGACAGACTCAATCTTATAGATCCAAGAGCCTTTCTATCAAAAACTTCCCATTCTTCATCTTTCATGTCTGTGGGCTTCTTTGAAACTCCACTAACGGTAAGTATAGATCTTTGTGATACAGAGAATTCTCTATCTGCATTCTTCATAATTGGCAATTCTTGCCATTGAATTTCTCCATTCTCAGTTTACTTTCTTCTGTCATTGCTTCTCCCACTCAAACAGAAATCTCTGTGAGTACCCTGTAATCAATACACACTAACCAGAGTCAACCTGAGCTCTGATACCACTTGTTGGGGATCAACCAACAAACTTGATTACTATATGAAAGCAACTAAACACGGAATTAAACCAGAATGATAAGTAACTAGAATCAGAAATAACAAAGAACAAGAGATACAAGAAATTACCCTGAAAATTTGTATTAAACTCTTTACAGAAGGAATACAATTGAAGAAACTTCTTTTCTTCCACACCTCTCTCAGATGTACAGATCTCTTTCCCTCAAAAGTTCTCTCTTTCAATTACAATCAACTCCAACACTTGGATTGATACACATACAATTCTTGTACTATTCCAATTCAATAAGCTATGAAGAATTATCCTTATTATATAGAATTAGGGATCATGAGCAATGCAATTACAACCAATAGATGCACCTCCTAATCAAGGGCTCAAAACAGTCTTACTAAAGATAGAGATGCGGACTTAAGACTAACACTTAATCCTACCATGCAAACATTCTGTTCTGTCCACGGAAATAGTATTTTGGACGCACAGGTGACCGACATCGGTCCCTGTCTGTCTGCCTGTGACCGACGTCGGCCGATATATGACAGATGCCGACATCTCCTAGTCGACTCATAACCGACGTCGGTCGCCCCTGACCGACGTCGATGACTGTGTAAATCCTACAACTTGCAAACTCGTTCATTTGGTGAAGCTTTTAGCTCCACACCTCAACACTACACCCATGGCAAAAGGCTTGTAATGTCCCATTTCTCGAACTAAGTGTAGTGGAGACCCCTAAGCCTATTTTATTTCCCGTAGGCTAGAGGGGGAAAAGACAAAAGCGAAATAATTTAATAATATTGGTTTTAGTTGTTCCCCAATGTCACCTAAACATTATAACTTAAAAAGAGGACATCTAAACAATATGATTAATTAGGTGGGGAAAAAAAGAAAAAAGAAATGTAATTATTAATTATTTTTGGAGCAAAAAAGGAATAATAAAATCAAAAGTAAATTTTAATTGCTTTTAGGGTTCAAGAGGAAAGGTAATTATTAAAAGGTGAAAAGAAGGAAAAGAATAGGTATTATGATCAATCACTCTTCAGAATCTATTAGAGAGCTTGAGCAAGCCTTGTTCAACCACCACCATCTGAGGATGAAAATCCTCAAGTGGAATAGGACTGAGGACAAAAACACTCGCATTCAAAGGGTGATTCTGCATGAGAATCACGTTTGTGTTATCAGATTCAAGGAGGTCAGTTTTGAAGTGTTTTTGCAGCGAACCAATTTAGAGCTCAATGCCACCCTCTCTAAACCCTAGTTGCTAAAGTTAGCAGGCATATTTTAGGGGTTTCTTGTACCATACAGATTGTATGGCAGGCCGTACAACCTCTACATCAGACTGTACCTTCATCTGGAAGGGGCTTTTACTCATTTTAGCAGGTTAGGATTTGGTGGGAAAAAACTCTACCTAGTGCTTCGACAATGATCTTACCCCTTGAAACACAAAAATACTATAAAGCAGTAGCAGGAAGGCACACTTAGCCGCTGGAAATGAACCCTTTTGATTATCTGAAACCCTAACGTCAGCTTCAACAAGTCGCCAAACAGTCAAAAGAGGGAAATTCCACTTGCATGCAACACTGCTCCAAGACAATGGTTTAACTTTTGAACCAAATTGCTTAGGGTTCTTCACAAAGATTGCAATATTATGTTCTCTTTCATAATCCATAGGTTAAGGTTGGTTCAAAACTCATACATCCATTGCTTGAACTAAACAGACTGCTATAATTTCATTTAATAATTGTTTGGAATTAAGACACTGCTTTATTTTGCCTAGAACTGAGTTTTTTGTTTGCATAATAAATTTTATTTGGCTTGACAAATTGAAAGTTCGTTTAAACTCAACAATTTTATAAGTAATTTTATAGAATATAGGCTTTTTGTGTAAGTGGGTCCTTACAAGGCTAGAAAACACAGGGAAGATAGAGAATCTAGGGATGGGAGAGAAAACAAAAGGAGGAGCAAACGAGGTCCAACACAAAGAGCACATGCGCAAATAAGAGCCTTATTTGGATCGACAATTGACAAACACACAAGTACACTAAATCAATGCAAACTGACATTTGGAACTACTCCTGGACCAAAATTAGGTGCCTACACTAAGTACACCAGAGCTTTGGTAATGTGGCCCTTTTGGGCAATTGTGTCAAAGGCTTCCTATTGGCTTTCTTGATATATATATAAAGAGTGATTGTTGTTGGCCCTGGAGAGGGAAAGCTTAAAAAATAGCCAAGTGACAAGGTTTGTGTATGTCGAGAATATAATTCGAAACAAATTTGCTTGTCAATAAAAATTGAAAAATAAAATGTGATCAAGTTTGAAGAATATAAATTTTCATTTTTTTCATCATTTTTATTTTCAAGATATCAAATAAATACATAAAAATGTCAAAATAAATAAATATTATCAAATAACTTTGAAACTGTTTTAGATGTCAAAATATATAAACCATGATAAGTTTATCAAAATTAGAATATTAAAAGTATGCAAAATTACAATATTAAAGATGTTTTTCTTTCAAGTTTATTTTTATTCAATTAAATTTGCCAAAATTCAAGCCGTATGAATTTGTTCAGTGAATGTGAATGAATTTGAAGTTCGATTAAATTTTCCGAATTCCAAAAATTTTCAATGAAAATTGGCGAACGCTGCGACTAAGAAAAATAGTGATGATTGAAAAGTAAATTGTCGGAAACATTTGAATTCCTCTTTTATAACAATGTAAATATACAATTTGTTAAAGATTTTTAAATAATTGATGCGTAATGACCAAATAATGATAGTTACTAGTCTTCTGGGTGGGTATTTTGTATCCAAACATGTACAACAGAATGGCTTCTTTTCCATTGAATATTGATAATTGTAAAAAACCAATCAATTTTTTATGTACACATGATAACAATGTAACAGGCTTACAATCGATTGAACTAGCAATAAGACAAAACAAATTGTAAAAATAAATGTTTTCTGATTTATTTGAAATTGTCGAGTTTTTAATGGGAGGAGTTATGACTGGGTGGAAAGTGCTCAAGCTTTGCTTTGATGCTCAAATTTTGCTATAATATGCAAAATTATATCATGGGAAATAACTTTGCATTTTATTAGAAAGCGATGTTTGATATTTTTTTTGGTTGATATTATTTAACCAAATTTTATAAATGATATTAATTTTTATTGAACTTGAAATTTGTTATATTAAGAACGGATTGACAAAATTATAAAATATTAATAAAGAGCTTACTCAAGGACAAGTGTCACAAAGTTTGTATCCTTAGGGAGGTAATCTAGGGCAGGAAAGTACACATAGCCCTCACGAACCAATATGAAGAATATCAATCGTAAATAGAACCAGCTATACTTGCATGTCCATGGAATTAGAAACTGCCACAAGGTACAATACAGGCCACAAGGCATATGAAAAAATATAATCCTTTAACAAAGGTTAGTGCCACAGGTAAAGGGAACTCAATGCTCGTAAAATCTAAATCCACTCATTTAAGTAGGTGGGGCTAGCCACACTACTAACTAGTGATGCTTGAGCTAAGAATCCACAAAGCCAATGAGTAAATATGTTGTGTACCTAGATACGACATATTTTATAATTTAATGCAGATGAGCTATTTTAATAAAAAGCTCACAATTTATGTAGTGTTAAGTTTGAATAAGTAGCTTGCAAGCTATTTGAGTTCAATTTTTTTAGACATGTTAGGTTCTACCTAATAGCTTGCTCCACAAGCTACTTCTTGTAATGTTCTAGTTAGTGGTAGTAGGTGGATACCACTCTTATTGTCATACCATGGTGGACCATAGTTTTAGGTTTAGGTTTTGCTTAAATAAGGGATCGATCTCTCTTGTAATCAATCCACTCTTCATATCAATATAATTAAATGTGATATTTTTATATCTTTTGGAGAAGTTTTTTCTTTATATATTGATTTGTAGGGGCAATCCTACTTTTGGGTGTGCAGGTGCCCCTATTGTTCTTAACTATTGTGTAGTCGTGCCTCTTGTCTTCGTAGACACACTACAGGGGGTATTAGAACCAATTTCTGCTCTATAGAGAAGAAAATATATTATGTATTGCAAAGGCCATAACATTCTACCTAAGTATCCACTTGAGACAAAACACTTTTCGTTGAAAATTAGACTTGAAGCCCTTTCCAACAAGTGCAAATTTGTCAAGTCTGGAGCAATATTAAGGGAGATTTTAGTTGCTGGTTTGGATGTTGGAAATATTGTCATTGATGTCAAAGGTCTAGCATTATTATTGATAAAGGCCCCATTGCATTTAATGGTGTTTTTAATATTCATATCTTGGCTAATGCGTGTTAATATTTATTTAATATTAATGAATATATTTTTGATTGCATATAAGTTAAAAGAGGGCTCATGGAGAAGTCAAAGAGTCACAGGGTAAAAGATGAAAAAAGAATGGGACGCATTTTCTCATGAAGAGTTATCTTGAGGAATTCCAAGAGTCACCATGTGAAGACAAAAAAGGGTATGGCACATTTTTCCATGAAGAGACACTTTGATGAATACGAAAAGTCACCAAGATAAAGACAAAAGAGGGAATGACGCTTTTACTTATGAAGGGTCACCATATGACTTTTCAAATGCAAGGATATGAAGGGTCATGCAAGTTTGGCGTCATTTTTCATGAGGATTGAAGGGTCACAAAGGGTGAATGCCAAAGGTTATTTGGAAAGCTATAAATAAAGGCTTGAGAAGCCATTTGTAATATGCAAGAGAGTGCATGGTTTGTATTTGTTTTCGAAGAGAGAAAAGCAGGAGATATTGTAGAGTTCTATCATTTGTTGAGTAAGCAACATTGAGGGATAGTTGTGTTTTATACACAAGAGGGGTTGGTGTTCACAAATAGTTGCCGTGTTGGTGCTTGGCAAAGGGGTTGGTGCTTTTGCAAGTTGGTGCTTGCGAACTTTGTAATTTGAGTTGGTGCTCATTTATATACTTGAGATTGTTCTCCGTGGTTTTTCCCACTTTAGATTTTTACGTAAAAATCTGATGTCTCTCTCTCTCTCTTGTGTGGTGCATATTATTGTTTTAGTTTTATTGCATATCTTGAATGTGTGGTTAAGTGGTTAAAAAAAAGGAATTTGATTAAGAAATAAGATATAGTAGTGCATAGTAGTCTTTGTCTACCACCTACATGCACAACAGTCAAAAGGTAATCAATCACCTTTTGACTTGAACCAACACTCACCATCAAGGAGCCCACAAGAGCTATGCCCCACATCCATCCATGTGCACAAAGCAAAAGCCTCCATGTCCATTAGTGGAACCCTGCGCCCCGTGCCCCACATGCCACCTCACCATCATGAACAGTGTTAGCCACCTCACCAACATGAATAGTAACTGCCACCTCATCACATGAATAGTGACTGTCACCCCATCACATAAATAGTGACTGCCACCTCATCAATTTGGATAGTGACTTCAACTCCTAACATTCTCCCACTTGAAGTCAATATATAGGAATTTCAAACACCTATGTATTCAACCAGTTGTCTCCATTGCCTGATGTTGTCTTTATTGCATTTTCATCAAGTCTAGAGAAGTTTGTCACCCATAAAACTTCTCTGCCCTAATCTTGGTTACAACTATCATTTTGTAGCTCCCACTTGCACAAGACTCCTTACTTGCAGAAGCACTCAAACACAAAGTTTTTCAAAAGCACCATGGCTTTGATACCAGATGTTAGAGAAAATACATAACTTATGCAAGAAATTATTTGTGGAAATAACAAGCCACAATACGATCAAGAGAAAATAACACCATAACAAAGAGAGTTATATGAAAACCTTGCAAATTACAAGGGAAAAAACCACGAGGCAATAACAGCTACACACTTCTATTATCGCTTCAACCAATCTCTGTCGTACAAAGCTTTCTTCAGTTTGACGTTCTTACTCATGGCTTACTCACAAAGCTCAATGTGTCCAAAGCTCATAGCTTTGATTCCTAAGAATGGTTACAAACAAAGCTTTCCTTAATGCATCTTGGCATAACATCCAAAAGCCAAGCACCAACATCCTGAAGAGGGCAAAGCCTCTCTTGATTACAAAGACAAGGATCAACATCCTTAAATAGAAATACATGAGAAAGAATCCAAGGAGTCTCCGAAATTAGGCCATACTCCCATATGGATGAATAGTGTCAAGTTGTCTTCCACATGTGCCAAGGGTCAAAAGTAGATTCCCTACTTTTGACAAAGTGTTACCACCATGTGCCATCCAAAATGGCGCCCCACTCCACATGAGTGAATAGTAGTGCATAGTAGTCGTTGTCTGCCACCCACATGCACAACAATCAAAAGGTAATCAATCACCTTTTGACTTGGGCTAACACTCACCATCAAGGAGCCCACAAGAACTGTGCCCCACATCCATCCATGTGCACAAAGCAAAATCCTCCATGTCCCTTAGTGGAGAAATGTGCCCCACATGCCACCTCACCATCATGAATAGTGTCAGCCACCTCACCAACATGAATAGTGATTGTCACCTCATCACATAAATAGTGACTGCCACCTGAACATAACTGGATAGTGATTTCAACTCCTAACACATATGTGGACGGAAATAACCTACATTACTAGTTTGTCATTTTTTACAAAAGAACTAGGGTTTGGTTTGCATCGGATCCTGGTTCTGGGTTGACACGTGTCCAAATTCGTCGTGTTCGTCAGAATTTTTCTCCCAGAAGAACTCAAGCAAATCCAAGTGCCCTAGGACAAACCTTGGGCAAACCTGAGCAGAAACTGTAGTCGAAAACAATAAAAAAAGGTAAAAAATGCAAGGTTTTAAAGTTTTTATCATTTTTTCCCAAAAGACGACTTATAATAATAAATAGGAAATTAGTGAACTATATGTGTGAACAGTACTACCCTTGTTGATTCCCTGCGTTTTCAGCAGCTGAAGAAAGTGGGTATTATAATAATATTATTATTTATTTATGACTAAAATAATAAATAATACCTAGAAATTGAAGAATCCCAGCGAACCCGGGTGCCCTAGGATGAACCGTGGGCAAACGTGGGCAAAATCCGCAGTAAAAAACAATTTAAAACCTACTTTATCAGATATGTCCCTATGCCCCTTGGGTACGGGTACGTGCCGTCCGGCTACGGGTATTAGGGGGTACGCCTAACAAACACCCAAGGTACGCCCCAACCCTTGCAGGTATGCATGGGTACGTCCTTATTGAAGTGGGTATTATAATAATCTTATTATTTATTTATGACTAAAATAATAAATAATAACCAGAAATAGAAGAATCCTGGTGAACCCGGTGCTCTAGGACGAACCTTGGGCAAACCCAGGGAAAACCCGCAATAAAAAACATTAAAAAATCTACGTTACCAGATATGTCCCTACGCCCCTTGGGTACGGGTATGGGCCGTCCGACTACGGATACAAGGGGCGTTATGCCCAACAAACGGCCAGGGTATGCCCCAATGCTTGCAGGTACACTTATGTACATCCTGGCCATTTGCTGGGCGTACCAGTTAAAAAACATTTTAAATTTTTTTTCCCCTTATTTGTCGATCAAAGTCAAATATGGAGACCTCAAAAAACATTTAAAAACATTTTAAAGTGCATTTGCAACCCTAAAAGCATGAATCACACTCATTTTATCAAAAGATAACAACACATTTACCTTTCAGTCCATTTTTACCTCCCATTGCATATTTGTTCACTCTTTCTCATTTTTTCAGATGCATAAGCTTGAAACTCCTTGTGCTAAATCTACGCTATTATCTCTACCTATTTGGCACCAAAGACCTTGAGGAGCTTGCAACAAGGAGGATTCTTCATTCAAATTATGTTTTTTTCAGTTTTGTAGGTTTTTTTGAAGTTTCTTTTTAAAATTTTTTTCTTCTAATTTTTAAGTGTATGTTTGTAATTAGTTTTGATTTTTTTTGTTGTTTTTTACTAAATTTTAAAGATTCTTTCAACAAATGCTAAATATAACAATATTAATTATTATAATTTTAACAAGTGTTATAGGGGTTTCCAATTTGTTAGAATGTCTGCCAATGCAAGTGCTAGTTCAATTGGCCAAGGGTTACCCTCCAAAGCTAGTGCTCGAGCCCCTATTTGAAAGTATGTGACGTTGCTTGAACAATTACTAGGTGGAGGGTGCTTCCTTTGGCAATGTTCAGAGTGTGGCTATTAATACAAGAGCTCATGTAAACGGGTGAAAGCCCATTTGTGTGCAATTCCAAGCAAAGGAATCAAAATTTGTGGTGGGCCAAGTATGAATGGAAACCAGGAAAGGGCTTTCCACATGGAAAGGTTCTTGCATACATCAAAGAGCAAGAAAAAACAGATGCCCTTTTTGATAAAAGACAACCATCCTTTGAGCAAGAAAGGATTGACCCCTATGGATATTGATCAATCTCGTCCTAGTATGATTGCCCCATCATACCCATTTCTTGCTACACCTGATGTGGCCATAGAGGAAGAAGATTCACTTCTTGCTCGCAAGAGAACAAAAGATTCGAGCCCATTAAAAAAGGGCATTCCAGAATGAGTCAAGTGACATAACAGAGCAGAGTATTGCATGTTGTCTCTATGCATGTGGGCTACCATTTCATATTGTTAGATCACTACACTGAGAGGATATGGTGAGATGTATCAGTGCTGCCCCTAAAGGGCTCACTGGCCCAGGGTATGAAAAGGTGTGAGCCATCTTGTTGAGAAAAGAAAAAATTTGAAGATGCATTGAAGCCTATCAAGGATTCGTGGATCGAGACAGAGATGCCCATCGTTTTCGATGGATGGAAAGATATAGCAAATAGACCATTGATTAATGTGGTCGCAGTGAGCCCCAAAGGGGCAATGTTTATGAGGGACATTGATTGTGAGGGGCAAGTGAAGGATGCACAATTCATTGTTAACATCTTGATAGAGACCATTGAGACGGTGGGGCCTCAAAATGTTGTCCAAGTTGTAACAGACAATGCTGAAAATTGTAAAGCTGCAGGGATGTTGGTTGAGAGGTATGGGTACATATTTTAGGCACCTTGTGCCGTTCATTCCCTCAACCTTATGTTGCAAAAATTGGGCACATAAATTGATTGGATCAAATAAATTTATAAGGAGGCGAGCGAGATCCAAATGTTCATATCCAACTATCATTTGTCCCAAGGAATCTTCAGGACCTTCTCGAAGTTGCAGTTGTTGAAGGTAATATTTTATTTAAATTTTTAAATTTTATTCATGAATCATGTATATTTTTATTATTAATTTAATTTTTAATTCTGTATGTTTGTAATTTGAACACCATTTTAATTTGTTTTGATTTGGTGTTAGGTTGTTGGAACTTGGTTTGCCTCACACACCCTTGTCTTGAGATGACTTCTTAAGGTGCGTGAGACATTGAGTAGCATGGTTATCATTAACCTTTGGAGTATATGGAGGCAGGTAAACATTGAGAGGGCCACAAAGGTGAAATCATAGATTCTTGATGATGCATGGTGGGATCGTGTGGAGTATTTGCTGAGTTTTATTGAGCTCATTGTCAACATGTTGAAATATGTGGACATGGATCATCCATGTTTGGGTGAGCTTTATGATGAAATTGATTCAATGATTGAGAACATTAAATCCATCATATATGTCAAAGACCAAGATCCCATGGAGAGGTTCTTCAAAAAAGTGCAGTTGCATCTCATTGAAAGGTGGAACAAAACAACCACTCCATTGCATTTTCTTGCTTTTGTCTTGATGTCCAAATACTATAGTACAAAGATCTTTTCTTTGCCTAAGAGGGTCACACCATAAATGGATGTTGAGATTAGCGAGGGATAAAAACAACATTCTCTAAACTTTTTCTTGATACAAAAATTGAAGACCATTTTAGAGAAGAGTTTGCACATTTCATATCTTCCGTGGGTCATTCCCTTGGTGCCATCTGTGACAAGTACAAGAAGGAAGTTCAATTTCGGTGTTACCTCCATGGGCAAACATACACCCACCTCCAACCATTTGCTATTAGAATTCTATCACAAGTAAGATTTTTTTTTAAAACTCTCTACCCTTATAGTTCTTTTCTATGTTGTGTTTTAACTTTTTTATTTTTATAAATTCTAATTTAAATTGACTTTGTGGCTTGGCTCAATAGGTTGCAAGTTTCTCCTCCGTCGAGCGAAACTGGGGTACATACAACTTTATCTACTTAGTGAAGTACAACAAATTGGCAACACAAAAGGCAGAGGATTTGGTGTATGTGCATTCCAACTTGCGTCTTCCCTCACACAAGCAACCTAACTACAAGGGGCAACATAGTGTTGGGACATGGATCTAGAGGCTACCAACTTGGATGCCTCCGTTGCCTACCTTTCATTGCTTGATACGGATTTGGAGGTTGCTTCACAAGACCTACATAGTGGAGCTAGTGGGAGTGACACTATTGCTGGTTGTGGTTCTAATGAACCATATCGTGATGAAGTTATTGCAGTCGAAGATGATTTTTTTAAAATTAATATAGACTATAGCGAATGCTGAGTTGTCTTTATTGTTTTTCATACATTGTAATTTGTGACATTTGCACTATGTACCTATTATAAATTTATAAAACTATTCAAAGTTCGACCGTTTAATATTATGTTATTATCATATTTGCCTTTGGCATTGAAATTATGAATATATTTTGTGGTTAATTAACTTATTTGGTTTCCTCTATGCATATTATGTGGTTAATTTTGCTTATATGGTTATATATATATATATTTACAGCTGTACCCAACTGTACCCCACATCTCATCGGCAAATGTTGGGTAATCGTTTTTAATATATCAGAGCTAGGAACCGGAGTAGTTTAGAGGCACCTTCTCGAAGTGGGACATGTGGGTGGGCTTGGGTCCGTAGTGTCCGCCAAGTAATCTGCATCTGAAGTGCCCTGCTATGTTCTATTTGGTCCACATGGAGAACTACAACCCCTACTTCAAGGTGTCCACATGGCCACTTTGTTGAAAGTGTCCTTATGAGCTCAATGAGAATGAAACTTGGATTGATGAGTACAAACTACTTGCACCTCCGGAAAAAAAACCTTACACAACCATGTTTTTCAGTTGCTTATCAAAGAATTAAAAGCCTGCCAAGAAATAGTGAACTATTGGGGGCCTAGCATATCCAGTGATGGTGCATGATGTGTAGCTGTCAAACTATTGCCAAGGAGCGAGCAAAGGAGAAAAGAACAGTGAACTGTACTTAAAGAAATCGATGAGTTCCTACAGTACGCTGACACTATAGAGTAAATAGAAAGCTGTTTATCTTGAGAAACCACCTCCACTTCTTGTCCTCTTTGTAACCATAGGTTGGAGCCTTAGTTGAGATATATTACTTCAATAAAATAATGCTTCAAAGCCCTGGTCATCATAGGGGGCATTCCAATCTCATCTAATGTCTTTTCTGACATCTGATCGCATAATTTTAATGGTTAAGATATTTGATTTCCATCTGATGTGCCAGGAAAACTGCTGTTCCTCTATCAAATGGCGACACAACCACCATTAGACCAGAAAAGACTTCCATGATTAGAATCCTCAACCTCCTCTTCCATATCCAATTGGTAGCCTAGGTTACTAAGAAAATATAATATTTTTCAGTAAAACAGACTTGTTGGCAAGTTGGCAAGTTTGCAGATAATGCAGAGATTTGTTGGGAGATATGAAAAAGAGTTATCAGGCTTGTTTAAAAAACACAATCATAGCAGTTCTGTATGTCCTGAATTTTACTCTTCAATAATAGAATGCAAAAGTTGTTTCCTTGTCAAATGTTGAGTTCTCAACTACTGGTAAACAAAGCATGAAACAAACAAATGTGCTTTGATCCTTGGGAATTTTTTCAGATTATGAGGGAATTTGTTGAGGCCTTGCCATGTTCATTTAAAACTTTCTTGTTAGCCAAGAGATGTGCCTGTTGCCTTCAAAATTTTCTGCAACATGCTCTTAATGTTTAAAACTTATGTAAAATGTTGGTAGTCTCATAGGTCCTTTCATTGTCTTTGTTAACTGTTTGATAGAGGAACCTTGTTAAAGCTGGTCTTATGTTTGTTACTGTTTGGCTGTATATTACGCCAAAGCCTTTGTGACAAACACAGTTTTATTCTCTGGATGTTGATATTTACTATCTACTAGTTTAATGGCATTCTGAAAAGGGAAGAAAATTTCCTCATTTAGAGTCTGGAAATGCTTTGGAGTTGGATGTATTCCTGTTCACTGATCACACGGTACTGTGGTGTGCCATCCCTACCACTTGGCTAGTTTAGCTTCAAAAATTTATTGCAACCATGAGCAGCGTGCATTAAATGGACTTTCCACTCCACGGATCCAGACATTATATGAATATTAATATAACAGGGATGTTTTTTTTGCTTGATATTGATGTTAATCCACAAATCAGATAAATACTCTCTCTCTCTCTCTCTCTCTCTCTCTCTCTCTCTTTCTAATATACATTGGTCTTTATCAAAGGGAGAGAAATTATACAAGTTCTACTATCTAAATGGTCTGTGATTTATGGATTAGTTTTGTAAATTTTAAAATGTTTAAGTTCTATCTGTTCTTAAAAAACTGCACCCCAATTTAATGTTTGCTAATAAATTTTTGGTTGCAGGTTCTTCTTCCTCATAGAGTGTTTCTCCTCCGTGGGAACCATGAAACAAAATTTTGCACCTCCGTCTATGGTTTTGAGCAAGAAGTGATGGCCAAGTATGGAGATCAGGGTAGACATGTTTATCGCAAATGTTTAGGCTGCTTTGAAGGCCTTCCTCTGGCTTCTATCATTGCTGGTTGTGTCTACACTGCACATGGAGGACTTTTTCGTAGTGTTGAGCCCCCATCATCAAAAAGATCAAAGGGAAAGAAGGGACGCAGGTTAGTCTCAGGTTCAGATTCCAAAGTATTAAGGCTTGGCTCTTTAGATGAATTAGCCAAAGCTCGTCGGGGAATTCTTGACCCACCATGGGAGGGTTTAAATGTGATACCTGGTGATGTGCTTTGGTCAGATCCTTCTACACATCCAGGTCTTTCCCCAAACACAGAACGAGGGATTGGCTTATTATGGGGCCCAGACTGCACAGAACAATTTTTGAACAAGAACCGTTTAAAGGTAAGAGTCAAGACTACCTGTTATTTGCATTTATAAGATTTTCTCATGCTACTTTTCAGTTTTTGTAGCAATTTCAGCTTTTTTTGTTAAGCCTTCTCAGTTGTGGACATGTGAATGATATTCTGGAATGTTTGAACCTTTCTGTCCTCTTGTAGTTCACCAATATTTTATCCCTATCTTATTGTGCTTGACAATAACTCCACAGGGGCAAGCAAAATGACAATTATAATTTTATACTTATTATGATATTTTCTTTGGTATTTTCCTTTATGATTGTATCTAAACTATGTTGTATGGAAATGGAAATGGAAATGGAGACGTTTCCGAAATATGGAAACGTTTCCGAAACACAGAAACACGGACTCAGCAGAGGTTTTATTTTAGGCTAGGTGGGCATGACATCCATAGTTGCAAGCTTTGTCGGTTTTTCTAAAGTTACCCGAGTATTCATTTACCTTGTACCTCTATTATCTATATACTTGACAAGGTGCTCAGAATTCTTGGGATTTTTCAAGGAATGGATTGAGGCATCATAGGCTCCAGGAGCCGTAGGATACTAGTATGGGGATGGGGACACAATTTTCAAATACGGTACAGGAGTATATGAATAAGGGTACAACTATATTACAATTAAATGTAATCACCAGGAGATTTTTGTATGGGTACAGGTATGGTGTGTCGGCATGAAGAGTTTCCTGGTGACTAGCTGTGACCCAAACAAATTCTTTTTGAATGCTATAGTTTAAACATTAATTTTAAATTTCAAAGTATTGTTACAGCTCTTGAGGCATAGGCACTAGGAGCCATAGGATACAACTATGGGGACAGGGATATGCCATTTTCATATAGGGTATGGGAGCATATGAAAAAGGGGATAGCTATATTACGAACAGACTGTTTCATTTCACACAGACACACATATATATGATAATAAATGTTACACGATTAATACCCACATTAATATACCAATATTGATCCGAGCCAAGCCATGATGGTCTGCACCCTTACTTTGGTCGTACAGGCAGTCACTGCCAAATAGCATGGCACCAAAAACCTAGTGCCAAATACCTTGCAGATTGGCACTCCATTATAGAAGAACACCTTTAGCCGGCGTTCCATCCGATTAACGCTCACCGGGTCGGCACATGGTCCATATGGGTTTTGCACTAGTCTGCCTCAACACCAACCCTTGTGCCAGTAATCTGAACTGATACATCCACAAGAAGCCATAGGGACACATTAGTTGGAAGGCGATCTGTTGATCGGTACAGAACTTAACCGTTCTTTAATTGATTTTAATGTAACCATTTCTTGTAATTAATAGCTGTATTCAGTCTTGATGCTGATAAGCAGAATAGAGATAGTTTCATTCCAGCTAGACAAATTGGCTGGGTTGTGTTCGCCTATTGTTCTGGGCAGGGGAATTCTTATTCTCAGTTTTCTGGTTCTTTGTACTGATGTATTTTTCTTTTTCATAATGAATTGAAGAGTATTCTCAAGTATCTCATTGTCTTCATGGATGAGGAATGGTTTTCCATGGTATACTCTGTTGCATATTCATTATAACACAGTAATTTACTAGCTAGGCTATTGAGTTGTCCTTGGTGCCACCAGCCTGGTCCCCGAGGTGCAGATCAAATATATATATACGTAATATGTATATATATATATTGATGCATACATGTTTGGGGGCAAAATTTGAAAACATTTTCAACCTGCTCCCCTAAGGGATGGAAAGCACACCATCAAATATGGTGAATATCAATTGGCTTAGAATCCATGGCTGATTTGTATCCATTTTGTCAAAATTCACTTTGGACTTGCACTTGGGCCTTTCTATTTTTGGCCTGCATTATCACAGTGCTTTTAACATGGGGAACAAGGCCATTAGGATTTTAATCTGAACCATGATTCTGTTAATGGTCCACCCTACAAGTAATTATTATAACTCATACTAAGGCGTACATTGATATAACTATTTAGTACATCTAACATGTATATTTATATGTGTATGTATGTATAGAAACATAGACCCATCAAACATATGTGGTAAGTGGTAACATATTGCATCACATTAACTATATATACATATATACATTTATATAAGTTTATAACATATATAAGGACATTCCCTGGATTCTGATTTTTGAAAAATCTGATGCACCTGCAATAGCAGGCTGTAAAGCTTTTCAAGCTTTCCATGCATTCTTAAATAGTAAGAATACCCATGCACGCACAAGATAGGTTTAATATTTTGATTGAATATATAAAGAATGGAGAGTTCCGTGTGGATCTGACTCCATGTTACAAGTGATGACTTACAAATTCGAATTAAGTCCTGTATATAAACACCAAGGGCCATAAGAATAAAGAGTCACGATGGTTGGATTATAAATTTTGTCTCTAACTAGTTATAACTTCTATTATTAATTAATAAATACACCTTTAGCACTTTGCATGGGCCTGAAATTATTCTTTGGAATAGCTTGACACATGTATATACATTATTAATTTCAATTGATATTCTGCATAAAATACAGAATGGTAAAGCTTTTTGATAGTATATAACCAAAATACATTACAAACATATGTAGACAGCCAAATATGTCAAACTCTTGTTAATGTGCAGTTTGAGACTTCTCCCTCTTCCCTTAATACTGGGATCGGAGTCATCTCAGATGCATGCATTTTCAGTTGGTTCAATTTGAAGATATATATATATATATATATATTTAATGAAGCTGAAGTTCAAAAACAAACCTGACTTCTTTCTCAATCTCTGGACATCAACTATTAACAAGTCAAACAAGCAATCAAAAATGTTCCACAAAGCAACAAACCTGTACATCTGGATTGTCTTTGAATGGCAACAACCATCGCTGGTGTACTAGCCATGTTTTAACTTATGTGAACTCAAATATCCTACTAGAAGTCCAAAAATTGGACCAAAGCTCAAATCCATAAAATTCAACCAAAGTGGAAAATATAAATGCTTGACCAAATCTCGAAGTATTACCACTATTTTCTACCCTATGAGATAAGATTCAGCAAAATTCCATGACAACAGGGACAATACAATGAGATTCAGTGATATTCCATGACAACAGGTACAATACAATGTGGGGTTGCACCCTTGGGTGTGTGGACGCTTGTGCGGTATGCCCACAAAGCAAGATAAAGTTGAAAGTGCCAGTCACGACCAGCTTCATTGACATTTGAGAATGTTTAGGATGTCTTTGTTGGTTGCCTCGGCTTGTCCGTTACCTTGTGGATAGTAAGGAGTTGACCATTTGTGCTTATTGTGATAGGTATGGCAAAGGGCCTTGAGTCCTTGTTTTTGAAGGATTTTCCGTTATCAGAGATGATGGCGGATGGGATTCCAAAGTGACATATAATGTGGTTTAAGATGAACTTAGAAATTTGCTTGCCGGTGACTTAAGTTAAGGGCATGGATTCAACCCATTTTGTAAAGTATCCAGCAAATGTAATGATATGCTTGTGGCCATCCAAAGAGTTGGAATTGATTTTGCCAATGAGGTCTATAATCCCCATGTGAAAAATGGCCAAGGTGTAGTTATGGGTTATAGCGCTTGCGATGGGCTATGAATAAGGTCACCGTGCTTTTGGCAAGGCACACATTTCTTAACATATTTACAAGAATCAGATTCTATCATGGGCCAATAGTAGCCAATGTGCAAGAGCTTTTGGGAAAGGACTATGCCACTTGTATGAGCATTGCAGATTCCGTAATGAACCTCCCTAATGGCTAAGGTTGCCTCTTCATAATTCAAACACCTTAACAGAGTTCCATCATAGCCTTTTTGATATAGGGTGTTTCCAAGGATGGTGAAATGTGAAGTGCATTGGATAAAGGCTTTTCTTTGATTATGGGTTAAGTTGGGTGGAAGGATGTTATTATGAAGATATAGGTAGATATCATGGTACCAACTGGAAGTGGGACCAACCACCTCGCAAACCATTTCAGAATCTGGGGTATCATATGCTTGTATCATCAAGTGCTCTACAAGAAAGTGATTATGTTTGGTTTGGAGATCAAGTAATGAACCAATTGCTACCATTGCATCAACAACTTTGTTGCTAGTCCTAGGCATTTGTTCAAACGGTATAGTTTGGAAGCACAATTTGAGACTATCCACCATCTATATGTAAGGGATTAACTTTTCATCTTTGGCTTGGAATTCATCTAGAACTTGTTTTATGATAAGCTTGGAATCACCAAAGACAAGATATTGGATACCCGATTGTATGGCTAACTTGAGAGCAGATATGAGAGCTTCATACTCCGTTATATTATTTGTGCAAGGGAACTCTATTCAAAATACTTTTGGAATTAGATTTCCATCCAGAGTGACTAGTAGAATATACCTGCCCCCAATCCATGATTAGTGAAAGAACCATCAAAATATAATTGCCACACTAGAGTTTTATCTATAGACATGATTACTCCATATAGAAAATCTGCAACGAGAGGTGTATGATCTACTAGAGAAGCTTCTGCTAATGTATCTGCAAGACCCTGGCCCTTGATTGCTTTCTGATTGACATACTCAAGATCAAACTCACTGAGAAGCACAACCCACTTAGCCATTCTCCCATTTAGAGCTGTTTTGGATAGGAGATATTTGAGTGGATCAATTTTAACAGTAATCTTTGTTTGATTGTTGAGCATGTAGCGACGAAGTATTTGTGAAGCAAAAACAACCCCAAGACATGCTTTTTCCATAGGAGAGTAATTGAGTTTGTAGGACACCAAAGTTTTGCTTAAGTAGTAGATTGCTCTTGCGGCCCCTTGTTCATAGTGTTGGGCCAACAATGCCCCCAGTGCATATTGTGTTGCTGATATGTACAAAAGAAAATATTTGCTTGGAGTGGGTGGCATTAAGACTGATGGATTGGAAAGATACCGTTGAGATTTTCAAATGTTGTTTGATAGTGTTCATTCCAATGGAAAAGAGTATCCTTCTTAAGTATAAATGTAAAAGGATGACATATGTTTGCAAGTTATGAACTGAACCTTCGAATTGCTTGAACTTTGCCTTGTAAACTACGTAATCGTTTGAGATTTTTAGGTGGAGACATGTCCATGATAGCTAAAATTTTGGAATGATCAACCTTAATGTGATACTATGAATCCCAACAGCTTGCTTGAAGTAGCCCCGAATACACACTTTTTTGGATATAATGGAGCTTGTATTCTCTCATTCTTTCAAAGATTTTGCAAAGGACCAAGGGATGTTCTGCTCTAGACTTTTGACTTAGCAAGGATATCATCTACAGTCTTCCATGATGTCATGAAGCATGTCGTGGAAGATGACCGTCTTTGCTCTTTGATAGGTGGCTCCAACGTTCTTGACGCCAAAAGACATTACTTGATAGCAAAAGGTGCCCCAAGGTGTTATAAATGTTGTCGTATGTTGGTCTTTGGGAACTATATTGTAACTTGAAAAACCGTCGATTAAGGACATCTCATAACTTGCGGTGGAGTCAACAATCATGTCTATGTTTGGTAAAGGAAAGCCATTTTTCAGACACACTTGGTTGATATCCTTGAAGTTTGTACACACTCTAATGCTTGATAGTTTTTTTGATACAAGTACTATGTTAGATATCCATTTGGAATAGTCAATAACCTCCAACTACCTTTTCAATTACTCTTTCACAAGTAATGCTACTTTGAGATGCATCTTTTTTGAGTTTTTTCTTTACTGGTTTGGCATCCTTATGGACGACAAGATTGTGCACAACTAGTGATGGGTCTAAACCTGACATGTCTGCATATGACCATGCAAACATGTTTGAGAATTATTTGAACAAGCATGTGAAAGTGGTCAGTGCTTCTGGATCCAATGATGCAACAAGTTTCACAATTTTTGGATTTTCCTCAGAGCCGATGTTAACCTCAATAATGTTTTCAATTAAGAGGGTAGATTGTTCTTGACACTTTGTAGGAGGTGGAGGAAGATTGAATTCCCCCTGAAGTTCATGGTTTGGAGCTTCCTCTGAAAGTGTAGGGGTGGTTATATAGATTTGATGATGTGGATTTGGATGTAAAAGTGTAATGTCCCCTTTTCTAAAAATAAAATAATATTATTATTAAAAGTAATTTTAAATACTTTAAATAAAATGTAATAATATGCCTTAGTTGTCAAAAGTGAATGTCGGTAACTCCTTTCTATTTTGATTTGTAATAAAGGGGACTTCTCTAATTTGATATAATGATCCTTAATTTAGAAAGTATAATGGAGGGAAATGATATAAAAAGGGGAAGGAGGCTCATTTTGAAGAGTCATGTTATGTTTTTGAATTGAATTTTGAATTTGAGCACAAAACGCTTGGCTTTCTCCATTGAAGATGTCAACCTTCATTGAAAACTTGAAGATAAAGATAACTCTTAATCTTCCTTGGGCAGCCTTAAGTCAGAGATTGTATCAGGCATTAGTGGTCATTTTAGACGTGTAAACACCAATTTTGGGTTTAGCACAGCAGAAGGAGCTTCAAGGTGTGTGACGAACAGGTTTTGAGGGCTGGCAACTTGGTTGAAGAGCCCTACAAGGGCAGCAAATGACCTAGGCTAGGCAGTGAGCCTCTTTGGAGGGTAGTGAACCCCCTCTTGGGTTGGACGTAGCACTTCCAAGGCCGATTTCTAGCCTAATTGCTGTTTGAAGGATATAAAACATTTTGGTATTTTTTATTATATTTACCAGCCATATAATTGGGAGAAAATCAGATTTGAATGGATAATGATTGGCGGTAATATTTCCTAATTTTGGTAATTATTTGAGAAATTAAATATTGTTTTCGTGCCCTAAATTGGCACTTTCAGAATTCTGCAATTTTCATGTGCTTAGGGTTTGAAAAGAAATGAAAAAATTTGTATGTATTGTTAGGGTTTGTTGGAGAACCCTTTTGGTTCTAATTCTGCTCTAAAAGGGACATTAGAGTGGTATCAGAGCTAAAATCCTGGCTAGATGTGTGGGTTTGAGTTGGCTTCATGCCAAACAATGATGGGAAAGTAAGGTACTACAAAAGGAAAACTTGGAATAGCTAAGGCGGAGTAACATGGACGACCCAAATAGTGTTGATTTTGAAAGATTCACCCAAAATCAAGGGTGGTTGATAGAAATGATCGCTGAATTCATCCAAACCATGAAGGATATGAATGGACTCAAGCCACACAATGGTGATGGCAGACTTCAAGTACATACAACTCTCCTCCACCTAGGGTGATGGTTGGATCTACACGAAGGCCTACTAATGATATGGCTGCAAACTATGAGGAATATATGAATTCTCCACTGGCAATCAGAGAAGAAATGAGCCTTGTAGATTTCTTGGCATTGAAGAAAGGCAAGTATGGTTCTAGGGCTGGTCATAAACCAAGGATCAATCCAATAGATCTTCAACATGCCTTGAGAAAGGAAGAGGAAAATAATTTCCAAATTGAGATGAGAGAATGAAGAAAAATCTGAGTTGCAAGTAATTTTGAAGGAAAATGATGGAAAATCAAATCCTCGTGAGAATTCCAAGGAGGAAATCAAGGAGCAAGAGAATTCATATCTGAAAGAAGTTAGTGAGCAGCCCAAAGGAGTCCACCATGCAAGTGGAAAGTGGAGAACCTTCAATAGAAACATGTATGGTTCTTGATAAACATAAGGATAGTTGTGCCAAGGTAAGTCACTCAAAAGCTCCTACTTTTAAATTTGAAAAAAGAAGTAAACAATTGGATCCCAGCCCAGGGTAAGAAAATAAAAGTCATATTTTAGGTTTGTTGTTTCATATTGGGCCATTTTAGATTTATTGCTATCATGGACAACGTAGTGAAAATAATGATAGAGTGATGAACACTTTGAGTGGGAAAGGGCACATAGGTATTTTCATACAAGTTCCAAATTGCTTGTACAGGAGAGTTTGGGATCCGGGTGACCTTTGGAGATACAAGAAGGCATTTTTAGTCACGATATAGTTGATTCCAACCCTTATATCACTGCCATTTCTGTTTTTTGTGAAGAAATTAAAATGTGAAGAATTTTGTGAAATAATGATAGAGTGATGAACACTTTGAGCGGGAAAGGGCACAGGGATTTTCATACAAGTTCCAAATTGCTTGTACAGGAAAGTTTGGGATCCGGGTGACCTTTGGAGATACAAGAAGGCATTTTTAGTCACAATATAGTTGATTCCAATCCCTATATCACTGCCATTTCTGAATTTTGTGAAGAACTAAAATATGACAGTGGCTATCCTATTCTTTTTTCTGCTATGTGCAACAGAATCAGCCCCTTAACAATTTTTATAACAGCCACAAGAGTATTTTCAGTCACAAGGTGAAAGGATGTTCCACCTACCATAATGAGGGATTGTTTACAGCTGTTAGGGAAGAGTTTCTAGTCACTACAATGCTGATTATGAGCGAGAAAATGCAACGGTACAGCGACAACCATGTTTGGGACAGCAAGAATGGACTTTTGAAAGTCCATCACATGAATGGAAACTATGAAGAAGATGCGAAGCCATGGGTGGAGAGTTGAAGAACATGCCTACGAGGCATGGTGAAGCAGTTGAAAGAGTGGTGTGGAGAGTTCTTGATTTCATTGACATGTTTGTTCTATGTGCATGTTTAGGAACAACCCATATGAGTGTGTTGATGAAGAGACTCTTATGAGTCAAAGAGTGCATAGTTTGCATATGTCGAAGGAAAGTACAATGTTCATGGCATCTGACAAGTAGGAGTGGAGGCAGCTGAGTTTATTTTCAACCCATAGTAACAATATGGGACCCATTGAAGCTCAAGCCTATGTTCATGAAACAAGTGTTTGGAGATGAAAGTTCCCAAGATTGAAGTGGGATCCAGGTATTTCAAAGATAGTAGAAAATGAGTTTGCATTTGCTTGAGGGCAAACAAATTTGGAAAGGGCGGACTATAATGTCTCATTTTCTAAAAATAAAATAATATTATTATTAAAATAAAAAGTATTTTTAAATACTTTTAATAAAAAGTAATAATATGCTTTAGTTGTCAAAAGTGAGTACGCCGACAACTCCTTTCTATTTTGATTTATAATAAAGGGGGCTCCTCTAATTTGATATAAGTTGGTCCTTAATTTAGAAAGTATATTGGAGGGAAAGGATATAAAAAAGGGAAGGAGGTTCATTTTGAATAGTCATGTTATGTTTTTGAATTGAATTTTGAGTTTGAACATGAAACACTTGGCTTTCTCCATTGAAGATGTCAACTTTCACTGGAAACTTTAAGATAAGGACCCTTAATCTTCCTTTGGGCAGCCTTAAGTCAGAGGTTATATCAGGGATTAGTGGTTATTTTGAGGTATGTAAACACCAATTTTGGGTTCAACGCAACAGAAGGAGCTTCAAGGTGTGTGGCGAATAGGTTTTGAGGGTTTGCGACTTGGTTGAACAGCCCTAGAAGGGCAGTGGATGACGTAGGGTGGGCAACGAGCCTCTTTGGAGGGCAGTGAGCCTCTTTGGAGGGCAGCGAAGCCTCTCTTGGGTTGGATGTAGCACTTCCAAGTCTGATTTCCAGCCTAATTGCTGTTTGAAGGACAAAACATTTTTGGTATTTTTTATTATATTTTCCAACCATATAATTGGGCTAAAAATCAGATTTGAATGGATAATGATTGGCGGTAAGATTTCGTAATTTTGGTAACTATTTGAGGAATTAAATATTGTTTTTGAGCCCTAAATTGGCACTTTTAGAATTCTGCAATATTCATGTGCTCAGGGTCTGAAAATAAATTCAAAAATTTGTATGTATTGTTAGGGTTTGTTGGGAAACCCCTTAGGTCTAATTATGCCCTAAAAAGGGACATTACAAAAAGCTCCCCAAAGTATGCAGAATCATCCAATTGAATGGAAAAACCTTTTTTGTGATCCTTTGCAGGGATGTGATCTCTGATTCTCAAAAATTCTGATATTGCTTCATCAATCTAGAAATGATCAAGCGGAGGTGATGGTTGTTGGTCCATTTGGATAAGGTTTGGATGTGTAAGCTCAAGTGTTAGAACGACATTTTCATGGAATAAGTTAGTAATGGCAAGGTCTTTGAATTGGCTATAGATGGAATCGTTGTTCGAAGAGGTCTCCTCAGATTCACTAGAAGAATCACTAGCGTAAATTGCCATACTCACATTAAGTGGCTTAAATCCAATTCTATGGGGGCCTTCATGTGGTTAAAGATTTATGGGTTCTAATGTACCTTGTTCATGGAGACCAAGGCCCTTGTCTTTGTAGTTCATTATGTTACACATTATGGATTTAGCAATGGGGTATTGGTTGTTTAGGAAACATGTAGCTTGTTCATCAGAATAAAGCTAAGAGGAGTTCGAATCTTCGATTTGTTCATCAAAAAGGAAACCACCTTCCACAAATCTAGTCTTGCCAAAGTTGCAAACCACTTGAGTATCCTTTCTATAGTGTGGTCTGTCGTGATTACTAAGAGACGTGGATTTTGCCTAAGTAATGATCGTTCATGAATTTCATATTCGCCCATCCCTTTACTCACAATAGTGAACTTAGATGGAGGAAATGGTGTGGATTGTGAAGTGGAAGGTTCACTTGTAGATACTTGACTTGTGGATGCTTGACTTGGGGATTCTTGACTTGTAGATGGTGGATTTGGGGATGTTTGAACTAAAACATCGGGATGAATATATTGGGAAGCTTTGGTGACTTCTCAACAGGTGCATAAGTGTCTTCAATAACTGGGAGATAATTGGATTGGCGATACCATCTTTCCAATAATTTGCAATATTGGAAGCGTTGAGGATTACCACGTATGGTTACTTCCATGATGTCATGGGAAAACTTCAAACACTAGTGTAGGGTGGATGGAACAACATTCATGGAATGGATCCATGGATGTCCAAGAAGTAGGTTATAATGGAATGTCTAAGTCAAGCCGTGGACTAAAGTCTCATGAATAATAGGGCCCACCATAAGAGGAAGACAAATGGTGCCCATGGACTCACGCTCATTGATATCATATGCCTTGATGGTGATGATTTTAGGTTCTAGTGCTATTGTCAAATATCTTAAATGTTTTATTAATCTCAATGTACATAAATTCAAGGCCAAACCATTGTCTATGAACACTCTTTTTACTTTGTGCCTAGAGATAATGACTTCTATATACAAAGGTGAACTATGTGAGGATCCCACAGGGGAGACGTCAGAATGATCAAATGCGACTTGATTGTTAGTAGTTAACTTTCGAACTAATGCTTGAAATTTGGATGGGTAGCCTTGCGGGACTTTTGACTCTTGGAGAGTTTTATACAATGTCTTTATATATAGGGGATGTCTTGAGAATCTCTAGGATGGATATCGAGCTGGTGTCTTCTCAAGTTGCTCTAAAATGTTGTACTTGCTCTCAATGATAGGCGAGGAAGCACTAGGTATGGCGATCTTGGTATGCCTTGTTGTGACAGTGCAATCTTGAGATTTAATTGTGATAACGAAAACATGACTCAGATAGTCAATATGATTGACTATAGAGTCAAAATGATGATTAGCTTGATTGACGTTGTTGGTTTGGGTTTGATCTTTACTTTGTTCATTATGCCCTTGCTCATGTTTTGGAAATGGGTCTTTATATATACCTAGTTTTTGATTGTTGGATGATGAAGGTTGATTTTCGATTGCAATGTCATTACGATCAATGAGGTCTTGAAAATTATGTTCAAATGGTTCAGTGTTGGGGAAGTTGATCATATTTGTAGTGACCAATTTTTGAAAGACCACGTCATAAGGTTCTCCCAAAGGAGTGAATTTGTGTTTGTGGTTTTCTTGTTTTGGTTGGCCACTTGGAATGGTGATATTGTTAATAGGTTGCGTATGTTGGACTTGTTTCACATCGTTTACACTGTCACCTACAACGTCTTTGTTCTTTGCAAAGAATTTGTGTTTTTCCATTTGATTTAAAAAGGCATTATCTTGTTTGAAAATTTTAATGACACCCTTGGAAATTAAAGTTCTCTCAATTTGAACTCCATTCTCTATGATTTCATCAAATGATGTGGGCCAATGGAGTTGTAATTGATAAGCCGAATCTGAATTAAGATTGTTTGTGAAGATTTCAACAAGTTGTTTCTTGAGTAGGGACCATGGAAAATGGCTTGCTAATGACCGCCATCTGTGCAAGGAGGCGGCACAAGTTTCACCATTTCCTTGTTTGGTATTGTATAAGTCTAGCATGGTCAACTCGTGTTCAACATTGTAAGAGAAATGACATACAAATCTTTTAGATAAGTCTTCAAAGATAGTGATTGATTCTTTGGGTAAGTGAAGAAACCACTCTAGGGCTTGGCCCCTTAGATTGCACGGGAAGAGTTTGAATAGGTATTCATTGTCATAAGCAACATCCACCCATGCCATATAAAACCCTTTGAGATGTTCCCTAGGGTTTCCCTTACCTTTGTATTTATCAAACTTGGGAAGTTCAAAATGTGCAAGAAAGGGTGTCATCATATTGTTAATGTTCAAATGGATATGTACAAATTTCCTCAATATTTGAATCGTTTTTATTTGGAAAAAGTACGATCTTGTAAGCCTTGGATTCTATCTTTCATGTTTTGCCCCTCATGAATAAAGTGTGGCGAGAGTTGATTGTTTTGATTTGAAGTGGTAAATGTGTTGGATGGTCAACCAATCAATGGATTTGAGCTTGTATTGGAATGCAGCAACGAATATTGTTTTTGAGGTGGATTGTTTATGAAGTGATTTGGAGTTGGATTTGAGTTAAAATATGCATTTGGATTCGATGGATTTGTGAAGGGATTTGGGAGTTGATTTGTAATTGTATTTTGATTCAAGCTTGAATTTGAAAATGGATTTGATGTTGAATTAAAAGATTGGTTTTGATTGAGGTTGGGGTTGAACGATGAATTGGGATTGAAGGTTGGATTAGGGTTTGTGAATGTATTCTGATTTGTGGTTGGTGGAACTTGATTTGTTGATGCATTTGAATTTGTGAAAGAATTTGGATGGGTAAAAGAATTTGGATTAAAATTTGAAAACTGATTTGATGTTGCTCCTAAGACAAAATTTGGATGTTGATTGAATTGGTGAACTTGAATATGGATTCAAGTTCGAGTTTGGATTTGAATTTGTTTGATTGATTGGTGGAATTGAATAAGTATGCAAATTCGGATGTTGGTTGGATTGGTTGATTTGTGAAACTTGAATATGGATTCAAGTTCAGATTTTGATGTTGATTGTTGATTGGTGAGTTTGAATGAACATTCAAACTCGGATTTGGATTGATTTGTGAACTTGAATATGGATTCAAGTTTGGATTTTGAAGTTGATTGTTGATTGATGAATTGGAATGAACATTCAATTTCAGATTTGGATTGGATTGAGTGATTGGTGAAGTTGAATGAACATTCAAACTTGGATTTGGATTTGTTGGATTGTTGATTGGTGAGTTTGTAATAACATTCAAACTCTGATTTGGAATATTGGTAGGTGAATTCAAATGTACATTTGGATTATAGATGAGTATGAATTAGGATTTCAAACTCAAACTTGGATTTGGATTGATAGTTTGATTAACCAAGGGATTGTTTGGTTTGTTGGCTTGAAGATTGACAATGTTTTGATTTAGTTGTTGGACATAAGCTTTGCTGGAAAACTCATGGCTTGGTTGGGATGTTCCTTCATTCACGATAGCTTTTCCCTTGCCAATGTAAACTTGGGAATTGGGATTGGCTGAACTTATAATGACTTTACTATCCCCTTAAAGAAACATGAGAGGTGGGTTGATCTTGGATGGGCGGTGTTGCTTCATTTATAACAAGCAGGTGATGTAAATTGTGGACTTCAAAATCAGGAGGAAGCTTAGCCCCCAAACTCAAAGCATGGAGCAAAAATTCATTCTTGTTGGCTAGGTTATATTAAGTGATTTGAGGAGGTAAGATGGTTCTAGGGCTATTCTCCTTTTGGTAAGGTCCCTCTTCTTTCTCATTGTCATGGATTTCATGGATCTCAATATGATGTTCGGGTTGTTCTTGACTACCAAAGTGAAAAAGATCATTGCCAAAAGTCTCCTCTTTTAACCTTGACTTGTTCAACATAACCATGTGCCTTGTGAATAGGCAACATTGCTAAAAGGGTTTGACCCAAAAATAAAAATTTGAAAGACCAAGACTAGAAAGTAATATGATTAACAAGTTTTTTTTTTTGAGTTTTTGTAACTTAGGACTTTGATTTTTTTAAACTTTGGATATGATTTTGGCTTAGTTTTAAAAATTCAAATTTCTGTTTTTAACAAAAAAGTCGTTCAACATGTGGCTTTCACAAGGAAGCAAAACAAACAAGTTCCTACTTTAAACACGTAATTGACAAAGGTATAAAAACTAGGATAAAAGGACTTGAACAACTTTGGGGCTTTCCTTGCTACTTGCTCGTCCGTTAGATAGTGTTAGACCAATGTTTCAAGGCACTAACTATGGAGGATCCTATCGTTCCCATAGCCCATTAAATCTGGTTTTGAGGGTATGTTGAAAGTAATTTCTTGGAACTAATTGCTAACCAATGCACCAAAGTTGAACGACAAAATGACTCACCTAGTCTTAAGGTTTTCACAAGATTGTCTAAGAGTTTTTTAAATTTCTTTCGGAACATGAGGCACAAGACTGTATAGGGAGCTGTTGAAACACTGGGTGTTGAGACATTGAAGCCTTTCACATCATGGTATGCTCAAAACACATCACCACTTAGTTCTTTGAAACAACCGATCTTGTTATTTATACTCTGCTGGTACACAGAGTTTGGGCTACTACGTGGTGATGAAATCCACGGTTGATAGAGTCAATAAGAAAAGAAAATAAAGAAGTTAATGCTTGTCTTTGATTCCCAAGTATTGTCACCAATGTGATGTCAAGCGAAGAGCATACACACAAGCACAACTTGGATAACACAAAAATTATAACATTGTTTTTGATTCCTGAGTATTGTCAGCAATGTGACGCTAAGGAAAGAATATACACAATCTTATTATACACACAATCAAAGTGCCTGAAGTGAAATGCTTGGAATAAAGGATTAATTAACGCCAAAAATGAAATATGGTCTAATTAGTATGTTAAAGTAAATTGTTGAAATGACTAAATTGAAATGATTAGAAACTTGAAAATGAGAAGGCTAGTCCAAAAATTGAAAATAGAAACAAAAAAGATTATAAACAAATATATATATATATATATATTTTTGTGACTTGTTTTGTAGCTTATCTTGGACAATCGACCTGCACAAAGCAGTTAGAAATGTTTTGGACGCTGAATACTCAAGGCAACCTGCAAAGTTAGTTAAAAAAGATAACAAAAAGATGAGAGAAAAAAAGGAAAACATTAGTCTCTGGAATGATTTCGCTGTTTGCCTGGACGAATTCGCTGTAAATGTATCCAATTTTGCTGTTATGCAGGTTAACATACAAGTTGAGAAACTCAGAAAACAATCCTGTAATTGCAAATAGAAGCTTTTAGAATAAAAGTTAAATATGTGCACAAAAAAAAAAAAAAACTGAAATAACTTCCTAAATGCACCTATGATGTGAAAGATGAGGGAATGTTCCATTGGGCATGCTAGAATGTATTGTGTAAAATTTAGAATGCGAGAAAGCTAGGAAAACAATGTATGCAAATCCTAAACTAAACTAAACCAAACTTCAAGATAGAGCAAAAAAATGAAAGAAAACATAAAACAAACCATATTTACAACACTGAAGTACCAATAGCCTTCTCCATTGTGATCAAAAGTTCTTGATTGCAGTGTATGTGGATGTTCAACTCGTCTCCAAACAAAGGGAATTGGACAACATATGAGTGCTTAAGCTTGCTTTCTTGTAGACTCCTCGATTATGATGAGCTTGACGTTAAATTGTCATCCAAATTCGTAGAACTTCGTTATCTATCAAGACTTGCTAAAGATAGAGGAGGAACCCTCTATTTATAGTTTTTTTGAATGGATGAAGACCATTGATCTTGATGAAATATCTATGGTTGAGGATGGGTTCTCATGAAAATGATATTTCATTCAGAAGTGAGAATCTTGGATGGTGGAAGACGTGGGGGAATTTGGGATTATCAACTTAGAGGAAAATAAATAATGGAGGATAATGGAAACATGTGGATCCATAATATATTAATGGGAGACACGTGAGAATGTAGGATTATATAATTAGAGGAAAATAGATCATGGAGGATAATGGAGACATGTTGATCCAAGCATAAATAAGTGAAAATTAGTGGGATTGGAGATGGATTATTAAATTAGATGATGGGGACAAGCAGAACTTGTGGCATCATTGAAATTTGGAAAGGGAAAAAGGCGGAGGATGATGTCATGATGTGAGGATTATTTGATTTTTAGATTTTTACAAATTATGGATATTTAAAAAACATGGAATTTCTGATTAGGGAAGGATTAGTTAATTAATTTGTATTAATTAACTAATGGAATAAGATGTGAATAGTGATAATGAATAGTGACAGTGAATAGGGATGATGAATAATGGCAATGAATAGTGATTAGGGTGTCAATTTTAATCAAGAGGTTAACTATGACATTAAATTAGCGAAATTTAGGTGTCTACATTTGTCCCTCTTTGAAATGGTGTTGCGACTAGAAGAAACAATGCCATTGCGAAGAATATAGAACAAAGTAGAGCATAGATGATTGTAGAGAAAAAATTGCCTTAAGTGGGTATGAATGAGTGTATGATGCCCCCTCGAGTGTTCGTGCGGAAAAAATGGATGCAAACAAACGTTTGAAATGTTAGGTTGTGGAGCTAAAAGCTTCACAGGTATGCAAATGGAGGAGGTTGCTGAGTGTCACAGTAATCGACGTCGGTCAGGCCAACCGACGTCGGTCATATTCAGTGTACAGATCAACCGGCATCGGTTATGGGTCGGCCGGCATCGGTCAGACAGGAACCGACGTCGGTCATCTCCAGACAGACAGGAACCGACGTCGGCAACCTGTGTGTTTTCAGAACTGGTCTAATTTTAGACGGACAACCAGTTTGCATGTAAAGACTAATTTTAGTCTTGAGTCTGCGTTTCTAATTATTGTAATTGGGAATTTTAATTATTGTTTGTATGGGATCTATTTAAGAGACCCATGGCTCTGTATTGTAAGTAAGGACTCAAGGACCAAGAAGAGATCCTTTCGAGTGTAAGATCAGTTGATCTGCAGGTAGCAAGATCAGGGAGATCTACATGGTAAGTAAGATTAGTTAGATCTGCAGGTGTGCAAGATCAAGGAGATCTACTTGGAGTACTTGGTGGACTGGAAGTAGGCAACAACGGTTGAGTTGATTGTCACTTACTGGTGGAGGGAACAACTCAGTGTTGAGTTGTGGTTGTAATTGATTGAGAGAGAACTCTTGAGGGAGAATTACTGTACACCCAAGAGGTATGGGAAGAGTGTGATTTCTTCATTGTATTTCCTTCTGGAAGAGTGTTAATACAAGATTGTATTGTCTCTCATATTCTGTGCTGTTTCTGAATTCTAGTTACATATTATTTCTGGTTAAATTTCGTGTTTAGTTGCTTATACAAAGGTAATCAAGTGTACTCTTAAGGAGTAGGATCCTGACAAGTGGTATCAGAGCTACAGTTTCATCAGAGCTTGGTTCACTAACACCTTGGTTTCAGAGTGTGTTAAGTGTTTGTTGATTACAGGTCACTCACAGGGGTTTCTGTTTGAGTGGGAGTAAAGCAATGGCAGAAGAAAGTACACTAAGAATGGAGAAATTCAATGGCAAGAATTATTAATTATGGAAGATGCAGATAGAGGATTATCTGTATCAGAAAGATCTGTACTTATCGTTGGGTGGGGTTTCATGTAAGCCCACATGTATGCAAGATGAAGAATGGAAGGTTCTTGACAGAAAGGCTCTAGGAGCTATAACGCTGACCTTGGCAGCTTCTGTGGTTTCCAACTTATCTCAGGCAAGGACAACGGTAGAGTTAATGGAATCTTTGGCAAATTTATATGAAAAATCTTCAGCGTCGAATAAAGTATTTCTTATGAAGCAATTATTTAATTTGCAAATGCAGGAAGGTGGATCGGTATATAGTCATCTTAGTGATTTTCATGGTTTCGTAAACCAGTTAAATTCAGTCAAAATAGTTTTTGATGATGAAATTAAGGCTCTCTTAATCTTACGCTCTTTATCGAAACGCTGACATAGCTTGGTAATGACAGTAAGTAATACTGCGTCTGCTTCAAATATCTTGAAAGTTGATGATGTTAGTGTAATCTTGAATGAAGAAATTCGCAGGAAAAGCACAGGTGAGACATCAGGTAATGCTTTAAGTGTTGAAAGCAGGGGATGGCAAAGAGAGAAAGTCAAGCAAGGGAAATCAAGGTCAAAGATAGGTAGTGGATCTAAATCCAGGTATGGCAGTATAATCTGCTGGAATTGTGGAAAGAAATGACATGCAAAGAAAGATTGTTGGTTGAAAGAAGATAAGCATGAAAAAGCAGATGTTGCAGGTATTGTTGCACAGGATGCTCTTATAGTTTTTTTGGATAGTCAGGTAGAATCATGGGTTTTAGATTCTAGTGCCTCTTTCCATGTAACCCCAAATAGAGAATTTTTTCATGATAATGTCCATGGAGACTTTGGAAAAGTTTATTTAGGGGATGGTAAGCCTTGTCAAATTGTTGGCAAAGGGAAAGTGCAGCTGAAATTGCAGATGGGCAACACATGGGTGTTGAAAGATGTCATGCATGTTCCTATCCTGAAGAGGAGTCTAATTTCTACAGAAAAGTTGGGTGATGAGGGTTGCACAGTTACTTTCACAGCGGAATCTTGGAAAGTTTCCAAGGGTGCACTTGTATTAGCAAGAGGTAAGAAAGTAGGTACACTTTATCTGTCTATTTGTATTATTGATTCTCCTTCTGTTTTATCTACTTCAGATGTAAATGCAAAGATGTGGCTCTGTAGGCTTGGTCACATGAGTGAGAAGGGAATAGATGTTCTTGATACTTTCAAGACATGGAAAGCCTTGGTTTTTAAGGAGAAGATGATGGACAGAGATCAGCTCAAGGCGCTGAATAATTCTGAGCAGGGCAAAGTTGATTTGGACAAGGTTATGATTCAAAATGAGCTCGCGGATAAAAGTCATCACTCACAGAAAAACACAGTTATCGACGTCGGTCAGGTGAGAACCGACGTCGATCAGGCAAGAACTGATGTTGGTTAGGTGAAGACCAAAGTCGGTGATGTCGGCCAGGTGGAAATCGACGTCGGTCAGGGAACCGACGTCGGCAGTCAGGTCGGTCGCATGGAACCGACATCGGTCGGGTGCAGACTAAGAGATGACCGAGATCGGTCACTGTTAGAACGAATGTTGGGCGGACAACACGCTGTCAAGGAGTCTCAAATGCCTATGTGGAGGACTGAAAGGGTAAGTAAGCCTCAAATTCGTTATTCTCCTTCTTTATACTTGTTGCTCACTGATGGTGGAAAATCAGGGAGTTTTGAAGAGGTAATGCAGGGAGAATCCAGGAAATAGTGGGAGCATGGCATGAATGAAGAAATTGATTCCTTGGAAGAGAACCAAATGTGGGATTTGGTAGAGTTGCCAGCCGGAATGAAAGCACTGAAAGACGAATGGATTTACAGGTTAAAGAAAGGAGAGAATGGACAAGTGAGACAGAACGCCAGGTTATATGGTCTTGAGCAAGCTGCAGGACAATGGTGTTTAAGGTTTGACAGGTGTATGACAAAGCATGGCTTTAGTCAATGTCAATGTGACCATTGTGTTTATTTTACCATATTGGATAATATTAGCTACATTATTCTATTACTGTATGTAATGTATATGCTTGTTGCAGGGTCACACATGCAGGGAATTGCTGATCTAAAGGTAAAATTAGCTCACATGTTTGCCATGAAAGATTTAAGTGCAACAAAGAAAATCCTCGGCATGAGTATTTCTAGAGACAGGAAAAGTCACATGTTGATTTTGTCTCCAGAGGATTATGTGAATAAGGTAGTGGAGAGGTTCAATTTGCAGGATGCAGAACCGGTTAGCACACCTATGGTTGGACAGTTCACAGAACAGTGTCCTAAATCACATGATGAGGTTGAGTACATGAGTACTAGATCTAATATTGTCCAAGCAGTGGGAGTTGTCAGCAAGTTTATAGCCAATCCAGGAAAGGAGCACTGAAAAATAGTTCAGTGGATTCTCAAGTATCTGAGAGGGACCAGCAGCAGGTATTCATGCTATGCAGGGTCAAGCACTTTTCTACATGGATATGTAGATTCGGATATGGTAGGTTACTTGGATGATAGGAGAAGCACCACAGGGTATGTGTTCACTGTTGGTGGAACGACGGTTAGCTGGATTTCAGAGTTGCAGAAGGTTGTTGCAGTCATAGAGGCTAGCAAGGAAATGATATGGATGACTTGGTTCATGAAAGAGTTGGGAAAGGAGCAAGAGAGTTGCAGATTGTACAGTGATAGTCAAAGAGCAATTCATTTTGCAAAGGATTCAACGTTTCATTCAAGAACCAGGTATATATAGCGTAGGTACCACTTAATTAGACAGGTATTGGAGGATGGTGAGTTGAAGCTGGAATGGATCCATATGGATAAGAACCCTGCAGATATGTTAACAAAGCCGGAAACAAAGGAGAAGTTGAATTTTCATTCAATTTTTGTTGGTCTTCAAGACTGAACTTGAAAATGGGATACAAGCCAGAAACAAAATTAGAGGATGTACATGTACAGGTACAGGTGCAACTGTTTATCTCCAAGTGGGAGATTGTTAGGTTGTGGAGCTAAAAGCTTCACAGGTATGCAAATGGAGGAGGTTGCTGAGTGTCACAATAACTGATGTCAGTGAGGGCAATCGACGTCGGTCATATTCAGTGTACAGATCAACCGGCATCGGTTATGGGTCGGCCGACATCGGTCAGACAGGAACTGATGTCGGTCATCACCAGACAGACAGGAACCGACGTCAGCAACCTGTGTGTTTCCAGAACTAGTCTAATTTTAGATGGACAGTGAATTTGCATGTAAAGACTAATTTTAGTCTTGAGTCTGCATTTCTAATTATTGTAATTGGGAAGTCTAATTATTGTTTGTATGGGATCTATTTAAGAGACCCATGGGGTTGTATTGTAAGTAAGGACTCAAAGACAAGGAAGAGATCCTTCCGAGTGTAAGATCAGTTGATCTGCAGGTAGCAAGATCAGGGGGATCTACATGGTAAGTAAGATCAGTTAGATCTGCAGCTGTGCAAGATCAAGGAGATCTACTTGGAGTACTTGGTGGACTGGAAGTAGGCAACAACGGTTGAGTTGATTGTCACTTACTGGTGGAGAGAACAACTCAGTGTTGAGTTGTGGTTGTAATTGATTGAGAGAGAGAACTCTTGAGGGAGAATTACTGTACGCCCAAGAGGTATGGGAAGAGTGTGATTTTTTCATTGTATTTCTTTCTGGAAGAGTGTTAGTACAAGATTGTATTGTCTCTCATATTCTGTGCTGTTTCTGAATTCTAGTTACATATTATTTCTAGTTAAATTCTGTGTTTAGTTGCTTATACAAAGGTAATCAAGTGTACTCTTAAGGAGTAGGATCCTGACATGAAAATGATTGAAGGGAAAATGAAGTGGAGAGAACGACTACCACCAATAATGGAGATACAGTCTCAATAAATTTTTTTGCAATATATTAGGTAGTACATGTAAAATGATTTGCCCCTAGCAGATAAGTGCTAGAGAAGAGATTGAAAAAAGAATATTTTCCATTTTTAGACTAGAAGCTTGGATGGTGCTCAAGGAATCGGGGTTCACAGGAGCCAATGTGAGAATTATATATCGCAATGATGGTAAGTTGCAGGTCGTAAAACGAAAAATATAGATTGTTCGATGCTTGATAAAAGTTTACAAGATGGATAGTTGCAAGCAATGATAAATATGTTTAACACTTTGATTAAGTGATAGTAAAAATATGGATTAAATGACTTAGATGGATGTGATGGATGAATGGATGTTATTGACCCACTTGAGCTAATTCTTGCACATTGTTATTGGATTTGAGGATGGATTGATTGATGGGAGAAAGGATGGATTGATTGATGGAAAAAATGATGGATTTTGTAATTTTGTTGGTCCCAATGGACAGGTGCGAGAGAGTAATAAAAAGATTAAGAAATGATTATGGATGATTGATTTAGTTGATTGATGTGCAAGCATAAACAAATAATATAATTGACTGCATGGATTAATGATTATTGATCAAATGATTGGAAAACATGGATTTTAGTTATTGATGGTAGAGAGAGGTGAGTATGGGATGGGATATACAAGGATGACACGAGGACTCCATCGGTTAGATAGTTGCTGGTCATATGCTTTGTTTGGAGTTCCAACTTTTTTTCCAACATTAGTTTCTGACACGAATTGAGCAACCATTATTTGATACCGCACATGACAATATGCAGCAATGGTATGAAAAAACCATGATGTCTATTGTGTTATATGCGTAGTGACTGATAGAATCACAAGTGCAAGACTTAGTACATCATGACATGGAAGATGATAATAACACCCTGTGTAATGCGCATAGTGATCTAGACTCACAAAGCAACAATACAGATGATAAAAAGAAACATTGGGAACAATAAAAACTATTTATGTAAAATAAACAAAGAAGTAGACAAACATTGCACAAGTAAATAAACACACAAGATGTGCAAATAAGAAAGCAAATAAAGATACAAACAAGCAAACAAATGCATTTTTGGATGTCTTTGGCTTAGAGTAGAACCCTTTGACATTTGAGATCTTTGACAATGCTGAATTGTTCAATGAGTAATCCTCGCAAGGGATGACTAGGGTACGTAACTAAGGACAAGGGTATTTTGATTGTTTTTTAATTTTTTGGATATTTGTTGGGCTTTTGGTTGAGGGTAGTGGATGGATGATGGTGGCCGAACTAACCTCATATACCCCATGTAATTGAGTGTTGCTTACATAGTCCATGTGGACCTCAGGCCGATGTAGTTCTCACCAAAATTGGGAGGTATGATTAAGAAATGTTGTGAATGAATGGAGAATGTTAACCCAAAGGTGGAATTAACACCTTCAATGAGTACGAGTGCTCTAACATTTGACAACGAGAGAATGTTAATCCACTGGGCTGTCTCTAATAATCAATGAAGAGAGGTGATTAACCCAAAAATGATACTAACTCAAACAGCTAGTACTGGGTTATCCCGGATTGGTGATAATGGAGTGGTAAACAATCATCATGGCATCATCTTCTCAGAGAGAAAATGACAAGAGGAATGCAAAACATTACTGCTTACATAGATAAGCAGAAATGAAGGATGCAAAGCACAAATGCTGATAGAGAAAAGAAGAAATGAGCATTGTGAAGCACGGGTGCTTACAAAGATAAGAAGAAATGAGAGGTGCAAAGTACAAAGGCTTGCACAAAGAAGAGGAAAAGGGGATTGCAAAGCAAAAATGCTAGCACAAAGAGGAAGACAAGGGGATTGCAAAACACAAATGCTTGCACAAAGAAGAAAAAGATGCTCAAATAATGGGCAATTATGGAAAGCCTCTCAAAGGATAAACCTTAGAGGAGCTAGTTGTGGAAGAAAAAATGCAAGATGAAAAGGGTGGGAAAGACGAAATAGAATGGAAAAGAGGAATGAACTCTCGGATTCACCATAGTTTGGACTATGATAATCCTTGTGAGAGTAAGTGCAAAAGATGAAGTTAAGAAGGTCGTGGCAAAGAAGTGGAAGATTGGGAAATTAATAGAAATGGCCACAGTTGTACAAGGTAACGAACAAGTTGAGGCACTTAACAAAAACATCCTTAAAATCTTCAAAATAGTTGTCAATGAAGTTGGCCGTGACTGGCACCTTCAACTTTATCTTGCTTTGTGGGCATACCGCACAAGCGTCCGCACACCCATGGGGGCAACCCCATATTCCTTTGTTTACAACACTGAGTCGATCTTGCCTATTGAAGTTGAGCTCCCATCCTTATGCATATCCTTACAAAACTTAATTGATGATGAATCCTATTGCACTTCCCGCTTAAGCGAGCTTGACATCCTTGATGAGAAATGCCTTAATGTCTTAAACCGCTTACAAGCCTATCAGAACCACCTTCGCCATAGCTAAAATAAGAAGATTAAAGCTAGAGTTTGAAATCGGAGATCTTGTCCTTAAAGAAAATCAATGTAACACCAACATTGATTGAGAGAAGAAAAGAAAGTTCTAACCTAACTGGTTGGGTCTAGACATAGTCATTGCAAAATATGGATCTGGAGCTTACAAATTAGCCACAAAAGATGGAGAGGAGCTTTACGAACCCATGAACATCGTGCACCTCAAGTGTTTCTATGCCTAAGTAACTCTATTGCTGTTGTAAATAGGTTATATGTCAAAAAAAAAAAAAAGGAAAAAAGCAACAAAACAAAAAGAGAGCAAGAAAAACAAATCTGTCCAAAAGTGAAAACCATTCTTATGGCGCTTTGGGCAAGTGCCATGGTGAAAACTAATTTTTGACACCATGCACAAGTCCATTGTCTATACACACCCTAGTTACTTAAGGGCATCCCATCACATTAGACAGTTGTATATCCTTATTCACTTGTACAAATCCCATCTTTTCAAACACCTATGACATGTTAGTTTGTGGTTTTGACCTTCGCAGTTGTTTATGTATACCATTGCTCATGTTTCGGTAACACTTTGTATATAATCCTTCAAAGCACTTATCCAAAAATCCAAACACCACTTCATCCATTGATCCATATCAAAGCATAACTTACATCTATTGACCCAACATTCATCCATCACCTCATCATTCCGAAACTCATTTCTTGGGCGGGAAATTCATCATCTACTCATCTTTACATTACATTACATCCTCACTTGTCATCCATCTCCATATTGGGAGAACTACATCAGCCTTGATATCCCCAAGCGAATTATGTCCATGACGGATTATGTAGGCAACACTTAGAGAAACGGGGTCTCCAGGGTCATCTCGGCCACCATTATCATTACCATTTCCATTCATCCATAATAATTTCATCGATTCCTCTTTCATAATACCATTTTCATTCCATCACTACCCATCACTTCATCTCGTTCGGCTTGTCAATCTCTTCTAATCACCCATCCAACTTGTCAATCTCTTCTAACAAGATGATTGACACCTATCCTGTCTCTTCGCCCTCTTGCCCACCTATCCTCCGCTTCACTCCTTTTTTATTAACTCCTTTCATATCTTCGATACCATTCTCATCTTCAAAGCCACCATCTGCTTTGCTTCATTGTTCATCTCCCTGTCAGCCATCACTTTTCCTTTCAATGCTTAGTTGGTCGCGATATTACCCGCTTCTTCTCTCTCCTGTCCTTCATTTGACATCCTCTCCACTTCTTTGCTTGGTCGTGTCCCTTTCCTCTGTGTTTTTCCTTCTCCTACATTATCCTTGCCATTGCATGTTTTCTTTGGCCTGCTTCTGTAACCTCTTCATCACTTTCACCTTAGTCCACATCCCCCATCATGCCATTCCCTTGCACAACAACTGACATTCTCTCATATCCGCTTTGAATTCCCCAATCTGCGTGTTTTTTCATTGGCATCCTTTCAACCTCATCTTTAGTTTTTTCTTTCATTCTAATTCTCCATTTCATTTCATTTTTCTCATCCCTTCCATAATTGACCTTTTCTTCTTATTTGGGTAAAGTACTCTTACTCAGTGCTGGATCAATTCTTCTTCCCACCAGCAGCTCCTTATCCTTTGAGAAGCTTTCCATCATTGACCTTTTCTTCTTATTTGAGTAAACACTCATACTCAAAACTACCTTTTTCTTCTTATTTGTGTAAACACGCTTACACATCAACACCAACCCTATTTTTCATCCCCGTCTTCATCTTTTGACCCTTAATCATCTTTCTCTGAGACCTCATTATCCTCTTCATCCATATCAACATCAACATCATCATCAACCCCAACACGTTCTCCATCAGCTGATGGCTACGTATAACCTTCCTCTAGTGACAAATGAAGCTCATCAACCATAAGGGTATGGTTAATTAACTTGTACTACTCCTACATTCATCTCCATGCATGCTCATTTTTTTTGCCATCTTGCTTCAATGCATGAAATCTGATTGGATTTCACTGTTTGCCGTACACACCTCTTGCCTTTCAATGTCTCCGCATGTTGTGCAACATAATCTTTTCTTTACCTCACTAGCTTTCTCCATTTAACTCACTTGACATCAAGGCTGATTTTTTTCTTCCTACCATGCCATGAGCTATGTTCTTCTCAACAATTTTGGTAATTTTATGTACTGAGATCTCTGCCCCCTATGATGCAGTCAGTCCATACTCATGTAAATTTGATTTGTCATACGTCAAGGTGGTGAGTCCTGAAGCACAGCCTCAAACAAAGGTGGCAAGACTGGCTGCTCTCCCTTGCACCCTCTCCTTCTTCATTGATATCCCTCAATACATCATCAAACCATTCTTAATTCACTTTGGGGCATCCTTGTGTGCTGGTTTTTTGTCGCTTCTTCATTCTATGGAAAGTCGTACCCTCGACACATACGTTTGCCTCAACTTATCACACCTTTGTTATGCATCTCATTGCTTGTAATCGCTAACTCCTTAGCCAATGTTTGCTAATCTATCAATTCATCCGACCTGCTTGGGGAAAATCACTTTATCCTCATCGACACTCACAGCAAGCCAGCATTAGCTCCACTGAGTTGATTTCATCCCGGAGTTAATGAAATGGTGTAGATAGCTCTCAAAAAAACAATAAAATGGGCCTTAAGGCTGCCATATTCAATTCTTCATATGGACTGGAGTATAGGGGGGCTATGCATTCTGTATGAACTAGTGTGATTTTTTCTGCTTTTATATTTGTGCTTTTTTTCTCAAGCATGAAGTTGTTTACAATCTTGTTCTTGAAGTGGTTGACATGATTCTTTAGTAAATCTAAAGTGCCTAACATTTTCCTCCCTCTTTTGCTGACACATGGTGTATTATTGTAGATGTACTCAATGCTCTGTAGGTTTTAAAGGTTGATCAAGGTTTTGATTGTGTGATTTCCAGTTTTGGTCGTATAAGAAAATGTTTTGTTTGAATAGCATGTTGAGTTTGAAGTAATGGACTTGATTAGGCTTTTATGAAATTAAATAGTTTTGTGGTTTGCTTACCAAGTTATGGTCTAGCATCATGATTCTACCTGTAATATACTGTTGAAATGTTGCAGTTTATTGTTGGAGATGCAGTTGATTGTCAGGTCACATGAAGGGCCTGATGCAAGGGAGAAGCGAACTGGATTAGGAGGAATGCATAAAGGGTACACAATTGATCATGTTGTGGAATCAGGGAAGATGATCACTCTTTTTAGTGCTCCAGATTATCCACAATTTCAGGTTGGTGTGTAAACCAGCCAATTTTTTGGAAATTATGATTTCTGGAGTATATAGTGTTTCTTATTTCCCTTGCTTTCTTGTTTTCACGCTACTAAAGCTGCACTGAATTCTGTTGTATGCACTTTTCATGCCATATGTAGGACAGCGCTTCATATACATGCTAGAGGACAATGCCAATATGACAATATGGGAGTAGAGGTGGTTTTTTACCAGTAGTTCACTTCCGTCATAAAAAATTAGACTGAAAACTTATTTTCTTTTAATAGAGCTTTTCAAAATCTGCTTTGAGATATGTTTAAGTAAGACACCTGGAACATATTTGAGAAGTGTGAAGCAGCAATGAAAACTTCGTATAGTAAAATTTTCTTTACACAAAACTAGAGTTAAAAATAGCTTGTAAGAAGAGTTTTTTTTCTGATTATAAACTTTGGAGATTGGTAGTTCGAGCTTGTATTTAGATTCTTAAATAATAAGAAATAAACAAAGGGTGAAGCAGTGAGGATATATGGAAGGGCATATGCCTTTTCTTTTTCTACTTCACAATTCCGAGAACTGGAAATTGAGGCAACATATGTAGTAGCCACTAGCCAGTAGGACATAATGAAGAGACCCATCAAGCACAAAATTAAAAATCTTTAGGATTCTATTAGTCAAATACAGGAGCAAACAAATGAATTTAGGAGGCCAACGCAATAAATGTCTATAGCTGCACCTTTAGGAATGTGATCAAATTCTATGTTATAGACAATGATAAGCATAAATTTAGGAAGGTTCCAATCTAATTGTTGCTAACTAGAAATAATTTAAGTAATAAAAAAGAGGTTTTATCTGTGAATTACATGAATTTCATATATTTGTTTGTGACCTATTTAAAAGTATATCAAAGAGTTTTTTGCTTGCCAATTTTGTAGGACTCAGAATTGCTTACTTGGAGAACATGCTATCAGTGTCATCATGTTGCACCCCAGGTGTAGAGGCACATAACAGGTGTTATAACAATCAAAATTAGATGAATAAAGTTGATTAGTATCAGAATTCAATTTAAATACAAGTGTGCCATGGGGACGTATCCTTGATACTCAGTACCCGAATGGCTGCGTACCCATGGGAACGAGGACAGGGGGTTGCAATAGGGATGTGCAGCCATACCCACCATGTTTCTCCATCCTCCTCCTGTTCTGGCGAAGCCTAGTTATCCCTTGAGGATGTCTAGGGTTTTCCTTGTGGGGAACCTTCTTGGGGCTCGGAAAAATTAAGTAAAACACTTGGGAGAAAAACCTAGTAAACCCAATCCTAAAGCATGCTTGTTGAAACAAGCCTGATTTACATTTGTCATTTTGACATCTACCTACTGCTATTAATAAGGAAATTAATGATTAGTTCATAGTTGTCTTCTATAAAATGTATTTCAATTTGTAATTTTTTGTTCATTTTTTTCACATTACTAAATTTTACTTACAGCCATCCCCTTTTTCTTAGTATTTGGGGAGTACTTCCAACTCTCCCTATATTGTGTCCCAACTTTTCCTTGGATCACCAAAATGTACATGATGGAACACAGGGTTTAAGTGATTGGACTCCTGGCCTGCACATAATCAAACTAACCTAAGTTGCCGATATGGGTACGGGTACGGATACGGGTACAAGAATCAGATACGGGGATACGGCGATTTTTTTTGGGAGGGTTTGGATAGGGCTGGATATGGCCGTACAAAAATATATATAAAAAATTAAAAAATATAAAAATATAGACATATAAGCAAAATTAACCACATAATATGCATAGAAGAAACGTAATAAGTTAAATAACCACAAAACATACTAATAATTCAATGCCAAATATCATAATATTCAATTGTCGAACTAAATAAAAAAATTAAAATATATTATAATCTTGTTTTTTAAATTATAAATAAATATTAATAAAAATAAATATTAAAAAGAAAATAACAAAATTAAATTACATAATAAAAAAATATAAATTATGAAAAATAAATAAATAAATAAAAATTAAATTAATACAAAATTAAAAACAAAACATAAATAAAATTAAAACAAAATTGAAAAATAAAAAATAAAAAATAAAAAAACTACAATCAAAATAAAATAAGTATATATAAAAACAAAACTTAAAAAAACATAAAATAAAATAAAATTAAAAATCAAAAAACAAAAATCAAAAATCAAAAATCAAAACTCAAAACTCAAAACAAAGAAACTTAGTAAAATGAAATAAAATTATAAAAACCTCCTTGAGGAACCCATTACCATATTGGGCTCTTAAATACGAATGCCTCCCTATACTCTGCGACTGCGATTCTACGCAAGGCATTTCCTGAATTTGACGGGATCTCGCTGAACATTAGCTTTCACAAATTGTGGAATACAGTTTTGCGATACGTCAAGAAGCGGACGGTGGACGTTGCGTGCCTTCACACCACCACTCTACTCGGTGTCATGTGACCACTCAAGGCACTAGTCGAACGCGAGTTTTTGCTTGAACTTGGCCAGGGACACTCCCCCCGCGCTCCAGTATCCTGGAGCGTTTCCCCATGCTCCCAGGGCCTAGGGAGGTGTATCCGGTAACGTAGAAACTAACTTCAAATCAGAAAGCTTTTTTTTGCTATTTACAGCCTGGACAAAGAGAATAGAGGATGCAACTTTAATGTTTGTCTCTGTGATGGAATGCCTGAAAACCAGAGACCTTTAGTGGGAAAGCAGAGGTTGTCTTAGTAACACATTTGTTGATAATCTAAATTCAGTGTCACAATTGTTTTTAAATGTAAAAAATGAACATGAAAACTGCTGTTTTTTGCATTGTTTTACTATTTTTATTGTGCAGATATTTTTTGAATTTACCAAAAGCAATGGCATACTATAAAGCAATTTCAGTACCTTAAGTGTCTTGATGAGTTAATACTTCTAGGCTAGATAGATAAAAAAAGATCACAAATTAAGCTTACAAGCAAACACGAGAAAGTAATTCACCCATGGAGAACCTAGAGCTGGGCATGTTCCTCCTTGGGAGAAGGCCCTCCATGAGGTCTGATTACGAGTACAAGAATAGGTGCTAGATAGCACCTCAACCATGTGCGAGGATAAAGCCTATCATTGTCACTAGCCACAACTTTAAAGTCAACCAAGCTTGGTATATCACCTGTGGTTGGGCAGAAATCAGCAGCTGCAATATTTTTTTAAAATTTGGAGAAACTTAGTTCTTTTAGGAGTCTCAATTGGCTGTTTTGGTGGGTGGATCTTGTGTCATCTAGTAGCCTTTTGTTTATTGTTGGTGTCAAAGAGACACTTAAGTTGAAGGTGGGAGGATTTTTGGCCAGGCTTGTGGATTATCAGATTGTGAAATACCCTGATCTAGCCATGTTGGTGACATTCTTTTGTGTTCCTATGCATCTGGAAGACCTTGTTTGAGAGAGCAAGATCTGTTATATTAGACTCGAGTAGAGTTGATATGAGCTTTGAGCAGAGCATAAATCAGAGTGATCTTGACAAGCGGTGGGACAATGCAGTTCTACAGAAGGCTTGGCAATCGAGCATCCTTCCCATAGATGTGAAATGGAGTTCAATAAAGCAGATGGATATTGACAAGCGGTGAATAATGCGGTTATATACATTGGGAACCTGATGGAAGGCTGGGAAATCGAGTGTCCTCAAAGATGTGAGATGGAGATCCAATCAGTATGCAAATTTTGGGCTTTCCATGTCTACTAGAAGAAATGTTGAAGAAGGTAAAGGGTGATGTCAAAGCTTCTCAATCAGGCAGGATCAACTTTGGTTGGGTGGATCCCGGCGTTTCAGTCAAAACAGATGTGTGAAATCATCTATTTGCATATCATACAGACTAGAAAGTTGAAATATGCACTGAAAGTGAGAAGATTGATGTAAAGGGTGGTCACACTTTAACAAAAAATTGGGGAAGATTTTAGGTGGAAGTCCTAAAAGAAGTGCACTGCTTGTAAAATCTGGGAAATTGCGAGGATGATATGAATCAAGGTTGGAAGGGGGCAACATTGACAAGCAGCAAATTTATGCCAAGACACATCAACTAATAGCAAAAAGTAGAATTTAAGGGTGAGTAAAGGACGACTTAATCAAGTCTAGAATCCATTCCTGGAAATGCAGATACAATGGGAGGTATTGAAGGAACTGCAAAATAGCAGAATAAGACACACATCATACAAACTCTATCTTTTAGTTATCTAATTCATAGTTCAAGCATGAGTTTGGGAAGTTGAAGCTTGAATTAGAAGTCATTACTTAACAGAAAGTAGGACAAGATTCAGAGTGTGACTTCAATGCCTTGATCCAGAAGGTGATGGAAGAGAAGCTTGTTGAAGGACGTGCAGATAGAATTTGAGATTGTGAATCCCTTAATGCTTAGGAGAAGTAGTGTAACAAAAAGTGGGAGTTTGGTTACTAGGTATTGAGAAATATATGGGGCTGCAGAATTTCAAGAAGGTGATGCAGCTTTAACTATGTGACATTGGATAATATTAATGTAAGATAATCACTAGTGTCAAGTTCCTAAGTATCTCTTACATCCAGTACTAACATGATAAATATCCAACACTGGTACATGAAACATTTATGTTTTCTCATAAGATGTCTCGATGTTTTTTTGAAGTTGCACTTTAATTTCTTTCTGACTGGTTATGAAGTCTCAGGGAACTCCATTCTCGTATTTTTTTTTCAGCTAATGTTTCATCTGCTATGATGAGTTGATTTGATATGATAATGGAAGACATGAAAATATGTGCTTTGTATTCTTTAAGTTGACACACACGGGTGAAGTTGATGATTGTTTAACATTTTGCTGAAGTTTCATTTTACTGAGTCTTCAGGAACTGTTATGACCGTTTAGATAATATAAACTAATATCAATGCACAGAAAAATAAATAAATGCACTAAAATAAAGCAAACCAAACCACAAAGTGGAAGACAAGATTTGTATTAGGGAAAAAATTTTGAAGAGGTGAAAAAACCCCGCTTGGAAAAAATGGCTCTCAGTAATAATATGGTAGCACAATCTCCCAAGAGTGCTGCAGCAAGGACTCTTCACAAGATGCTTTGTACTCTTGCAAGACTCACCATTAATCTGTGTGCTTATGCACAGATCCACTTAACATTAAATGAGGTCATTAGATTTTACGCGCTTGTAATCTAGGTCCTTGAGTAACTGAATTATAAATCCTTACACATTATTTACACTTCTACACTTTATTTGTAGAATTAGGAGCAAGCCCCACCCAAAGTAATTATTTTGCTTCCAATGGAAATATATGCAGGGAAGATAATTGGACTGCAGTTTAGTACCTTAACAATAGGACAGGTGAAGGATGCTATTGTTAGTTATCTGGTCTCGTGATTTCTCATTATTGAAATAAGCGCAAAAATAAGTTTAAGATTTATATGTTTTGCATTCAGTTATATATTAAAATAAAATTTGAAACAGAGCATTTTTCTAGATGTATACATGGGTGCGACTGAATTTTGTGCCTATTTAGTGTGATCTTAACATGGATTCTATTTTACTTGGAAGCACTTAATTTGGTATGGTTGGATCTGATGCTCAGGCAAGTACGGAGCGCTATAATAATCGAGGTGCATACATTGTACTTGAGCCACCTGATTTTGCGAATCCAACTTTTCACACTTTTGAAGCTGTAATGCCTAGGCCAAAGGTCAGGTTCCAACCACTACTCTTTGCACAAATATTTCACTTCAGCATAACAATTGAGTTTTGGAGTTCAGTTGGTATCTTGTTTCACTGATGCCCATGTTTGTTCACTGGATGGTAGCATCACTAACTTAAATGCCTTTTCATTTCATAGTGGACTTAATCTTTTGCGGGATCGCTAGAGAAGTTCTTCTGTAGCAGTCTTGAGGCACCTTTCTTGTTTTTCCTGATGGGAGCTTAGTTTGTCTCCTTTGAGAGGGAAGAGTCATTGAAAATTTCCAATGTATTTTTCATTCTTCTTTGATGAAGTATGAAGAAAATGGGTTTATTTCATGGAGATCCATTTTAATGTCCCTTATTTGGAAAAAAAATCAGCTTCTCACTGGCATACTTCAATACTATATGTCCAGTGGGTGGCAGCTAATCGATTTATTCACAAGCTCTCATTTTTCTCAGTTTGGGAAACTACTACCTCAGTAGCTAGCACATTAGAAATGTTTGATGTTGATATTAGTGCTTTCTGTAAGAGTTGGATCCTATGTGTACAAAGTCTGGCACCCAAAGATAAATTCTTAAATGCTTTCATAAAGCATGGTGGAGATTGCATGTTGTGCTTGTGTTGCAAATAGTTACTAGTAGCAGTCTACTGTATAGTTTATTTTGATTTAGGACTAGCAATGAATTTGTGATTATTTTTTCATTCACAGAAAACTGTCTTACAATCAACTTTATTGATCTGCGCAGGTTAATCCTTATTATGACTATGAAAATGTTATAGATTCAGACGAAGAGTTGGATCTGGATTCTATTTCAGAATCATGAGATACGCAGATTATTGTGCTTGCAGTAAACTACTATGTATGTTACTAGGTATTTAGTGTCAATGCTTTGAGCTCTGCTATTTCTGGCAGATTGTATCATTTATGTAGATCAGATTTTCCCTCTTGTAAAGTTGCACAATATATGAAGATATTATTTTTTCAATATCTTCGAAGAAGATGTTGACTCATCAAGCATCCATGAAAAGGATGCAGCTGTTGGTATCATTTTTTGAGGATGTTATGTTCTCTAGTTTATTGAAAGCTAAAGCAGCAAGCCTCGAACCAGCTTCCATGGAATATAGGCATTAATGAGGGATGTAAACTTTCGATTTTCATTTTAGTAAATATTTATAAGGAGTTTCTCCTCTTCCCCATAGACTCTCACAGGTGAAAATCCTTGCATGCTTCAGTATTTTGATATTTATCTCTAAGAATAATATTACTAATGGAGTCTAAACAACTCTACGTTTAAAAATTAAAATGATAACAATGGAACTGCCTAAATCTCCAACGATATTAATCTTTGTAGATAGTTGCTTCATTGTTTACAAAGCCAGGCCTTTTTGTTCATTAGGTTTGACGAATGTGAAGGAATTCACCTTTTAAATTATTCACAAATGTCAATTATTCAACTTGGTCTATCTGAAACCGTATATGACAATTACTTTAGGTCTAAGCTTCTTTAGAAGTGATAGAAATCCTTCACATATGGATTTCCCAGTTTTCATCCCTTGCCTAAAATTCCATGCAATTAATCATTTGGTGGAAATTTGTCAGACTTGTAATTTAATCATCCCAAATGTTTTTTTTTATGTGATGTTATAAAATGAACTCTGACAACCCGTTGATTTTTCATTTCATAATGTGTTGTATCTTTCTTTTTAATTGCAATTGCATCTCTAAACATAAATAATTCACCTGTCAATTTTTTTAAAATCCTATAAACCTTAAGGACCAATTTTGACTTGTATATTCATCATAAAAAATGTAATAACTATCAACTATTTTATGCTATAAACATTTGGGGACAATTTTGAAATGTACCCTACCAGTATTTGAATGTAGACTTAACAATTTGTTTTTTGTATGGGAAAGACTCTTATTTTTAAGGCAGAGGCAGAGGCAGTGGGAGGAAAGCGGCAAGCAGAAGCCGGTGGGAGCAATGGTGGTTGAGCCTTGCACCGTTACACCTGTGTGTTCTGCTACTTTCCGTGATGGATCTGCTGATGCTCTTCTTATTTGTGTATTTCTTTTTCGGATCTGATAATTACACACTCTCCTTTCTCGTTTTTTTTAAATTTTTTTCCTGGGCTTTGGCCATACTCTGGGTGCTGTTTGAAGGCAGTGTTTTGGCTTCTACCATGTTGCGTTGATGTCTCATTTGGTAGATATTTGGAATTGGCCTTTAGTGGTTGAAGCTGATTTCTTGAGACTGGCTTTGGCTTTCCTTTCCACAGTTTTGATGAAATATGTGAAGTTGAGGGGTTTTAAGAGTTCATTCCTTTGGCTTGGTTCTCACTGACCTCTAAGGTGTGATATTGAAGAATTGTACATTGGTTTTAAGTTTTTGCACTGCCTAAATTCTAAACAGATAAATTGAACAATCTTTTTTTTGGAAAAGACCCGTCTACGAGGTTCACGACTATTGACCCTTGTTGGCTGTTGTAGGGGGCCGTATGAGTAGATTTTCAGAATATATATGAATAAACTATACTTGCTATCAAAAAACACAGTGACCGACGTAAACCAAGTTTCTGCCTTTGAACCAGTTAAAATATTTAACATGAAAAACAAATAATTTTTCTTAATCTTGAGGATGTATTACTTATGGGAATATTACTAGTCTTGTGGATGGAAACACATACTTTTGTACTCGAGGGTAAATTGTACATGAGAGAGTGCCAACAAAGAAAGGGATATCGAAGACGTGCTAACCAACTAGGGTAGTTTTATCTGCTTGGCACAATCTCTACAATAGTTTAATAAAAGCTGTGCTCAGAAAGACTATCATATGGCTGGATTTATGGAACTATGAGGAAGTGACAACATCGCCAACTAGGGATATTGAAGATTTGCAACCCAATAATGGTAGGATTTCTCTGCTTAACGAGTATCTCTACAAACTTTACATAAAAATGTGCCTAGAAAGAGTCTACATGGTTGGATTTGTGGTACTAAATTTTAAAGACTTTTAAGCTTTTGCTACCCAATAATGGCTACCAAACAATGGTACTAAATTTTAGAGACTTCTAAGCATTTGCTACCCAACAAGGGTAGGTTTTATCTGCTTGGTAGTATCTCTACAAAACCTCAATAAAAGGTGTGCTTAGAAAGACTATCATATGGCTGGATTTATGGAATTATGGGGGATTGATAACATCACCAACTAGGGGATATTGAAGACATACTACACAATAATGGTAGGATTTCTCTGCTTGATGAGTATCTCTACGAACTTTACGTAAAAATGTGCCTATAAAGATTACATGGTTGCATTTATGGTACTAAAATTTAAAGACTTCTAAGCTTTTGCAATCTATGAAGTTGAAGGATTAAGCTTTTAGTATTAATTATAATTAAAAGTTACACGTACATGGAGACACCCACATGCGTGTGTGCACTTGCATATGTACCTATGTACCCACACACCTGCACACACAAGGGTCCATTGTTTGCACTTTTTGCAAAATTCGGTTTGGCCTTTTGATGTTCAAGCTTATAGTTCATTCTTGGAGTAGGTGCCTCGTTCATTATGAAACAAATGACTTGACCAACAAGGAATCACAAGTGAAAATTTCAACCACGCAGAGTAGGTGGGCAACTGATCAAGGTGGTTTAGTGGTGCATGAGTGATGAATTGGTGGCAAGGGTGCCCTAACTAGTAGGTGGTCACCCCATTGATGGGGTTTGACTCGAATTGGGATGGTGACTAGCTACAAAAAGTCACCAAGGAGGAGCATTCAATGGAGTGTCGTAACAATAGGCATCATTGACCGAGCTGAGAAACTTGCCTACCATTCTATAAAGGTTGGTGTACACCCTTCTTAGGTAAGGTCACGATATTAGTCCACTCGACTAGGTCCCCTGCAAAGGATCCAGTGTCTGCACTTTTTGTAAAAATTTGGTTTGGCCTTTTGATGTTCAAGCTTATAGTTCATTCTTGGAGTAGGTGACTCGTTCATTAGGCAACAAATGCCTTGACCAACAAAGAATCACAAGTGAAAATTTCAACCATGCAGAGTAGGTGTGCAATTGATCAAGGTGGTTTAGTGGTGCATGAGTGACGAATTGGTGGCAAGGGTGCCCCAACTAGTAGGTGGTGACCCAATTCGTGGGGTTTGACTCGAATTGGGATGGTGACTAGTTACAAGAAGTCACCTAAGGAAGAGCATTCAATAGAATGTCGTAGCAATAGGCATTATCGACTGAGCTGAGGAACTTGCCTACCTTTCTATAAAGGTTGGTGCACACCCTTCTTAGGTCAGGTTGCGAGATTAGCCCACTCGGCTAGGTCACATGGAGTACACTGTAGGGTCTTGGTTGTTCGAGGTTTAAAGTATAAAATTAACGTCACAAAAAGGAATCTCATTAAAAAAAAAATAACATCAACTCGCCTTGCTCTACAAGTAACAAGCATTTTTTTTAGACTTTGACAATGGTGTAAACCATCGAATTTTAATGTAATAATATTTTTTGGTTGCACAATAAAATGTTTTCATCCACTTTCCAGTGTTTTTTCATGCACTATCGTTATTTATGTTAGTTTCAAAGTGACAAATGTTTTATGGAGTCTTATGGTGCTTGTGAAATGTATGTTTTTTCATTGATTTTTATTTTTTAATGTTCTAGAAATGTCCACTCTTGGGTAACATATATGTTTACAAAATCAGAGCAAATTTCAATTTTATATAATTTTAAAAAATGAGGTACGACAATCAAGTAATAGATATTTTATTGGTAAATATTCTTCAAACATTTAAGGTTGGTTAGGACAAATTTTTACAAAATTTTGAATCAACACTCAATTTATATCATTTTTCGAAGACAATTATTAAGTTTTTTTTATTTTAATTAAAATTATTAAAATAATAATAATAATAATAATTATAAAATGATACAAAAATGCGTGAAATTAATCATGCAAAGTTTTATTGTATAGTATGGTGATTTTTCTTCACAGGGCCTCTAAATTTCAGTTTTACGTAGAATTGTGGCTTAAAAATGCATATCAACTTTGCAAAACAAATTGGTCAAAGGACACCATCAATGATGTAAGAATTGCATGCAGAGTTTGTGCTTAAACCTTCCTCTAAAATTTGATTTGTCCAAAATGTACCTTTCCATAAAGGTCCAACACATGAATGTTAAGTGCATGCACAAACATTGAGTCGACTTTTGGTTTCTACTCCACGAGCACCAATTTTTTTTGGTAATGTCACCGACAAGCCTTTTTACTTCCCCAAACTCTGTACTTTCAACTTGGGGAATATAACCATAACAACTCTCTTATCTGAACACTAAACATTGTGTGGCCCAATTCAGTGGTGATGCATGACATTTTGTGTTTGGTTGAAAATTGGCAAATAGGGACTTTTCATATGTATTCCCAATCGATGAACTCAATCAACATATATATGTGGTGAAATATAATTAGTATTCCCTTGGTGAATTACGAGAAGACACTTGGAACACATGGTAGAGGTTGATTTTCTATATTATATTTTATAAAATATTTAATTTAATTTTTTACAGTTTGAAGGGATGTTGAGGCAAATTTTAAAAGGCCATAAATTTGTCATATGGGTTTCATTTTTTATCATATGAAATGTTAAAAAACCTATGCAGAGCTCTATGCTTTGGTGGAAGTTGCATACAGTTTTGAGCAAGGTTTATAACTAAGCCACTTATAGTCAAGAGAGTTAAGGAAATTGAGTTGACAGTCTAACAATCACCTATAGGACTATGTATGGAGAAGACAATGACAATGAGGTTGAAAGTGATATGAAGCATCAAATAGACCATGTAGATAGTGGAATGAGTTCCCTTTGGTTTGGACATCTTCAAGCATCAATGGCAAGTGAAAGAAACTAAGTTCAAGACTGTATGTTCAAATGTAGCCCTAATAAGGACCTAAACCATGCATTAAAAGGTATGAGCTTTAAGTGCATACAATGAAGATGCAAAGTATGTATGTAAAATATCTAAGCCTCTATTGGATTATCAAATTAAATCTAAGAATCACTAATAGGGATATTGATGTGAGTGTCAGGTCTAAACATCTAATATAGTCATGATTCTAAATAGCTACCTACAGGTCTATTTGAAAGACCAACCTAGTTTTAGACCTAAGGAAAGTGATAGAGGTGTTTGAAAGATTCCTAATGAGCCTAATTGGGAATTCAATAAATATTCATGAACCATTGAGAGGACTAGTGATGAGATGAGATCTCAAAACACAAATAAGACAGTCAAGTGACCCTAAAATGTCACCTACAGGGTACTACATGAGGATAGGTTGGTCTTAAGCCTAAGCAAGACAAAAAATGGTGAAAAGAACATTGAGGTTTATCTCAATTAGACATAAGGTCATAGATATATCTGAAACACAAGAGGAAACATGAAGTCCCTGAGCAAATTGAGTTCTAAACCCCATACACAGTCAAGCATAAACTATCGGTCTACCTACTTTTCAAGAGTGTTTTGCTTGTTTTGAGAAAAGTGAGGTCTGTAGAAGGGTATAAAAAGATGAAGTTAATTTGGTGAATTTTCTCATAGTGTTTTCAACACCTTTTTTGAACCCTTATATTTGATGCAAAGGCAAAAAGGTCAAAACTCTGTGGAGAGCCTAATTCTTACACACAGTCACCACCTACAACCAGTCATGAGAGAGATTGGAGTTTTGAAGCCTCTGTAGGAGTGATCACACTTTGTGATTAAGTACATGGGATGGCTATGAGTTTAAAAATATAATCATGGTCACCTTAAGGCCATACTAACAACAAACATACCCACTATTTTGTCTCATACCTTGCCCACTCCATTGGCAAAGGGTAGTCATGAGACCAAGGGGTTTGTTTGATGTCTAAACAGAAAGTAAACATTTAAAAAAAAATGGAGTGTCCTTGAGGAAATTCATAGACATGAATGGGGTCTCAATACACTTGTATGTGGCATAAGAAACCTCAGTTTTCAACTCAAATTCCCTTAAGGTCTAGCGAAGAGATGACAAGTTTAAACCCCAAGTCCTTTGACCAGTATGCCAGATGTATACATTGGGGTAATAATAACTACCAAGGCATGTAGAATAATAAGGGAGGTTATTTTTGAGGTAAATTAACCTCTCTCAATAGTAAGGTGGAGTTTTGAGGCCCAAAACTCAAATTTGACCTCTTTTGAGTTCAAGAGAGCTAAACATGCCACCCAAGGAACAACTTCACATACTCACACCTCTCTCACACTTTTCATGGGAAGATGATCCATTTGAGATATGTGATAAGGTTAGTCAATAAGGTTTTCCAAATGGAAGGATGTCAATTAGTGATTTTTTCTTTATGAACAATCGTTAAGACCCCAAATAGGGCTTAAACCCTCCTAGAACCCTGATATAGACTAGTCAAGGCAAATGGACCTTTAATGCATATATAATGCACATGTAATACCATAGTTTTCTCCTTAAAACTATTTTATATTGTTTATGACTCCAAGGAGGTTATACACATGTACTTTGATGTTGATGTCACTTGTATGGATTGACATATATGCCTTATTTTGCATTCTTTTAGGTGTTCTAAGAAAGGGAGAACTTCCCAATAATTGGATGAGGTCATTTAAGATGTGTCCTAATAATTAAAGTCTAAAATATTTCACAAGATATTCTGGAGGTGGTCAAACAAGGCTTATATTCCAAGGCAGTGTCAAACATGCCTAGAAAGAGACAAGGTGGCAAGGTGATTTCATTGTTTGCATACTTCCATTGGGTATCAGGACCTAAAAATTGACATGGATATTGGTGATAACCTAGGGAAAGTGAATCAAATGATTTTGGATGTTTTAAAATGCATGGAAAAAGTTTGGAGCAAGAAAATAGGGTTCTAGATAAGGAGACCTAATTGAGGAAAGAGAAAGGCAGAAAAATGGGCTTCTACTCAGAATATGATCATGAAATTTGACATGGAGCTATAAGGCCATACTATGTCTTATAATATGCCATTATTTTTTCATTACTATCTGTAAATTATCCTACATAAAGAGGTTTACATGTTTTTAGGGCTAGAAAGGAAATAGGCCTAGTAAGGGCTTAAGGAGCAAAATCAGTTCTTGAGAATTGTTATATGAATCAAAATAGTTTGTTTCAGGCATGATAACATATTTTAAGACCATTAATGTAAGATTAACTTGATTTTTAGGCCACTTAGACCAAGCTAGGTGTGGAAAATGAAGAGTTTTGAGATACCTATGCACATGAATGATGAAATGTCAGATTAGAGGAGTTTATTAGGGCATGGAAGCTGTCCAGTGAGTTATATAAGATAATTTCATGGTTAATTCAGGATTTAAAAGTCCATTTGTCACTCCTTTCATGTAAATAAGGGCAGTATTCAAAAAGCTAGTCAAGGTGTCAAGCCAAGTTGTAACACCTACACCACTTGAAAGGTTAGAGAATCTTCAAGAATGAGACACATGGTATTGTAAGTTTATTTGGACTATCTCATAAGTTTATTTGTATTATATCATAACTCCTTTTATTGTTTTAAATCACATGGACACTTGTCAACCTTCTTCTACTCTGCTCCCTCTCTCTCTCTTCACACTTATCTATATAAGCAACCACTTTTGGCTTTGTAATGAATCCATATATAATATGGCAAAGCCCTGTTGGTTTGAGTAATATTTTTTCCTTTGAATTAAATATTTCAATCTAGTTTTGAGCTCTAAACTTCTTGTTTAAGTGTGTGAAATAGTGCATAGTTGAATGACTAGTGATAACCATCTATCCTTGTGTTCACCTTACTCTTTCATGTTTTGTGCAAGTAGTTTGATCTCTAAAAGGTCACATGAAGTGTAGTTAGTGTCTTTGTATATCTCTAAGTGTAAGGAAGGGTACTAGTGTCTACAACTAGACCTCTTATTCATTCACCTTGAGATATGCATTACATCTCACCTCCTTGTTGAAACACTTATGTTAGAGAAACCTTTGATGTTAAAGTCAGTTTTGTGAATCATTTTTCATCATGAAATTATATGGTAATATTGTGGAGATTAAATTGGTCATCCCCTGTTTAGGTTAGGTTTATTTAATGTTTTTTCTATCCCTTTTCACTTTAACAAGTTAGTAGCATAGGTGATGAGATTTAATAAACATATCAAGGGAGTTAGCCCTTCAATCTCGAGATTGACTCCTACTATAGGAAACCCACATAGGGGTAATCCCATGTTACACTCAATTTGGATAAGGCTTTAAATACCTCTCTAAGGGTGTAAAATTGAGTGATAACAATTTTGGCATGCCTAATGGGACAATTGTATCAAACACTCCATGTCAAAGTGAATGTTGGGTTTGATAAGACCACAATTGCATGAGTGTTTCCTATTCAACATTTGGCAACTTTACTAAAGGTATAACATCTGGTTTCAGACCAATTTCTTATTTCTCATTATTTCATGCTTCATGGTCTTTACTAGGTTAGCTGCTAGTAGAAGTAACCATCCTACAAATCCACTCCCTCATCTTGATCTTCCTCTTGAAGTTCATTACCCTGAGCCTATCTTGACACTTGAAGAGCCTTAAGAACAAGAAGACTTTGAAAGTAAATAAGAGAAATAGATTGAAGAAGAGTTTGAAGGTAACACGACTAGGTAACATGCTTTCCCAACTTTAAATACTAAAAACCCCATAAACCTTGCTGCCTATGATGATATCCTTCCCAATTCCACCAAGAGTATTCCTTATTTCAATGGGGAATGCCCTATCACCCCAAGTGAGCATATTAGAGACATATCTAACTTCTATAATTTCTATAATATCACTAGGATTAATATAGAAATCAGATTGCTTGCCATGTCTCTTAGGGGAAAATCCCTTGATTGGTATAGAAACTTGTCAGGATGATGCCTTAATACATGGGATGAATTTGGAGAGTTGTTGACTCAAAGGTTTGAAGATAAGAGTGATCATACATCACTGATTCATCAACTCAATGTCATCCAAAGAGGTCCTAAAGAATCCATTTATGATTTCAATTAAAGGTTTTGAAGGACATGGAATAGGCTTCCACCTCTTATGAGATCCCCAACAAGTTTTGTTTTCCCAACCTATGTCAGAGATATTGGGATTGATATAACTATCATGCTGTAGTCCATGGGAGGATATACTTTGCTTAATGCCTTTGATGTGGATATTAGTGCTGAGAATAGTTTGGTTTAAGTCAGTAAGCTCCCTCCAAAAGTATCAATGCTTAACATGCCTTTTACTCATCCAATCCTTGCTCCAATTCCAAATCTACATAGTAAGCCCAAAGCTGCTCTAAAGAAATCAAATGATGCCATTGATTGGCAAGCAAGGTATAAGACCTTATAATCTTCAATTAGGTCACCCAATCAACATGTTGGACCTTACCAAAATTCCTACCATTATCCTCCACAAGTAAATAAATTTCCACCTCAACATTAGCCTAATTTCCATGGGTTACCTAAAGCCTACAATCCAAATTCTGCTTCCACTCAAGAACCATGGTTCTAGTCCATAAAAACCTAGTTCAAGGAGGAGAATGGTAGCCTCAAAGATAGTAAATGGATGTTAATGAGGGTGAAGGAAAAGATTTGGTAGCTCAAGGAGGGACTACTAATTGATAATAGAAGATGAGAGTTTCATGCAAGCAAAACCAAATAGAGAGCATTGCAATCAAGGAGTCAGCTTGACAAACTTTTAAATAGAGGATTTATTTATCCTAAATCAGAGTATCTCAATTTTAGCCATCACAAGGTCAAAGACAAGAGATTTTGGAGATGTTTAATATGTGGATACAAATTCAAACAACCCTCCTTAAAGGCAATAAGGTATGAATGGAAACGTGGTAGCCTTTACAAGTCCTGCAACTCTTCAAGATCAAAACTTGGGAAAGATAAGAAACCTTCATTGCCTCAAGTTCAAGGTACTTCATTGCCTCCAAGGATGCAATAAAAGGTTAGTGTATCTACTTTTAATATCATTATCTCTTTAAAGAACACTAAAACAAGCATATCCCTTTGGGAGGTACTCCACATCCCTGGTCAATAGAAATTACTTCAAGAACAACTGTCCCAACTCCATATCTCCCCCAAATCATTAAATCATGATGTATCCCTTAAAAATGTAACTAACCATATTGTTGATCCTTCCACCAAATCTGAAAATCCCTCACCTTTCTATCTTACCCTCATTGTGGGAGATAAGCTCGTCCATAACTGCATAGTGGATAGTGGGGCAAGTAATTTAATTATGCCCAAACTAGTTGCAGATAAGTTGGGATTGAAATATGAGCCGCATAGAAAAGGAGTGCTACATCTTGATATAACACTGACCAATTCAATAGGGCTCATCAAATGTTTGAAAATGTTCTTGCATGACTACCCAAATTTTTCAATTCTACAAGACATAGTGGTGGTGGATTTACCTGCACATTTTTCCATTTGCCTATCACGAGACTTCGCTGTCAAGATAAAAGGGTATGTTTTTGTTGATTGGTCTTTATTGGATTTCAGAAAAAGGTATGGATATAAAGTGACAATAAAGACACAACCATTGGCCAAGTGCCATATTGAACCATATGTGGAAACTAGCTCCAGTTTGAATTGCACTATCAATGAACAATAAAAACATGTCATAGATGATGGAGAATTTTCCAAAATTGAAGGTATTTATGATCTATTCCTAGATGAATATGGTGTTGAGACATCTGAGTATGATTCCTATGCTTTCATTTAAGGGAAAGGTCTTGGCACATACATCATTCATCATGAGGGTGATGAACATTATGAGGTAAGTCTTGATGGTCTTCTTCAACAAACTATAAAAGGTAACTACTATCTTCACATGGATGATGATGATAAGTCTTCAAGTGTGATAAATTATGAGGATGTCAAAGATGGTGCAATCTGCCTACTCAAAATGAAGGAGTTCATGAGTGTGACAATCATGAAGAAGATGATGATTTATGGCAACAATTTCATGCTATAGTTCAAGAATTTGAACAAGGCAACTCTCCCTCAAAAGAAACATGAAATTGATAACAAATTCATTAATGGACCTAATGAGTATGAAGAAGAGAGTCAAATCACTGTCAAGTAGGCTGCAGTCTTGAAAGAGTTTAATTGGACCAAGGTAAAAGTTTGTGTGATTGAGGAGCCTCCTAAGCCTCAATATGATAGAGTCAATTGCAGACATTATTGGCCAACAAGAAGATAAATTTAAAGGATCTACACACTAAAAAAATCATGGTCTAGATGAAGGTGAAGTTGAGGAGTTTTCATGACTCCTAAGAAGCAAGTTGACAAGCACCAAATGAGCATGAAGGAGATCAAGTAGGTTGCACTGTCAAGAAGACCTAAAGAGGAGCTAAAAGGACCATTCAATGGAGTTCTATGTGATGTACTTGAAGTTGGTAGAGGTCTCATGAGTGGTAGGTTATTTGACCACCTTCATAAGCAATTTTTTTTTTGACAAGCATCCATCATATGGTGACTTATTCTCATGGAGCAACTGTGACTCAAGAAACATTCTTTTTTATCCTAGTTGAAGCAAGAGGAAGTGTTTCATCACCTCAAACATGTTTTGAGGTCTGTACCATAGTAGATTAGGTGTGTTGTTTTGGTTTTTTTTGTGTGTGGTTTTCCTTAAATGATTTGAGCATAGTGTGTGTTTGTTTCTTATTGTGTGTTTTGTGTGAGTTTGAAGTCTTTAGAAAGCATATCAATTTTAGATTGTAGTATAGGAGTGACTCTATTGCCTAATGGAAGGACAAGGCTACTGGTATATTAACATTGCATGCATGTTACCCCTATGAATCGCCAAGAATGTTGACCAAATTTTAACCTCAGGTTAAAATTGGTCACCCCATCTAGGTTGAAGATCCATAGGGTTGTCAAATATTTTTCATGGTCTTGTCATGGTCTTAAATGGTTTCATATGGTCATATTTGTCCTTATCTAGCATTGTCCAAAGTTTGGTCTTATGTTCACTTGTCTAATCCTAAGGGTCAATTACAACGTCTTGGAATTGTCAAACATGGTCAAAGATTTATTATGGTATAAAGTCATTATAAAGGTTATTGAGGTGTAATTAATATCACAATATCATGCACTAACTTTTTATTTGACTCTCATATGCAAAAATGTCAATTTGGCCACCTTTTGGCCCATGTGAATGATTTGGATGTACCATTCAAAGAATAAAATGTTTAAAGAATATTAAAAACATCCTTTATGTCATAAATGGGTTAGATAATGTTCAAGAATAGTTAGAGTCTGATAGCATCTACAGTTCAATGTCTAAACTAGGCTAAATGACACTTTACAAGAACTTGTATGGCTTTAAAAGATCAGTTTTTAGTTAGAAATGGTTTATAAGTGTCCTTTGGGTTTCCTCAGATCATTTTAAATATTTGGAACAAGTTTCAGGTCTAACTGACACTCCATACACCTTTTCTCCTCCATCGCTACCTTCATAAGCTTAGGAAGACAAATTTGAACTAAATGGTACAACCAAAGGAGAGAGAGTTAGGAGATGAAACATTAGAAATTGTTAGGGGAACTAGTGAGCTTGAAATAAGTGGAATTGGTTTGCCTATTAATGGTCTCTTATTTATGAACAATCACTAAGAGTGACAGTAGGTCACTATGGCCTATCCATTCGAGAGGGGTCTATTCTTGTATCTGTTTCTCCACTTAAAAAATAAATGGAGAGGAATGGTTTTGAGGGTGGTTTTTAGAGGTCAAGGATCCAATTTTTGTGATGGTTTAATTAGCTTAATCATCTCCATGAGGTGCCTTCATTTGGAGGAAAAGTGGTCTTGATGTACAGGTGTTCCAGTCAATTTTGCTGCAAGTTGCTATTTTATCTTCATAGTGGACACTCTAATAGGTTTTTAATGCTTCATCACTCATGGAATATCCCTCAGTTTCATGGAGTTCATGTGCTACTTTTTTGAGATGTGTTTCTTGTTCATAATCTTTAAGTGTTTGCTCTTTGGAAACATTGTCAAGGTTTGAACAATCCATCACATGTTTGATTTCCATTTTGGCTCAAATACCAATGGTATATCATAAGTATAAGGTTCTAAGATGATATTTTACTACTATAAGTGAAGATAAGAGTCCAAATGCACACCTTCTAATGAGATCCAAAGGTGTTTCCTTCATATACAGGCCTAAAAAGACTATAGAAGTAGGTTGAAGATGCTCATTGCTCGTGGAAGGACCTAATACATCTCTTCATGCATTTATATTCCTTGAATACCTCACTATCATCATCAAAGTGATACAAACTAACTACAAGCTGTAAGAAAACACATACCCTATGCATGGATTGACTATACCTACAGGCCCATACAAATCAATTAAGGTGAGTTGAGCGTGACATAATGCTGATCATATGCTCTATAATACCTTGAAGGAGTGACAATAAGGGTGAAGTGGTTTGACAGGGTTGAAAATCTAAGGACTTAAGTAAGTGGACTTGTAACCTATACAAACAAGTAGTGACCTAGAGGCCCTAGGCCTGTAGGTCCTCATTTTGGATCCAATCAATATCAAATCAACACAAAAAGAAAAGCTTCAAACATTGGAACCTAACCTCATTTTAAATGAATATAGAGTCCAAATCATCAAATAATAACTAATCCACTTACAATCAAGAGAGTCAAGGAAATTGAGTTGATAGTCTAACAGTCACCTACAAGACTACGTATGGAGAAGAAAAAGACAATGAGGTAGAAAATATACCTTGTAGATAGTGGAATGAGTTAACTTTGGTTTGGACATATTCAATCATAAATGACAAGTGAAATAAACTAAGTTCAAGACTATATGTTCAAATCTAGCCCTAATAAGTACCTACAACCATGTCTTGAAAGGTGTGAGTTATAAGTGTATACAATGAAGGGGAAAAGTATGTATGTAAAATCTCTAAGCCTGTATTGGATTATAAAATCAAATCAAAGAATAATTAATAGGGCTATTGATGTTAGGGTAAGGTCTAAACATATAATATAATCATGACTCTAAATAGCTACCTATAGGTGTATTTAAAAGACCAACCCAATTTTAGACCTAAGGAAAATGACAAAGGTGTCTGAAAGATGCTTAATGAACCTAATTGGGACTTCAATCAAGATTAATGAACCACTGAGGATAATTTATGAGAATATGAGTTCTTAAAACATAAATAAGATAGTCAAGTGACCCTAAAACGTCACCTACATGTTACTACATGAGGATAGGCTAGTCTTAAGCTTGAGCAAGACAAAAAATGGTGAACATTGAGGTTTATCTAAGTCAGACATAAGGTTATATATCTATCTATAACACAAGAGGAAACATGATGTGATTGAGCAAACTAAGTTCTAAACCCCATACATAGTCAAGCATAAACTACAGGTTTGCCTGCTCTTCAAGAGTGTTTTGCTTATTTTAAGAAAAGATGAGGTCTGTTTAAGGGTCTAGAAATATGAAGGTTATTTGGTTAATGTTCTCATAGTGTTGTCAACACCTTTTTTGAACCCTCAAATCTGGTGCAAATGTGAAAAGGTCAAAACTCTATGGAGAGCCTAATTCTTACACATAGTCACCACTTATAACCAGTCATGAGAGAGATTGGACTTTTGAAGCCTCTATAGGCATGATCACACTTGGCAAGGTGATTTCATGGTTTGTGTACTTCTATAGGGTATCAATACCTAAAAATTGAAATTTATATTATTGATATACTAGGGAAAGTGAATCACACTCTTTTGGGTGATTTCACATGTGTGACAAAAGTCTGGATCAATAAAATAGGGTTCTAGACAAGGAGGCCTAATTGAGGAAAGAGAATGGTAGAAAAATGGGCTTCTACTCAGAATCTAACCATGAAATTTGACATGGAGATGTAAATAAATTATGAGTCCTATAATATGCCATTATTTTTTCAATAACCTCCATAAATTATCCTATACAAGGAGGTTTGCAAATTTTTAGAGCTACAAGGGAAATAAGCCTAATGAGGGCTTGAGGAGAAAAATGAGTTCTTGGGAGTTATTATAGGAACCAAAATGGTTTGTTTCAAGCCTGATAACATATTTTTAGATCATTCATAGAGATATGATGACTTTAATAATATGAACTTGAGTTTTAAGCCACTTGGATCAAGCTAGGCGTGTGAAATGAAGAGTTTCAAGACACCTATGCACATGAATGATGAAATGTCAAATCAAAGGAGTTTTTTAAGTCATGGAAAGTGTTTAGTGAGTTATATAAGATAAATTTATGGTGAATTCATGATTTTAAATTCCATTTGTCACTCCTTTCATGCAAAGAAGGGCAATTTTCAAGAAACTAGTCAAGATGTCAAGCCAAGTTGTAACCCTTACACCACTTGGAAGGTTAGAGAATATTCAAGAATGAGACACATGGACTTAGAAGTATATTTGGACTATCTCATAACTCCATTTATTTTTTTAACTCACATGGACACTTGTCAACCTTCTCTTACTACTCCCCCCTCTCTCTCTTCACACTTCTCTATATAAGTAGCCACTTTTGGATTTGTAATGAATCCACATATAGTATAACAAAGGCATGCCGGTTTGAGTACTATTTTTTCCTTTGATTAAAATATTTAAATCTAGTTTTAAGTTCTAAATTTCTTGTTTATATGTGTGAAGTAGTGCATACTTGAATGACAAGTGATAACCATCTATCCTTATGTTCACCTTACTCTTTCATGCTTTGTGCAAGTAGTCTACTCTCTAAAAGGTCACATGAAGTGTAGTTAGTGTCTTTGTATATATATAAGCTTAAAGAAGGGTACTAGTGTCTACAATAAATCCTCTTATTCATTCACCTTGACATATGCATTGCATCTCACATCCATGTTGAAACACTTATGTTAGAGAAACTTTTTTTGTTGAAGTCAATTTTGTGAATCATTTTTCATAGTGAAAGTACATGTTAATATTATGGAGATTAAATTGGTTCATCACCTCTTTAGGTTAGGTTTATTTCATTTTCTTTCTATCCCTTTTCACTTCAACAAGTTAGTAGCATAGGTGATGAGCTTCAATAAACATATCAAGGGAGCTAGCCCTTCAATCTAGAGGTTTACCCATACTATAAGTAACCCATAGGCCTAGGGGTAATCCAATATTCCACTCAATTTGGATAAGGCTTAAAATACCTCTTCAAGGGTGCAAAATTGAGTAACAACACTTCCTATGTCATTGAGCTAGGGGTTTAGAAAAATAAAGAGTTACAGAATGGTCTCCACATCATATTGCAAGTTCCACACAATCCATAGAATAAACATGCAAACATAACCTAAAAATATCATATCTCTATTATCTATCAGATAAGGCTTCCCTACTCAGATAATAACTCCCCCCACTACTGTTAAGTTGTAATACTATTGTCTAAGAACCCTAGCAGTTCCTCCTCTAGGTTTTCACACAGTCAACATAGTCTCTTTGTCAGTATTAGATCTAGAAAGAGTCCACATCTCAATTTTCTATCTATGTTTATATTTCTCTTTCACACTTTCCATATTTAGAATATATCTAGATTTATCAAGTTTTAAATCAATTTGTAGCATTTATTGCATATCTGTAACATTTTGATTTTGTATAATAGTTTATCATATTTAGGTAATCTATTTCCTTAGTTTGCTAAAATTTGATAAAATTTCAAGCATTATGAGTCAAAAATGGTAGAAAAAGGAAAGGAGAAGATATGTTAATATTGTGATAAACCAGGCCATAGTCACAATAATTGATTCAAGAGGTTATATGATGCTAAAGGTTGGCTCAAGAAGATAAAAACAACAATAAAGGAGATGGGTCATTCCAAAGATCACCAAGGTAATGCATTCTTTGTTACTTGAAAAACATTGCATAACTAATCTAGGTTATGATCCATGGAATCTATATGTCTGCATCATATGGAAAAAGATGACACATAGTTTGCTTTCCTTAGAAAAAATAAAGATGATTTTATTTGTTGCAAATGAATTTTATATCCATGTTCTTGGTGATTGAAAAGTAAACATTCAAAATGGTGTGATCAATGATAATGTTTATCATGTTCCCTATTTGAATACAAACTTATTTTTTATTTGTTAAATTTCTCATGTTGGAAATAGATTGGAATTATTTCCATATAAATATTTGTGTTGATGATGTGTTTTGCCAAACTATAATTCTTTTTTCAAGCATATCAAAGTGACGAAACAAAAAATTAGGAAATAGAAGTTATAGTACACTAACATATTTTGACACTCATTATAAGAGCACCTCAGAGGATGAAGAATATTCATCCTATGTTGGTACAACCATATAGAGTGATTATTTTTCATATTATCCAAATGATAAGTGTTCACATGATTCTTCATATGTCTGCTCTTATCAAGACCATGGTTCACTATAGCGTAATAAAAATAAAAGATACATAACTACATTATGGATAAGATTGATTGGGGAATAGACAAAGGTACACCTATACAAATGATAATAATAATGTGGGCACCTAAACACAAAAATAAGTGGATTTCACTTGTAAATATAATGGATAAATAATGGAGGAAAGATTGCTCCACAAGATGTGAAAATATCATATATGAATGTATTGATATAGTGACTGATTTCATATAGAAGGGTAAACCTTTATTTATAAAAAAATGAGTAACTTCCAATACCATAAACCATTGTGGTGTTCCACCCATAGTTTCACAAAAAATATTAGTTTCTACCTACTATCACTACCTATTTCATTCTAAGAGGTAGCTTGTGGAACAAGCTACTAGCTAGGACCAAACATGTCTAGATACATTGAACATATGTAGCTTGTGAACCAAACTACTTATTCAAACCCAAAAATACATAGAATATGAACATAAAAAAATATCTTATTTACAATATAAAACATAATGACAAAAATAAGTTGTATTTTCACTCATAACATTTGCCTTCCTATGATGAGTCCTTTCATGATGTTCATGTTGTAGCTTCATGGGAAGCTATGCATATGCAAGGGTTGGGTGGGTAATTATTTATAATATGTAACAATAAATAGAATATGAACATAAAAAAATATATCATTTACAATATAAAACATAATGACAAAAATAAGTTGTATTTTCACTCATAACATTTGCCTTCCTATGATGATTCCTCTCATGATGTTCGTGTTGTAGCTTCATGGGAAGATATGGATATGCAAGGGTTGGATGGATAATTATTTATAATATGGAATATAAAATAGGTGGAATTATAAATTAGTGAAAAAATATAAATAAAACATTATTGATCCCATTAAGCGGGAGTACATAAATTTTGGAACAGGGATTTGGATTAAGTCAGGCATGATGAAAAAGGTTCTCTAAATGAAAGAGATAATCTGACTTCCAAAGTGTATTTTTTCATAATGAGTTTGAGCATGATACACATCGACTTCATAGGGAAAATATTTTGAGATAGATCTCTTTGATGTTGTTCTAGATTCAAGAGAGTAATTAGTAGCGAATGTGTGTGGAGGGTTTTGTTTCTTGGCTACTTCATGACTTCAATTATAGAGGAGTTGTTTATGGGATTTAATATTCATTATTCCTTACAATTATAATGTAAGGGATGTTGTTATACATATTTTTATGGTCTTGTAAACCTACTTTGTTAGGGTCCTTGATCATTGGTAATGGGTGCTCTTTGAGATGCTTAGGGTATTGGTATTATCCCTATTAACATGGTGTATTCCTTAGGTTATTTTATTATGAACCCATGCAGGTAAGATTTTTTGGTACCTATGGATCTATGTTTATTTGGGCACCTTTGGTATAATAGGAGGTCAACGTATGGTTTAATCCTTCTTGAGGTAAGTAGAACTTACATTTAGAAAACAACATGAATTGTGTCTCATATATCACTTATTTATTCAAGTGCTAATGTGTTATTTGGTACATTGTATGCACCATATTATATCTTGTGTTCTCTATCCCTTAATGTTGAACATTCTTGTTACATTGATTTTATGACTTAATCAATCTATAGAAATTAACATGGTGTCACATGCTATATGCTTGTAAGAATAAAATAAAATGACTTATTTTTTATAAAATATAAGGTCTAATAAAGTCAAATTTAACTCTTATAATAGTTTTCGAAGCTCTTATTATTTCAACCATTTATGTTACCACACTTTTTACAATTTACCAAGAATTTTGGTCAAATCCTAAAAGAAACCAACTCGGAAATCGTTATGTCTCATGACCATCTCATATCTTGTGTTATCCATATCTTAATGTTGAACATTATTGTTAAATTGCTTCTATGAGTTAATTGATATATAGGAATAAGGTAACATGGTGTCATATGCTATAGGCATGTAATAATAAGATGATATAACTTAGTTTTTTTACAATATAAGGGATAATAAAATCAAATTCAGCTCTTATAATAATTTTGAAAGCTCTCATTATTTTGATTATTTCCATTACCACACTTTTGATAGTTTACCAAGAATGTTGGTCAAATATTGAAAGAAACCAACTTGGAAATTATTAGGTCTCATGACTTTATCCCTTTCCTATGACATTGTGATAAAGTTTTCATGTGCTTGGCATTGTTGCCTTCTATTATCAACCTAGGGATGGATCTTAAAAATTATACTTAATTACCCTAGGGATTAATTTCCCAAGAGGGTTTTAAATTAATCCTCTGCTTCTTTACAGATGTCTTCCACTTTGGAAAGTGTCATTGCATCTATATAAGTCAATGAGTTGATTTTGAAAAAGTGTTGTGTGCTAATAGACTTATGGAAGAATTTAATGTTCTTGTCTCCTTTGAGATAGGTGACAAATAGTATCCTACTTCCAGTACATTCCTATCATAATAGGACTATCTAACTAAAATGTAAGAATTTTTTCTTATTTTAGAAGTTCCACTATACAATTGTTCTAGAGCTCATCCTAAAGCTTATGATTCAAGTTTCTATATTTGAAAATATTCCTAACACCTTTGTGTTCCACACTAAATAATTTTTGTAGGGTATAAATTATTGAATCCTTCTCTACATCTGATTTCCATCAATCCTCCACTAGAATTATCAAGGAAGGGTTTAGAAAGAAAATGAGCTCAAATTTAAAAGAGGAATCCATAGGAGGAGAATATGTTGGTGAAAATATTATTCGTGCACCTTTAATTAAGTTAAATTAGGTATTTATCTTTTCCATTAAATATAATTATTATGTGTACATGTCTATATAAGTGGGCATTTAATTCGTACTCACCTCACATCTGATACCATTCTGTGGGTTAACTCTTGTTTACAGCTATATATACCCTATTATCTATGTAAATTTTAATATAATATACTTTTAATATTATAATCTGAAGACATTACATATTATTGTCGATTTATATAAGTGTTTTCATCTTGAAGAGAGTAATAATTATGGAGATATAATAATGAGATCTCCTTGTTTCTTCCATGGTATTGAAACCCATATATCCTAGTTTGAGTTGTGGATTTATATGTTTTAAATAGAAATAACATTCCCACACTGCTTCCCAAGACCATAATTAGCTTATGAGTCAATCCACATTGTGGGTTTTCAAAATTACCCTTTGGGTATATTTTGTTAAAGCCAAATCTGCAAAAATGAGGACATTTTCTAATTTTTTTCTATTTTGAAAGTGAATCATATTTTTTGAAGAAATCCACTATTTTTATATAATAGTACTCATAAAGTTAATAATTTAAAAAAAAATCATATTTTTTTGACATCCTAGTGATTTTATATGAATTTTTGAAGTTCCAGATCTGTAGGACAAGCAAGGAAAAATAAAGAAGATGTTGGATTTTTATGAAAAAAAGTGACTCAATATCTACATCATTAGATTCTTATAATTTAAATCTTTTTGAAAAATCATATTTTTAAAAAAATAGAGCACCGAGTCACCCATGACAAGCATTTGAAAACTGCAATCTAGTTTGGAGGTTACATTTGGTGTACGGATCATTATTCAGGCTACATGGCACCCAGATCCACTAATATTAGATTCATAATTAATATTTCACCACCACCATTACTATTGGGTCAAAAATCATGCCCATATTACCAACTATTGGGTTTTTATCCCTTGCACCAATGTAATTCAGTTTTTGGGTAGCATACTTTCAGGGGGCATATATTTTGTTCCAAAAGGCCTAAGAGGGGTTTTTTCCTTTATTATTATTTTTTCATGATCTCCATATTGGTTTAGTTATTATTTTTTATCTATTTGTAATTGTATCTCCTAGATTTTACAAGTTTTGCTTGAATACTTGTACTATCCTAGTTTATAGTACCTTATGAGGGATATATCTTTTGATCTGCTCATTATATCAAAATGACATTTTTTTGAAAGTGTATTTTTTTTTTCACTCTACACTATTTAAAGTACATATTGGGTTTAATCAATTATAAAACTATACTTATTTCAATTTTTTTTATAAAATTTACATTGTAAAATAACTTGTATCGCACTACTTATTAAGTGCCACCTTATTTTTGCTAGGAAAGTTCAATTTTGTGTATAATACACACTTTTTAGGGCTTGCAAGGCATAATTAAGGTGCCTATTTTCTCTTATGATATATTATTTATTTTGGGTGTTATCATTTCTTTGGTATTGTTGCATTGTTTTTGTGCAATGGCTGAATCTAAGAATTTTGATCTATTAACTCCACATAATTACATTACATGGAAACGAAATATGAAAAAACTATTGAAATCTAAGGTTTATGGTCTATTTTGAGTGATACTCAACCAAGTTTGAAAAATGAATATGGGAAATATGAATAAACAAGATGAATCCATGGAAGTCATTGAAATACATGTTTCTGATAATCTATTATTTCACATCACAGAATGCACCACACCAAAAGAAACATGGAATTTTTTTTCATAATTGTTTGGAAAAATAAATCAATTCAGATCTTTAAAACTCTATGAAAAGTTTTCCTCTGTTTATCCTAGTGACTTTCCTTTTATTAAAGACTTTATTTATAGATTCAAGTCCATTTGCTCTCAATTAATAATAGCTTGTGGTAAGGTCAAGAAGGATGATGAGTGTGTTTTTCTAATTCTATCTAAGCTAAAGGGTCCATTTCAAGTATTTTAATATACCTTTTATTCCACCATGGATGCCTTTTTTTATGAATTTAAGATGCCTTCCTTTGAGACCTTCTGTGAATGTCTTGCTAGGGAACAATCAAAACTAGTTCAACTAGATGCTATTCCTAGTTCCAAGGCATTAGAAGTCAATACATTTAAAATCAAAAGTATTCCAAAACCAAAGTCAAATACCAATGATAAGCCAAATAAAATAAAATTTATATATATAACACTTATAAATCCACCAAGCCTACTTATTTTAAGTCTAAAAAGTCATCTCATACCAAAAAGATCTCTAGTGAGAAATGTGCCTTTTGTGGAAAATTAGGTCATTCAAGAACTCAATGTTGGAATAGAATAAAAGCATATGAGGAAGCATTGAAACATAACAAAAATTTAGTTCCTTATTCTTATTATTTTAAGGATAAAGGGAAGAAAATTTAAGATTAAGACTTGATTGCATCTACAAATAGTTGGATACTAAATTCAGGTTCTTCATATGACTTGAGAATCTCACTTCACAAAATCATTGTAGCACTTCACACATCTCAATTGGGGATTATACATACCTATATGTTTCATTTTTAGGCATTATTAAGATGTATTATGGGTGAATCAATTATGTTCTCTTGGTTCCTCAAATATCAAATAATCTTCTTTCCATCTATTAGATTTGTCATTCTAGGAATGGGGAGACTGTGGAGTTTTCTCCTCACAATGTTTTGACCAAAGTTACAAAATACAAAGGTTGTGATTGATTTAATTAGTGTTGATTATAGTTCAAAATTTTATGTGTTTTATGATTTTGATTCTTCTTTGGGGACATAACTCATTACTTATGTTGATTCTTTGAGCAAACTTTGGCATGAACATTTTGGACACTTGAACTACAAATATTTATAGTAGATGAGATCACAAAAATTGGTGTTAGGAATTCACAAGGTGTCTTATGTAGATGGTGTTTATATAGGTTATGTAATTAGAAAAAATCATCAAGGCCATTTTTGTAAAATAAATGATTCACAATCTAAGGCTCCCCTTTAGTTGGTTCATAGTGACTTAATGTCCTTTCCCACTCCCTCTTTTTCTAGGGCCAAGTATGTTCTCACTTTTATTGATGCACTATCACATTTAAAATGGGTGTAATTTATTAAGTAATAAATTGAAGGGTTTGATCACTTCAAGGAATTCAAATCATTTTTTGAGAAACACTCATCACTTCATATCAAGAAGATACACACAGATAATGGGGGGAGTATGTGAGTTGGACATTTCAACTTTTTTTTACCGATCATGAGATTAAACATCAGTTATAGTACCCTACACTCCTAAACAAAATGGCATTGCTGAGAGGAAGAGAATGAATTTGAAAGAGATGGTCACTTGTATGATTTAGTCCAAAAACATGGCACCTTTTTTTGGGCCTAAGCAGTCAATTGTGACAACTAAATTTAGAACCACATGCTTTGTAAGGTAGTGTGGGACATGATACATGATGAGGGTTAGTCCCATACCAACCCTAATGTTTCCAAATTTTGAGTTTATCGTATAAAGGATTGGACATTTTTGCCTGATAAAAAATGCAAAGCCATGGAGAAGAAAAGTAAACCACTATTATGTGTTTGACCTTGTCACTCATGATGTTATATTTTTATGGGATGTTAAAGTTGATGATCATTTCAACCCTCTAGAGTATTCACCTTCATATTCTCCATTACCCACTCCTCCTTCACATCTTGAATATTCTTTACTTCTTGATGATGATATTTTTGTTGTTGATCTTGCACCTCCACCTTTTTATATATATTATCTACCTAAGTGGGTTCACACTACTCAACATGAGGCTATTTATTGGGAAGAGGATCCTACAGATAGTCATCACACTCATTCTTATACATATAGGGTTTCTATTTTTATCTGTGTTATTTTAGATGATCTAAAACATATTTTAGGTGAGAAAGGTATACCAAAGTGGGATAAAGTAACGACGAAGGAGTATTCTTCTTTGATAAATAATCACATTTGTGATTTGGTTTCTTTTCCTAAGGGAAGATAATTGGTTTGATGTAAATGGGTTTACAGGACCAAAATGCAACATATGGTTCTATTGACAAGTACAAGGCCCATCTTGGAGTAAAGAATTTTTCATAGGTTAAAGGGATTGACTACTCTAAAACCTTTACCCTTGTTGCCAAGATTGATTATGTTCATCTTTCACTTTATCTAGATGTATCACATGGATGGTTGGTACATTATATGGATGTGAAGATTGCATTTATACATGGTGATATTCATTAGAATATTTATATGGAATAAGCACATGGATTTATACATGATTCTTCACTTGTTTTTAGGCTTCACCGTTCACTCTATGGTCTCAAATAAGCTCCCTAAGCTTGGTATGAGAAGATGGATAATGTATGAAATGGGATAGGATTAGCTTATAATTATCCTATCTCTAAATATCCAAACTCAAATAAGGTTAATTAAATAGATCTTAATGATACCTAATGTTTAGGTAGTGGTTGTTTACACAATAATTAATTATGAATTACAATTAACTCTAAAATAGAATTATAAACTATTGAAATCTAATCTAGGATGATATATAAGATAAATATAATAGAAAACAAAAATTTACATAATTTACAAAATTTATAAATTACTAACAATGGGAACTAGGATTAGAGTTAGATAATTGTCCTTGCAACTGATTTATTTTAGATTGTACTAAATTTATGCAAGCCATGACTATCTAAAAGAGCCTAAAAATATAGATGAATAAATAAATATTGATTCATTGTATACTAAGACAAGCCCTCAAGAGGTAGATAAGACCATAATAAATTACTATATGTTACTGCAACTTTATCCTATCAAATTATGCACTAAATCTAGAAATTTAGGTTTTTTACGTGCATCTGTATGTGATCTATTTTTGTGTGGAGCCCAAATTGATGTATAAAAGGCTTGTAAAATTATAAACCTAATCCTACACAAGTACATAAAATATGATCAAATGTGAAAACCCCTTATTGATTAAGTGATACCTACATATCTCAAAGGGCCTAAGGTTGATGTAGTTCTCCCTTTATGAAAGATCATATGAATGTAACTATAAAAATTGATTAAAATTATTGATAAAACATTTCCTTAACTTACAAAAAATAATTTTAGACTTGGCTAAGGATTGTAAAGTTACAAAAAAATTACAATAGAGATATTTACTTAGGAAATAGATGCTTTTGAAATTAGAAAGAGAGATGCCTTGTAAGTGATTGCTAGGTCCCTTCAAGTGGACCATTTATATGATTTTATAGAGAAAAATTTAGAATATTTATGATAACTAACCCATTGAAATAAATGAAAAATATGTCAGGAAGAGTGTCATTTAAAAAGATATCCATTAATACATGGGAGACAAGTCTGCACTACTAGATAGGTGTGTAGTACGCTCTTATCTGCCTAGTGCACACTTATCTTAAAATGATAAAGGCTTCTAAAACAAGAGTGAAAATAAAGTATTGATGAATAGATATAAAATAGGGAAGTCTAGAAGATATTCTTAGTAATTTCAATACTTTAAAGGTTTTCTTAAATATTTTAGGTTATTAGATGCCAAATTGGCTAAATAAGGTAAAGATGTCAAGAAAAAACATTATCAAGTATTTCTAGTTAAATTTTAGTGTCTACATCCCCCCATTTTTTCTAGTGATGAATATAATTACAGAGTAAAGAAAATGCAAACAAGAGTGTATATAAACCCTTTTCCCTTGTATGGAGATGTGCATGCCCCCTTGTTGAGAGATGGATAAGTGTTAAACATGTGGCAAATTGAGAGTAATCAAGTCTCAATTTGAAAAATTAGTGAAATCCTTAAGTTGGAAAGATTATATGCTTCAACCCTCATAGAGTACTATGTAATATTTGAAGAGATGGAAACCAACAAAGTGGTTCACTAAAGTGCAACCAAAACACTGAGTATCACTAAGATCTCATGCAGCTCACTTGTTGAACTAAAAATAAGAGATGGTAATGAGTACATGGATCATTAAAGAGTAACCAAGATGTGGAGCATCACTAAGCTCAAATGTGGTCCACATGCAAAAGATGAATCACCCTCTCTAGACAGATCTAGATTCAAACTATAAATTCTTGAACTTTGAAACTTAGAAAAAATAAATTATGAATTTAAAAAGTAGTAGCTTGGTCATGAATGCATATAATGCCCCTTGAATTGTATAGAGTGCTAATTTGATATTTTTGAAAACTATTGGAATTCCTTTAACTATCTTCACAAAAGTGTTTCTATGTTCAAGTAGTTATAAGAGTGGAGTACGTAAGCTAAAAATTAATTTTTTTTCATATTTTAAACTAACAAATCTAAAATGTATTTATTGTGAAAGCTTGGAGATAAGCCCATTATGATGCCCCCATTTTGAGATGATGGAAATTACCTACAGATCACTTGTCTCAAAATAAAAAGTGAAATCCTTTATGAAGGATATGTTTAACTTTGTGTGTGTGTGTGTGTGTGTACACACACATACACACATACACTTAGGTATTTAGGGTTAAGGGGTATTAGATTAGATTTTAGAAAAATATGGTGAAGTAATATAATGAGCAGGTTAATTAATATAAATTTAGATAAATAATATTCTAAAGTTATACAACTAAGATTGCTAAAAATAGTAAAGTACAATTATTGATAGATATTACAGTAAATAGGGAAGAATAAGACTTAAATGGTTTAGTTTAATCATGTAGGTATGGTTTAGAACATGATGGAAGTGGACTAGAATGTGATCTTGGAACAATCATCAAATTTAAGGAATATTCTTTTTGTGGCCTCAAACACTTGTATATGATCTAGATGGTTACATCAACATGTATTTATATTTGATGTAAGTGTCCTATATAGAATATTAACTATATCTAGATGTGACCAAATATATCCTTCTTTATTTTATATCAAATCTATTTTTATGTCTTAAAATCATGTGCACATATTGTCTCTCTTTGTCAAATGATCAAACTTTAGCTTCTTCACCCTTGGAGTAACTATGGGAAAAATAGGTTAGTGGGTTCACAGTGTTTATATTACCCAAGGACCCATTTATCAATGGGTGATGCCTACATATCCAATATTTTAATATTCCCTCAAAATTATGTAGTTCTTCCCTAAATATTGGCGTATGTGCGTATCAAGATGCAACATGTGATAATCAATGACATGCAATGACCTAGCTTGTAACTTGAGAAATATGGCTCATGAAATTATCTTAAAAATATTTAGACCTATAGAAATACTTATCCTATGAATGATATGGAAATAGGGATGAATAGGGTAAGTTTTCTCACTTGAATACTTGATCAAGTACTTCTTGGTAAGTTGGCTTGTGAGTTCTTGATATTTTCTAGGTGTTGAATGAATGAGGTTGATCTTGTATATATAAAAATATATTTTGAAAATATCTCACACTAAAGCACTTAGGATAACCTTTAGGATACTTTTATTTTCAAATTGGATGACTTTTGGGCACTGAACACTTTGTAGGAAAAGTGGATACTTGCATTGATGCATGTGTCTGCCTGGAACACAAGTGTCCAAGAAGCTATAAAATAGGTATAGGTCCAAAATTGACATTGAAGGATAATGATCATGTTTAGATATTTTTACATGGTGTATAAGTTTTGGTCATCATAATAATAATAGTCACACTAAGAGATAAGCAATTTAGGCATAAAGAGATAGTGAACGTGAGCCTTTCAATAGTGATCATATTTATAACCAAAAGGTACAACCATGATAAATATTTTCTAAGTGTATAATACTAGATTACTACATAAATCAGATTTATTGTCTAAATTTCCCCTCTTCCTCTACCTTTTAATATAATAATGAAATTTCTAGTTTAAAGGAAAGAAATGCATACTTGGATGTGTAAAACACACCTTATTTTTGTGTGAGCCCAAATTGAGTGGTTTGTTAGTGACTAACCTACAATCAAGATGATGTTACAATAAATAATCTTATAAAATCAGATATTGAAACAATTTTAAATTCTTGAAAGTGGAAATAACAAGGTTAGGAGTACACATCTATGTTGATGTAACCATCTTTCCTTTTGGTAATTTGATTTAAAAGGATGCCTCATTATGAAGCATTAAATATGAGATTAGGACAAATCTAATCCTACAAGCACATATATATTTATAGATATTGGAGGACACATTCCCCTAATATTGATGTAAAGGTGAGTTGCGACATATACATTGATCTTATTTCATCTCAATCATGCAACCCAAATATGTGTATGATTTGGTGAGTGTGAATGATCTAATCAACTCACAATATATATCTAGTGAGGGTGGATGGTTTAATCAAATCAAACCTATAAGTATGGTAAAGTTAGATTATTTAATCAATTCTAACTTATAAGCTTGGTAAGGTTGGATTTGATTAAATCATCCAACCTCACCAAATATATGTTGTGAGTTGATTAAATCAATCACACTCACCAGATCATGCACATATTTGGGCTACATGATTGAGATACAAAAAGATCAGTGGATGTGATGTAACTCAATTTTACATCAAGGTTGGGGCACGTGTCATCCACAATCAAGTCTAATATATAATCTTGGTAAGATTGGATTTTATTAAATAATCCACCCTCACAAGATATATGTTGTGAGGTGATTGAATTGATCACACTCACTATATCATGAACATATTTGGGTTACAAGATTGAGATGAAATAAGCTCAATGGATGTGTTGAAACTCACCTTTACATCAAGGTTGGGGGCTTGTGTCCTCCAATATATATATATATATATATATATATATATATATAGTGTCCTCCAATATATATATATATATATATATATATATACTTGCAGGTTCAAATTTGTCTTAATATCAGATTGAATGCTTTATAATTAGGCATCCTTTCAAATCAAATTAAGAAAAAGCAAGATGGTTACATAAACATTCATGTGAACTCTTAACCTTGCTCTTTATAATTTAAAGCATTTAAAATTATTTCAATCTCAAATTTCGTACACTGATTATATACTATAACATCATCTTGGTTGTAGGTTAGTCCCCAAAAAAGAACTCAATTTAGGCCCATGTAAAGACAAAGTGTGTTATACACATCTAGGTATGAATTTATTTCCTTTAAACTATAAATTTATTACTAGATTAAAAGGGGGAAAAATGTAGACACTAAATTTGATTTATGTGGTAATCTAGTCTTGTACTATTGATAAATATCCATCATGGTTGTACCTTTTAGTTATAGACCTACCCACTATCAAAAAGCTCACATTCACTATCTTTTTGTGCCTAAATTACTTATCTCTTAGTCCAACCACTATTATTTTAAGGACCAGGCCTTATACACTATACAAAAAGATCTAAACTTGATCATTATCCTTCACTACCAATTTTAGACCTGTACCTATCTTCTAACTTCTTAGACACTTACGTCCTATGCAGACACCTGCATCGACACAAGTGTCCACATTTCCTATAATGTATCCAGTGACCAAAACCCATCCAATTTATAAATGAAACATATCCTAAAGGTCATCTTAAGTGATTTAGTGTGAGATATTTTCAAAATGGATTGGTATATATACAAGATCAACCCTCACTCATTCAACACTTGGAAAATATTGAAAACTCACAAGACAACTTACCAAGAAGCAATCAATTAAGAATTTAAGTGAGAAAACCTACCCTATTCATCCCTATTTCTATATCAATCATTAGATAATTATTCCCATATATTTAAATATTTTAAAGAGAAGTTCACGAGCCATAGTTGCCAAGTTACAAGTTATGTCACTACATGCCATTACTTATCACATGCTACATATTTATAAACACACAAGTCAAAATTTAAGGGAGAAATACATAATTTTGAGGCCCTCTTTAGAGTATTAGATATGTAGGTAGTGCCCATTAATAAATGGGTCCTCGGGGTCACTTGACACCGTGATCCCATTAATCTATTTTCCCATAGTCATTCCAAGGATGAAGAAGCTAAGATTTGATAATTTGACAAAAAGTGATAACCTATGTGCATGATCTAAAGAAATAAGAAGAAAGGTAATAGAAAAACCAAAAGGCTTCAATTGGTCACATATATATCTAGTTAGTATTTTATACATGACATTTACATCAAAATAAGACACTTGTGTTGATACAATTGTTCAAATCTGACATAAGCATTTGAGGCCACAAAAAAAATATTCTTAGAATTTGATGATTGTTCTACGATCACCTTCCAATCCACTTCCAATGTGTTTGAGATTAGACTTGCATGATCATAATAAACCAACTAAGTATTATTGTTCCCTATTTATTGTAATATCTATCAATAATTTTACTTCACCATTTTAGCAATCTCAGTTGTATAACTTTAGAATATTATTTATTTGAGTTTCTATTAATTGGCCTTCTCATTAGGTTAGTTCAAAATCTTTGTGCAAAATCTAATCTATTACCCCTTAACCACAAATACCCCCAATTATCTAGATTTAAGTTTAAACATGATATAATCATATAATAGCATTTTTCATATTTGAATTGCACTAGAATTTTAAGGATGTGACATTGAAGCATATGAAGAACTTGTATATTGCATTGCATCATATAATTTAAATATAACATTGAAATAGTGTATGAAACATGCAAAGAACTTGCAAGTGTTGAATATGTATTGTAAATATAGTATTTTGAGAAATAAAGCATTGAATCACATAAGTAGTATGTGCATGCTATTTATCATGGCACCATAGGTATATGTAGTAAATACATAGTAGTGCATGATAAGAATCATGGAACTGTAACAACCAATAATGAACATGTAAGTAAAGTCACATAATTTCATGGAAGAAGGACCAAATGCCATATACAAAGGGAATGCAAAATGTTGCATAGAGTTTTAAATTTTTCATAAAATGTCACATATAAGGCCCAAAGGCCGAATATAAGGGACATGAAAATGTTACATAAACATAGAAGGCCAAAGGCCAAACACAAGACATGGTGATGTCATACAATCAAGAAAGTGTATGTTGAACATACATAAGGCCAAGGGTTGCATTCAATAAGCAATCGAGTTATGTAATGAATCAATCATATAGATCAAAGGAAGATAGCATATTTGGATCATATGCATGTATGTTCATGTTAGAAAAGAGCATATTCATCATGACACATGTAAAATATAAATGAAAAATTGCTTTCATTATAGCTAAACATGGAAAATAGGTTGTGGTTAAATATAACTATAGAAGCATTTGTATAAAATGATGAGATGCCCACAATTGAGCAAGGCTATTGGGTAATTTGCTAGTCTAACATCAAAACCATGTAAAAGTATATCTCAACCTAAAATTTGATAGATATCTGAATATGAATTTTGTTCTATGATAAAAAAATATATGAGGTTCTTATTACTATGTTTCTTTAAAATTAGATCTTGAAAATACATAGGGATAGGTCTATAATAGGTGGATAGGATCATAATGCATTATTATTTTTTACTGTGACTTTGTCCTATTAGACTATGTGCTAAATCTAAAATTAGGGTTTTCTTCACCTATATTTCTATGAGACATTTTTCTACATGGAACCTAAATTGGTACACATAATATCTATAAAATTTTAACCCTAATCCTACACAAGCATGTTGAGCATAGTCGTTGATGTTAAGTTGTCATCGATGTCAAGGAGAGCATGAGATACTAATGCATTAATGAAAAAGAAGTTGTGTTTGATGGCTTAGAGAATATATAGCACATATGCAGGTCTATAAGGACAAATAAGAAGTTGTGAGGCATCCATAGATGTTTTGGTGAAGCTTGAGTATGTCATTTGATAATTTAGAAATAGAAACATGCATCTTATAACTTAAGAGAAGCTAGATCGTCATTGCACATCATGTATATATGAATGAGCCAACAAGTTTGTGCATATATTTTAGGTACTCAAAAAGTCAATTGAGGCCAAAATATTTCATAGAGATATTTTCTATAGTGCCAAGAAGGCACCCTAAAGATTTGGAATCTTGGAGTGTTTTCTAGCTCAAGTTAGAAATCTTCAAAGTTGCTCTTATAGACTGTGATGGGCTAGAGACTATCAAGTTTAAATACGTTGATGTCTAAGGTCATTAGTCAATAGATTTAATGATGAGCATTCATCATCCAAATTTTGATCCAATGGTTCACATGAAGTCAAATTGTTAAAGGTTCTTGATATTAAATATGCTTGTGATAAGTGTTTCTATCTTATTAATCTGATAGAAGATCAACGGTTCATGGGTGTTCATATAAAAAGTCAACCTAAAAAAGGCACATAGAGTTTCCAAGTGGCATAATGGTGAGAGATCAGATCGAAGATTAATAGTGAGCATTAAAATTTAAAGTCCAAGATACTTATGAGGAGATCAATTGTGCATATTTGATCTAGTTTCTAGGGGACATGAGATGAAGTCAAAGTGCTCGATGTTTACTTTCTGATTAGTGACCGTTGGAATTTGAATTTTCAAATTAATGAGGGAAAACCAGTGTACATTTTTTGAGCTATAAATTTTGATATATATAGAATTTGATAATGGTGTAAAAAATAAAGTTGTAAAAGAATTCAAGATGCATCCATATAATCTAGTTAGAAGATTTGAATGTTTGTACAGTCAAATGTATGGAGCTTAAAAGTTGACTATTTATTTATTCATGGTGTTAATATGTACAAAATAATGTATAAGAAATTTGTGCTTTAGTAGAAGAGTGTTTTGGTGGGAGAAATCACTTGAAGATGTATTATAGATCATATAGAGTGGACCCATGTAATTAAAATTGATTTTATATTCTTATTTTTCTTGATTAAGTGCTAAATGGGTGAATAGGTCTCCATGAGACCTATAAGGGCTCCTAAAGCCTAATTGAAAGGTGTAGTTGCTTAAGTATGACCCATGGATGACCAATGAGAATGGTATTGGGATATATATTATCATGTTATATGTCTTAAGGGTTAAGGCAAGTTTTATGGATGACATAGAATTTGATATTCATGAAGACTCTATAAATAGTAGAGACCAAGGCAATGGTTTCAAGACTTGCAAGTGGAAGAATTGAGAGAGTAGAATATAGAGACAAAGGAAAAATATTAGAGAGAGTGTGCTCAGTGGATGGATTGAAGTACAAAATAGATTGAGGATGAGTGAAGAAGACTAGAAAGATCCAAAAGAAGTGTTTGGATGCATTTCTTGTATGAACAAGTTTGAGTGTGTGCGATGAGTTGATAGATAGGTGTTAAACATTGTTTCTCCAATCAGATTAATATACAATCAAAGTTTTGGAGTTGTTGATTTCATAAGGTGTTGTGTGGGTGCTCAACATCTAGAATAAGTTGGTGCTTGTTCATACGTAGGGGTGGGTGATCCTTGTGAAGTGGGTGCTTCACTAAAAGGTCTCTTGTTTATAATCATTTTATAGGATAAGTAATCTATGTGTTTGTAGGCTTGAGAGTGGGTTTTATTTCCCAAGATGTTTCCCACGTAGATCTTGTGTTTTTTGTGTGATCTTGAATCATATTTTTTATTCATTATTATGAAATCTTGTATGATTTATGAATGCTTATGATCATTGATTAAGAGTTTGTAAGGATTATAATTGAAGTTTAAAATATCTTGCATCACTGATTCACTCCCCCCTCTCAGTGATTATACCTCTAAAAAGTCACATAATAAGAGATCAAATACAAAATAGGTAAAATGGGGAAAGTGGGAATCACTAAGCTATCTTTAGAAAACCCCTTATTGAGTTAGTGCTACCTGCATAAACCAAAAGGCCTTAGGTTGATGTAGTTTTCCCTTTAGGGAAGACAATATGAATGAAAAAATTAAACTTTATTAGAATGATTGACAAATGATGCACTTAAATTGGAAAAAATAATGTTAGACTTATCCAAGGGCTATAAAATTATAGAAAAATTAAAATACATATCTTTATTTATAAACTAGATGCTTTTAGAATCAGAAAGAAAGATGCCTTGTAAGTGATTGTGAGGTCCCTTCAAGTATGACCCTTGATTTTATTTTATAGATATTTTTTTGAATGTTTTTTATAACTGACTTATTGACATGTGTGGGAAAGATATTAGGAAGCACGCAATTTTAAAAATATATCCATTAGAGCACTATAGATAAGTCTGCACTTCTAGGCAGGTGCAATCTTGTCTACCTAGTGCACACTTTTCCTAAAAGGAAAGTATCTTGTGAAAAAAGAGTGATATTATAGTATTTTATGATAGGTAATTTTAGAATGTGTTTCTTATAAATTGAAATACTTTGAATGATTTATAAGAGATCGTGGTTTATTGGAATGGTAGATTGGCCAAGCAAGGCAAACATGTCAAGAACAAACATTTATTAGTTAAAGTTTATTGTCTACCATGACCAATGGTTCCAAAGACCTAGAAAAATGGGTACCTATATCACCAATTCCAAAGTAAAGGGTTCCAAATCCTCTAGGACTAAGATATAATGAGATAGATCTAACTAGACCTCTATGTAAGTAATCTATATTGCAATCAAGCAATGCAAGTAGTTGTGTAATTAAAGTAAAGTAAATTAAAGGGGAAGGGTTAGAATGAACAAAATGGGTAATGTGCCATGGATTAAAAATGGGGGTATATTCAACCTAAAATGGATAACTGGTAAGTCCAAGAAATCCTATAGCCACACTAAGTATAAGTGTAGAGGGTACTTAGGAAAGGATACACACACATTGATCTACTACACACCAAGTAACATATATATATATATATATATATATATATATATATATATATATATATATATATATATATATATATATATATATATATATATATAACTTGTTGTGTAGTAGATCAATGTGTGTGTATCCTTTCCTAAGTTCCCTCTACACTTATACTTAGTGTGGCTATAGGATTTCTTGGACTTATCAGTTATCCATTTTAGGTTGAATACACCCCCATTTATATACATACATACATACATACATACATATATATATATATATGTATCATAAGGTTATAGATACTTATCTTGATGGGGACCTATTAAGCATTAATCTCTCCCTTGGCTATTGATGATTTACAAGAGATTGTTGTGGTTGTGAAGACCTCAAAGGCTAAATCAAGCTCTAGGCTAAAAAGACTCCTCTTAATGAATGCCCAAGTTTTTCATAAGAAAAACTTAATTCAAGAGAATATTCTACATATAACTCTTCCAAATGTGATTTAGGGAAGAAGTGTGAACAAAACAAAATAGATGAGTGTGATATGATATGTGTTGGATGAAATATTACTTCTATATATAGTGATCAAATATCCAAACCCACATTAAAGGGTAAGATGATGACATTGACTAGATTTAATGCAGTTAAGAGGTTGGCTAACATTGAATAACTTCAGCTAGGTTGAAATAACACAAATACCAAAAGGCAAACTCATAACTACATTGACTAGGTTGATACAATATAGTAAGGGAATAGGTGAAAAAAGATGACATCGACAAGGGATGATGTATTAGGAAATGGGTAAACTAACGTAGTTGAGTGAGGTAGGATGGAAGGAGGTAGGTAGGAAGGGAAATTTGAGGAAGATAAACCCAAAATAAGAATGATATGATCATGAAATAGGTAAAAAAATCTCTCAAAATGAACCAAAGGCCTGGACACCTTTTTATCGATGCACCCTTTAAGATGTGCACTTAGGAAGATTCAAGCTTGACATGTTTTTTCAAGAGAAAACATCAAAAAAATGATAAAGTGAAAAATATTATATGTATATATACCCAACCCAAAGCTTATCACCTATCATGATAGTGTAACATGGGATGGTGATTCAAGAAAGAACATAAAAACACAATAAATGAGATAATTGAAATGTATAAATAAGTGAAATAAAATAAAATGTAAATATATACCTTCACTTACCTTGTATAAGAATTTTATGTGTAGAAAATGATGGTAGACACCCAATGTGTGGAACAAGAGGTGGACCTAAAAAATTAGATTAAATTATAATTTTTTGTAAAAAGCTTCTGTTTACACCTATCAACTTTTTAATTCCCCCAGCCCACATGAAGATCATAGGACCCTACAAGAGGCTTTCAAAATTTCATAGTGTTGAGTTTCCCAAAAGATAATTCTATTCATAGATGTTCCCCATGAACACCCAAAGTAAAAACTATAACAACCTCATTGGGGTCTAACTAGAAATACATGATTTTCTTTTAATAATTAAACACATAATATTAATAGATTACACCATAAGAATATAACCTTTGATCATATAAAATAATCTAATAGAGATAATTGTAAAAAAATCTATAATCATATACAATGTGAAATTGGATGACTTAGGCATGGTTAATATCACCCAACCTATAGGTCCTCTTTCTTGCTCACTCAACCCTTTTCGGTTAGACTTTCACTGATTTCTAGTCACCCGTAGCTTCCCAAACTTAGATTTTTGAGACCCAAGTAGCCCTCTCAAACCTAGATCCATCCACCTAGGTCTCATCCTCCTAGGACAATAGTGCCCAAATTGGATAGGAGTGCTGGAACTCAGGGGTGTCTTATTTTTGGTGATATTGTCCAAGTTCACTTTAACCTCAAATAGTCATATTTTCCCAAATCTTTATCTTTTCCCTTGTCAGCCTAATGTAAGCTCATCTAACCCATGATCATTAGTTTCCCTATATAATGCCATTCAATTTCTATTTAGAAGGGTTGACACTCATTCATAGAAAATAAGAAAGAATAAAAGCAAGTACACTCAAGCACTCTTCCCTATTCTCTGCATATAACCTTCTAAGACCAATTTAAGCCTATTCAAGCACTCATACCAATCTCTAGTCACCCACAATACATTTTAGTTTTACATCTAGTTGTATACATCACATAATTGCACCAATCACTTCAAATGGGAGAACTACATTAGCTTGATCCCTCTTCAGAGTATTGGTATGTAGATAATGTGTCCACACATAGAGTGTGAAGTGCATCTAGTGTATCCTTTACACACTAACCCCTCTTCTCTTTCCCAAGTTTTTTACTCAAGTTCAATTACCAGGAGATTCTAATAGTTTCAAAGATTGAATCAAACACACAATGAGCTCTGCATAGACATAGGCTTTAATATTTCATTGCTAGGGTATCATAGTCCTACAGAGCAGAACCCAAAAAAATAGACCACTAAGACAATAACACTAGAAGTGGACTATAGTGCCAAATAATAGGGTTTCCTAATTTTGGTGCTCCTATCTAATCTAAAAATAGAGTTTTAGGTCCTATTTATGATAGTTTTCCATCCCTACACAAAAATTTCTAGACCCTGCCTCATCCGTTTCAGCCCAAAATAAGCTAAATTTGATTTCTTTACACTTCTTACCATTCTTAGAAAAGGTAAAATACATATCTATTTACACAAATTAGTAGGCTTATTAAGACACATTAATTACTTATTTACATTTACTTAGACCTTTATTTGCTAAGGAATTAAACACCTAATTACTAAAAAGAATAAAACATATGGTGAACTCGACTTACTTCAAATTTACACATAAAAACCCTAAAAACCCTAGGGATAATTATCTCTAATTTTTTGCTATTATTTCTTGAGTTTTCCAAAATTTTAAAATAAAAAATCTATCAATTCATTGTAAAAATATCACATGTTTTGTTCAAACCCTAGTTGGCACATACTAGGTCCTTTTTGCATCAAAACACATTCAAAACAGTAGGAAAAATATACTGCTAATTTTAGAAATATTTTTAGATTTTTCCTCAAATTTTCAAAATTAATACTAAAAATTCTCTATAAAAATTTCAAATTACTGCACTAATTTTGGAAAGATTCATTCAAAACCCTAGTTACATCAAATACATTCTTAGTTATTTTCTAGTACTTTTCGCATCTTTTTTTGAAAAATTTGTAGTTGCTTATACTAGCTCTTTCTTTTCTATTCAAGGTATCACCTTACATTCATACAAAATTTACAAAAATGATGTTCTTTAATCTACAAATTTTTCTTACATTTATTACAAATCATAAAGATTACATTATCGGTCCTATCATGTACATGAATGATGAAGTTTATCATATGTTAGTACAAAGTTTCATTCTATGCATTTCATGCCTAATGTTCATACTAAGGGATGATATTACAACATTCATTGCTAAAATTATACAAGATTTCCACATGCATTTTGTATATTCTATATCTCTACTATGGAATAATCTTAAAGTTTCTTATGTAAGCAATATTATGTTACAACTCAAAGCTCTATATGCAGTTAGACATAAACTCATGCTCTCTATCTTTTACTCTCTATTTATCATATGAAAATGTTTCCAGACTCATTATGCTCAACAAATGAAAAGTGTTATGTTGCATATCAAAAATTTCTATATATTCATGTATAATGTAACATTGTATACCTCTTACTTGTTCTCTTGCATGTGGCATACTTTTTATAAGTATATATTTGCACACATAATCACCCACATTACATGAATTTCACTTCACATTCATTTTTTTTACCTCAATTCATATAACTAATTAGTTATTTTTGAGTATCTTTCTATCATTACTAGATGACAACAAACACTAGTGGTTATATCCATCCCTCCCTCCTTGAAACTTGGTACATCTAGATCTTATCCCATACCTACTACCAACTTTATGACTATAGTAGATCATGCGGTCCATGCTATCATCCAATTTTACAGAGATACACAGGTTGATATTACCCAAGGCCATAACTTTACTGCTCAATCTATCTCTCCTTCAGACATAATTTTTATTCTTGAAATCCTTCAACGATCATATGTTTACAAGGATGTATTGTATGCAACCCTTCTTAATATTGTAATTCCTATTTCCACTGAGCCAACCTATGTTGCATCCATCCTCAACACATGTAATGGACTGAAGAGCATATCTCTTTTGAAAAAGAGGATTTACCCTCGTAACACATCATTGAATAACATCTACCTTTATATATTCAATTATGAATTAATGATGTCAAGGTCAAAAGAGTACTGGTGGATAATGGTTTAGGCCTTAACATTTTATAACATCTCATTTCTTAAGCATCTTAACATACAACCTCATGATCTAAACCATTCTGATGTGAACATCAAAGGTTTCAACAACATCCCACAAAAAGTAATGGGTCAAATAACACTTAATCTTACCCTAGGGCTGAAGACATTACCAAACACTTGCCAAGTCATGCCTAATGATCTTAATTGTAACTTATTACTTGGTCAGCCTTGGATTCATGATATGCATGAAGTTCCTTCCAAACTCCACATTTTTATAAAATTTAGTCACAAAGGTTACATATACATGTGCCCAATATACCACAAACATTTTAAATATTTTCTAGTGGTTGAATCTCCACATAATTATATTCTATACTTTAGTCTAGGTAGTATACCTACACAATTAATTACTCCCGATGCACCCTCAGACCATACACAAAATTAGACAATTCTAAATTCTATTGTAACACCTTCACTAGAGAACCAATTCACTTCACCATTTGCACTCAAATATTTGAATAAGATGGGATATCAAGGCAAAGGACTTGGAAAACATGAATAAAGAATAATTGATCCAATCAAGGCATCCACACAACATAAAATATAGGGGCTAGGATACCCGTTCTACCTTAACCAAAACAAATCCTCTCCCACCCTTTCACAACACATAAAATTCTATCCACTAGTTGCACTTACTAATAATATAGTCATTCATACTTCTACACTATCGTTAATCTACCCTGATCTTATTGAAAATATATCTTCACCCAACATGTTTTCATTAGATGAATTCTCTAATAATGAATCTCTCCTACAATTTCTTGGTGCATATGAGGATCTCCCATCTTGTTACCATAAAAACCAATTTTTAAACCACACAAATACCCACACATACTTTAGATAAAGTATCAACTCCTCCCCTGATATACTAGTTGACTCAGATGATACTATCCCTACAACTCCATACACACTCGATCGTTCCATATTACTTAACGAAGAAACAAGGAATTTTAATTTTGGGACCAACAAGGATCCCCACATTGTCTTATTAGCCACTACTCTAAAAAAGGAAGAAGATGCTGATATTCATCAATCCTTAATAAAATTCCCAAAACTCTTTGCTTGGTCTTATTATGATATGTTAGGAATTGATACATCTATAGTAGTCCATTGGATTCTTTTATACCTTGATGCTAAACTAGTTAAATAATTTTTTTGTAAAATGATCCTAAGGTGGATCTTTTAGTCAAAGATAAAATCTAATGCCTCTTAGATGCTGGTTTCATTCACCCAGTAGCACATCCTGAATGGATTTCCAATATAGTTCCCATCATCAAACCTAATGGGAAAATTTGTTATTGTTCAATTTTAGAGATTTAAATAAAGCATGCCCAAAAGATGATTTCCCTTTACCCAATATTGACATGATCATAGACTCCATAACCAGATATGAAATGCTATCGTTTATGGATGGTTTTTCCATTTATAATAAAATCAAAATTGCTAAATAAAATAAGAAAAAAACATCTTTCACAACACCATGGGGCACATTTTTTACATTGTTATGCCTTTTGGATTAAAAAATGCTGGGGTCACATATCAACATAATATGATGCACATATTTCATGTATTAACTCATCATACTATTAAAGATTACGTTGATGATATACTAGCTAAATCCAAACAATGACAACATCACGCTATTGATCTAAAAAAGATTTTTACAGGACTCAGACAATACAATGTATGATTAAACCCAAAGAAATGTGTATTTAGATTTACGTCAATAAAACTCCTAGGTTTCATTATATCTTAGTGTGGCATATAAGTTAATCCTAAGAAAGTCAAATCTATTATTGATATTCCACCCCCTACCAATCTAAAAAAAATCTAATCCCTCTAAGGTAAGTCTCAAGTAACTCACCATTTCATAGCTCAACTTGCTGATAAAACATAGTCCTTTATGCAATTACTAAAGAAAGATACAAAGTTTATTTGGGACTAAACATGTCAAAGAGAATTTGACACAATCAAGAAATATCTATTTAATCCACCTATTTTAGTCCCACCTATCCCAGACAAGCCTTTCCTACTTTATATCTCTGCAACTGATCATGCATTAGGATCACTCTTAGCATAACATGATGATCAAAATACCAAACACAATTTATTACATCAATCACACATTGGTCGATTATGAAAAAAATTATTTCCCAATAGAAAAATTATGTCTAGCATGATTTTTTTCCTCATAGAAAATTTGACATTACATGGTCAATAATGAAACTCACGTAATCATAAAAGCAAACCCTCTAAAGTTCTTATTAGCAAAATCACATCTTTTTGGGCTGTATCACAAAATGGGTTATGTTATTGATAGAGTTTGACTTAAAAATAGTCCTCCAAAAATTGATTAAGGGCCAAATCATTATAGAATATTTGGAAATAACCCCACTATTAGATAGTAACCCTTTAAATGACACATTTAGAGATGATTTCATTGCATATTATACTCATTCAAATACTTGGACCATGTTCTTTGATGGCTCTTGATGTGCATCTAGTGCAGGGATGGTAATTGTCTTTATCAATCCCCAGGCCATATAATTCCTATAACATACTGATTAAGTTTTTCATGCACCAACAACATAGTAGAATATGAAGCACTCATCTTAGGACTATTTACTGTAAAGCCCTCAACATAAAATCTATTCAAATATTTAGGGATTCCTAATTGGTGGTTAATCAAGTAAATGATGTTTATCAAACAAAAGAAGAACACCTTATCCCATACCAAAATATGGTATAGTGTCTATCCTCACAATTTGATTATTTTTCTATTGAGATCATTGCCTAAAAAGATAACATACATATAGATGCAATGGCCAGTGTGGCATCTCTAATTCCTATTGCTATCAATGATGATCAAGTAATATCTACAAATAAATGATTACAATCACCATCAATATCTAATGTAAATTTGATCTCTCTCTTCAATTTAGCTATCACATGAAGCTCTTCAACCCCATAATGGTTTACTAAAATTTACAACTTTCTCAACAAATCTATTACACCAAACACTTTCTCCTAAAATGATAAACATAAGTTACAAAATCAAGCACTCTATTATATAATCATAGGTGGGGACCTTTTCAAATGATCTTTTGATGGATATTTACTACTGTGCTTAACCTCAATAGAAGCCAAAATTGCTCTAACTCAAATACATGGTAGTGAATGTGGTGGTTACTTTAACAAAAAAGCCATGTCACACAAACTTCTCCTATAGGGGTACTACTAGCCGACCATGGAAGATGAATGTTTATAATATGCAAAGTTGTCTGATAAATGTCAATGACATAGTAAGTTACAGTATGCACCATCACAATAATTACAACCTATTTTATTTCTATAGCCATTCATGTTATGGGGATTTGATCTCATTGGAAAAATCAAACTTGAGTCTACTAATGGACATAAATTCATAATCACTACCACATAATACTTTACCAAATGGGTGGAAGTAGTTCTACTTCAATCTACCATAGGTAGAGACATTTACATTTTTATCATGACCCATATTATTTGACACTTCAACCTACCTGCCGCTATAATTTCAAATAATGGAACATCATTCAAAAACAAAACTGTCAAGTTTTTTGTACCAAATAAAAAATCAAACACACATTTTCCACTTCATAATATCCACAAAGAAATGGTCAAGTAGAAGCCACTAACAAAACAATTAATACTTCCTGAGTAAAATAGTAACCAAGTTTGGCAATAATTTGCAAAATCAACTAGTTTTTGCACTATGGGCCTATCACACAAGTATTCGTATGCCCACAGGGGTTACTCCCTATTCACTCATCTATGGCATAAAGGTAGTTCAACCATTATAATAAAAAAATCTATCCCTTTTGTCTCCCTAAATGGTATTCTCAATAATGACCAGTACTGAGAAAAGCATTTACAAGAGCTCAAAAAATTAGACCATACACATATTTAAGCTATAGAACACCTCCAAATATACCAAAAATGTATACAATGAACCTAAAATAAGTGAATTCACATTAGAGAATTTGAATTTAATGATCTCGTTTTAAAAGAAAACCTTCACAATGTCAATGCCAAAGAAGAAACTAAAGGAAAATTCAAACCAAATTGGCTAGGTCCCTACATCATTACTGAAAAGCTTAGCCCTAAAATGTATCATCTATCCTTACTCAAAAGAAAGAAACTAAAAAACCCAATGAACATCATGCATTTATGCAAATTCCATGTATAGTAGGTTCTTTTTACACATTTATTGTACGTAATGTCTTTTGTACTTCTTGTACATAGTCTAAATATTGTGAAAAAAATACAAAAAATTTCAAATATACCAAAAATATTTTGATTGTATATATCATCCATGATTTACATCACTAATATCATTCTAGGACTTACATTTACTATTTCATGCTATTGTATGTCAATTTTTGACATTACCATGCTTCACTTGATCTTCTTTGAGTGTGTGCAGTGACATGTAACTACTTGATTGCTTCATTCTACCCATAGAGGGGACATTCCTACTTCTAAATTTGAGACATACATTGTTATACACACCTATTAGATGCATCTTCTACATGACTACACCATCCAAGTTATGCCATTTCTACACCACACACTCTGAGTTATCATGTTGATGAACATTACTTTATAGCTTACACAAAATACTATATCGACATCTCACTAGTATCTAGCACTTGTGTATTTATTAGCATATACCCAGTCTTGTATTACACATGTTTTACATACTCTCACATTTGCTTTGATTAGTTATATGTGTTTGTCTCTTTCTAGTTATTACATGCTTTTTCTACTTGCTTAACATAGCTTGTGTGATTGCATTTTCAATTCCATCTTGTCTCTTGCTTGTGCCTTAGGACATTTTACAATGTCTTTTATACTCCTCTTTGTGCCTGTGGCTTGTGTGCCAACCTTGCTTCTTTCACTTGTATGTATATATGGCATTTGAACATTCCTTCCATTCTTGTTTTTAATTTGAGTAACTGTGTCCATGCCCCTTATTTGCATGGCCCCTTGGCCCATCTTGTATGCTTCTTGCTTGTTGCTTGTTTACTTGTTGCTTGTCAAATGTGTATAATTCCATAATCCATATCATGCATTTTATTTGCTTTCTTGGATGCCATGATGGACATCATGCTCCATCCCTTACACTAATAACTAACAACTAACAACTAACATCTTCCAATTCTAGTTCAGTATATTGTATATGCTTTCACATTGTTATATCTATCTAGGCATACCCCTCTTGATCTAACAACATCTCAGTATAAATATTTGCTATATCTTGAAATATATTATCAAATATCAAATGATATATCATATATATATTCATATTAACACAATTGTAGGACTATTTTCTTCTGAGGGCAATCATTCTAGGTTTATCATTCTTACCCTCAGAAGAGGGGGCATCAAACATGGGATTTATCATAGAGATAAAACCTCCTAACAATCAAAACAATAGCATTTATAATAATAAACACAAGAAATAGAGGTCAAACGAATCAAATTAGAGCAAAAAAATAGGAACAATATCAGATCAACAGTCAATTTTCTCACCGAACAACAGTGCCAAAAATGGACAGCAGCACTAGAAATGGACAATAGCACTAGAAATGGACATCACCCCTAGAAATAGATAGTAGAATTGGAAATGGATAGTAGTGATAGAAGTAGGGGTGTCCATAGTTTGGTGCTCCTGTCCAAGAAAAAAACACTCAGGGTTTTTAGAAATAGATAAAAAGATTAGTTTAGGGATAGTTTTTGCACTTCCAAATCCTTCAGATTGAGTAGTTTTAGCACAATTTTCTTAGATATAGGGGGTTATCATGTGTGGCATGATGGTTCTCACTTTAAATTTAGATGGGTATTTGGCATAAATTCTAAATCAAAATACATGTTCCAAGCATTAGTGATTGGGGTAATATATGTGAAACATTTATCTTCTTTTGTTTCTAAGTTTAGTTTATTCTAGGAATTCTCAGTAGTTGCATGCCTTACTCTATCTGTAGGTGGTTGGCATCACATTCATGTTAAAATTTCATATAATTTTATATTTTTGAGTACCTGAGTTCTTGAGTTGGCTTTCATACAAGCCTAGTACATCAGTTTTGGAGTGGCTTTCATATAAGCTTAATCTTCATTTTTTGAAATGACCAAGAGTGGCCTAGTTTCTATCACACATTAGACTATCCACACCATATTGTCATATTTTTAGCACATTCATGGGATACATAAGACATTTTATATGACATCTATTCTATATTGGTATCACTTCATAGCGTCACTTCACAGATCAATGATGGAGCTAAAGGGCTAGCTTTTGTATTCTTGAGCCACCTATTTAGAGGGATTAGACATATAGTATAGACATCGATTAGCACACACATGATTCATTAACTGCACTTAGCTGGTGATGATGGAGCCAAAGGGATAACCATTACATTCTTGATCCACATTTTGAGGAATTGATCACTCAACTTCATTCATGATATTACCTTGATTCAACATATACTCAACACAATCCAACATCATAATAGGTTTTGTCTTGGTTTGCGTACTCGGTGAGGTGTATTCATTATTCTTTCTTATTTTACTCAAATTTTATATGTTATTAATCTAGATTTAGTGTATCTAGTAAGAAATAACATACTTCATGTTTTTATTTTTAGATTTACACATCATAACATGGTCTCTCTACACACATCCAACATCATATAGCTTCATGAGCTTTTTCCTTATAGGTAAGATCAGGTATGCTTTCTATTTTTGCTTTATCTTAGTATTTCACTTTGCTACATAATTAGAATAAAGGGGGGATGTAATCATATGAAATTAAAAATTGGATGACTTAGGCTTGGCTAATAGCACCCAACCTATAGGTCCTTTTTCTTGTTCACTCAACCCTTCTTGGTTAGACTTTCACTGATTCCTAGTCACCTGTAGCTTCTTGGAATTATCATTTTGAGACCCAAGTAGGCCTCTCAAACCTAGATCCATCCCCCTAGGTTTCATCCTTTTAGGAAAATATCACCCAACTTGGATAGGAGCATTAGAACTCAGGGGTGTCCTATTTTTGGTGCTATTGTCCAAGTTCACTTTAGCCTCAAACTATCATATTTTCCCAAATCCTTATCTTTTCCCTTGTTAATATAATGGAATCTCATCTAACCCATGATCATAAATTTTCTTATATAAGTCCATTCAATCTCCATTTAAAAGTATTGGCACTCATTCACAAAAATAAGCAAAAATAAAAGTACACTCAAGCACTCTTCACTATTTTCTGCATACATCTTTCCAAGACTAATTCAAGCCTATTAAAGCATTCATACTAGTGTCTATTCACCCAAAGTACATTATTATTTCACATCTAGTTGCATACATCACATAATTTCACCAAGCACTTCAAATGGGAGAACTATATTAGCTTGATCCCTCTTCAGAGTATTGGTATGTAGGCAATGTGCCCACACACAAGGTGTGAAGTACATCAAATGTATCCTTTACACACTAAACCCTCCTCTCTTTCCCAAGTTTTAAACTCAAGTTTAAGTAAAAGTAGATCTTAAGGGTTTTGAATATTGAATCAAACACACAATAAGCTCTATACAGACCCAAGCTTCAATATTTCACTGCCAAGGTGTCACAAGCTTGTCAAGTAGAACCCATAAAATCTAGACCACTAGGACAAAAATGCTAGAAGTGGAAAAAAGTGCCAAAAGTGGATTATAGTGCCAAGTAGTATGGTGTCCTAAGTTTTTTACTCTTGTCTAATCTATAAATAAAGTTCTTGGTCTTGTTTATGATAGTTTTCCATCCTCACACAACAATTTTTAGACCCTGCATCATCCGTTTTAGCCTAGAATAAGCTAAGTTTGATTTCTTTACACTTCTTGCTTTTCTTAAAAAATTTAAAATACATATCTATTTACATAAATTAGTAGGATAATTGAGACACATTAATTATTGATTTACATTTACTTAGACCTTTATTTTCTTATGAATTAAACACCTAATTCCAAAAAAGAATAAAGTAAAAGCATACTGCACCGTACATCACTGATCAATATCATCATAAAAAACACATCATAATATAATATAGAAAGTAATTGAAAATAGCCAACCATTGCTAGTACAATACAAAACCATTGCTAGCAATCCAAAATAAATAGGTAATTAAAAATATTCATGATAATATTTCCAATAGTAAACACAATATAGTACAATGTACATAAATAAGATACATGGATCCCCAGAGCATGAGTTCCCTGAACTCTCCAGTATATGTGGCAATTTCAAGAGTCATCTCAAAAATTTTACTATTGTGGGTAGGGAGAGCATCATTGAAGATATTTTCCACACCAACCATGGACCAACGATCCCCCATCCTTTCATAGATGAGTAGATAAAGATGCTGTCAGAATCTAGAGAGACAAGTAAGTACCTATGTGTTATATGATTTCTAAAACTAAACATGCAATGTATCATAAAAAACCCATTCTATTACAAAATATCACACAAAGATGTAAATATTACTCATGAAATAATAATGTCTCACTAAACATACTTTGGCCAATCTATAGATCAATCAAATGCATACACACCACTTGATCAGATTGCCTTCATATGGCATTGTGATGCTAGTAAGCCAGTGAATTCTATCTCTCCTTACTCAGTATAAACAAAGCAAGATTGGTTAAACATTTTACATCCTACTAGTAATCATATCACATAACATAGGAAAAATCAAAGCATACATTTATTCTGTCAAACATATGCATGAATCTTACATTATTATCTATCCCATACTAGATATAATGTCTATAGATTATACCACTTGGGTAAAATACATATTTAAATATAGATTCAAACTACCATGATTAGTTTTAAAACATATGACACCTTATGATAACTCATATTACCATAGTCTAATATTCTAATACATAACTACTAATTTTCCATAATTAGTCATATAAAGTAGTCTTAAATACATGGAAACATAAACTTCTATTCAAGCAATTAGATATAATAAAACAAGTCACCATTTCCATGAAACACATAATATTCTAATCTACCATTCATTATACTCTCAAAGGTTGTATGCATGCATACATAAAGTCCTACTAACTGTCACACAACATGCTATTCATATTAATAACAAACACACATACATCTAGTCTATCAAATGTATGAATGTATCTAAGCATATCAATTATAGTTTATACCACTGAGGTATAACATATATTAAGACTATAGTTCTAACTAAAATATTCTCTATGACATACCATAATATCATAGTTTATCGCACATGAGCACAGTAAATTATGAACCACTAGTCTTATCATTCCAAGAGTCAAATAACCCATATTCATAAATAATAACCAAACAAATATGTATTATACCACTCATGTATACCTTATATTTACACTACATTCTAGCATTCAAAAGAAACACAACTTATAGGCACACACCATGATGCACTATTTTATGCTAAATAAGTCTTACTACTTGAACATAATATACTCACAATCTGCCCTCCACACAAGTATTCATTAAATATATTTTAATAGCTCAGTCATGCTACTCTCAAGAGTCAAATAACTTAATTTCATTTCTAGAGACTAATTTCTTATGGTTATAGTTTTATTCCCTTGAAGACCTTAAGACTCAATATAGCCACCCATTTAGATACAGGGTTAGGCATATGACCCAATATTCCTATATACAAATAATTATATAACAAAATATATTCTGTATATAAATATACAAATGATATATAAATACTATGTCAAGGGGCCACTATATTTTTAAGTCAAAAACTCCATGTGATGCTAACAATTATTATACATTATTGATCACAAATTATTTTGATGATTTTATAAGATAAGGATTTCAATAACCTAATAATCATTCATAATTTTATCCAAATATACTAACTCAGTCTTAAGGAACTAGATCGATAAGTAGAATACTTACACAACCAGTCTACATTATTTGATTTATAATAATAACATAATTAGAACCTGTATCAATGAGGGTTATTCTTAACAATGCTACATATACCAAATTTAACATTCCCTCTATTCTAATTGACACATGAATATGTATACTTATCACCTATAACATCCCCTCTGTTGTAGTAGTATGACGTATTATATAGTGAGAACAATATAATGTAAATATCAATGCATATGCCATGTTATATGGGTGGAAAATCTCAGCGATGGCCTTTTTTTCAAAATTAGGTAGAACTTAAATGCATGATAGTTAACTCTTCACCTCAACCATTTTATCTCTACTGGAACATTATCATATCATGAGATGCTAAAATTAGATAACATATCCAGACATAGGTTTTGGTAATTTTGAGGCTGAAATTCTATTGCATTTTTGAAATAAAACCTTATTCAAACCTCCTCACTTATGCCTTTATAAAAAAATCAAAGTTTGAGGAAATTAATTTTAATCCAAACCCTAGAAGCCTCAGTGATTTGTTTTAGCCCTTTTATTGCATTCCTTTAAATTTTGGAAAGATCTTAAATGTAGGTGAGTTTTAGCAATATTAATGTGATGTTGCAGGTTGGAAAGCATATTTTGTTTGGGAGGGGAAGACATGTGGATTTGTTTTTTGGGGGAAACAACTCTGTGAAGAACAGATGTGAAATCCCCAAAACCTTCATCTTTGGAGTAGGAAATACATTCAACATCAACATAGACCCTTCATTTGTCAGGGGAACAAGAGAACAATAAACATGCTCTGATCCCTACTTTGTCAGGATCTTGCTCTACCAATTAGAGCACATATGATTAATTCTCGTATTAGCAACTAAACACAGAATTTAACCAGAAATATAAAGTAACTAGAAATATGAAACAACACAGGGATTGAGAGACAATACACAATTGTATTAATAATCACTCAGAAGAATATACAATAAGGAAGATGCCACTTCTTCCTCCACCTCAAAGGTTCGCCACTCCTCAAGACCTTCTTCCCTCTCTCTCTTGGTCACAACAATCAATTCCAATATAGAATTGATGTTCACCTCTCTAACCAGTTAGTAACACGCTGCCAATTCACCAAGTACACAACCGTACTCCAAGTAGATCTCCTGCTCTCTGCTGCTACCTACAAATCACTAAACCTTACTCACCATTGTAGATCTCCTATAGAAAGTCATGCCCACATGCTGACCAAGATCATACACACATGAAGAACCCTTCTGATTCTCCAAACCAGTACCCACCTTGGTATTACGGCACTAGGAGGAACACACCATTACTCTCTTCTCTCTGAAGGAGCTTATTGCTCTCTTACTCACTAGCTACAAGTTCACAATACAGCCTATGAGTCCATATATAGATCTCATGCATACAATAATTAGACTAACCTAATTACAATAATTAGACATGCAACTCAAGACCAAAAATAGCCTTTGCATGCAAACACTCAGTTTAATGAACTAATTGTCTGTGGAACAAGCAGTTCTGGAACTACCATAGGCGATCGATGTCGGTCCCTATCTGCCTAGAGGTGACCGTCGTCAGCCGACATCCTGTCGATGTCAGTTGTCTTCTTGTCCACCCCACTGTCGTTGGTTTCCCTGTGCACTGCACCCTGCTGATGCCGGTCTCCCTGGAACTCAGCGACCTCCTCCCTGTTTGCACCAGTTGAAGCTTTTAGCTCCACACCCTGACAATCTCCCACTTGGAGATAAATAGCTGCAACTGTACATGTACCTGTACTCCGTCTAATTGTACCCTAGCTTGTATCCCTCTTCAAGATCAATCCTAAAGACTAACCACCACACCCTATGATGCTCTAACCTTTATGCCTTTGTCATCCAAGTAACCTACCGAATCTGCATCTACAAACCTATGTAGAAACTAACTTGACCCTACGTAGCATGTCGACCTGCGGCTGATCCCTGTAAGAATCCACTGAACTACCCTTCAGTACCTTTTCCTCGAATTGGTTCCATACTTTCTGACAACTCCCATTGCTTGGGAAAACTTAGGTCTACACTAGACCTCATGTGATTTCGAACCCTGTTTCAAGCTAAGCTTGAACTATCTAGCCCTTGGTGTGCTTTTTGATTCTGCAACCTACATCATGAACCCCGCCAACACCGTCTTCACATCAGCTCCCACTGGAGATAAAATCTCCATGTCTCTTATGCCAAAGCATTTCACTGCTCCAAATTCTTCATGACATACCTCTGAACTAACCTTACCCTTAGCTCAATGAATCCCTATATGTACAAAACCTGCTAGCAAATTACCCACATACAATAACTGGATAATGTTGCGACTCATCATCCACCTGGTAAGACAAAAAACCACAATAGTTACACTGACATTGACTGAAGCCATGCTTAGTCATCCACCTATCAATACCTGTACCACTATCCTGTAGCTTCTTCAAGACCATATGCCTTGGCCTTCTATCTCATGTATCCATCCACTCTCTTCTTTAACTTGGGAATCCATTCCGTCTCTCAGTGCTTACTTCCAGCTGACAACTCTACCAACAAATCCCTATTTGGTTCTTCTCCAAGGACTCACACTCCTCATCCATGCCAAGCTCCCACTGTATCTAGACTATACCTGCATTGCCTCTTCCATCTTCCTGGTTCTTGACTATCAAAAAAGCAATATAAAGAAGGTGAACAATGAATATGAGGTTCACTTACCCTTTTTGACCTCGACATGAGCGTTTGAGACTTGTTGTCTACCCACTATCCGTACCAGTGACCGATCTCGGTCATCTCCCAGTCTGTTCCCAACCGATGTCAGCTCCCTGTACTGACCCTGACTGCCGACATCATTTCCCTGGCCGATGCTGGTGTTGCTTCTATCGACGTTGATTCCTTCATGACTGACGTTGGTCTTCCTGTTGCCGACATCGGTTACTGTCTGACTGACACCGGTACCTGTGTTCATCTGTGAGTGATAAATTTTTATCCATGAGCTCTCCATGGATCAAAATCCTAATCAAATCAACCTTGCTCTACTCAAAATAATTTAGCTTCCACACCTAATCTCTATTTGTCATCTCCTCCATGAACACCAAGGCTTTCTAGTTCTTTAGCTTGTCAAAGACCTCTGACTTCTGCTTTAAAACTTGCATTCTCCTCCTACATATGTGACTAAGCCTATGAAGCCACATCTTTGCAACAAAAGGTGAATCAACAATATAAGTAGATAGATAAAGGATACCTACTTTCTTACCACCATCTAATTCAAGTGCATCCACTGTGAGAGTTACATTGCATCTCTCATCACCCAAATTTCTTGAAGAAATTAGACTCATCTCCAAGACTGGTACCTGCATGACTTCCTTCAACCACTGTGTGTCATCCATCTACAATTTTAGCTTCACTTCCCCTTCGTCAATCATCTGACAAGGCTCTCCAACCCCTAAATAAATCTCTCCAAAGTCTCTAAAGACATACCTATGAAAAGATGCTCTATTTCAGGCTGCATGGAAAGAGGCAAAAGAATCTGTAAACAAAGATTCCACTTTATCCAGAACACCCTGTGCAATATTACCTACATCATATGCTTCCACACGCTGATCTTCTACCAACCAACAATCTCTTTTTACCTGCTCTTTCTTTCCATCAATCAGACCATTCGTGCTATTCAGTTTCTCCATTCGTAGCTTACTTTCTTCTATCGTTGCTATACTCCCACTCAATCTGAAACACCTGTGAGTGACCTATAATCAAAAACACTACCACATCTAAAACCACCTGTTAGTCAACCCAACCAAAAGCTCTGATACCACTTGTTGGTATCAGCTCTTGAACCTACAACCAAGGCTCTGATACCACTTGTCAGGGGAACAAGAGAACAATAAACATGCTCTGATCCCTAATTTGTCAGGATCTTGCTCTACCAATTAGAGCACATATGATTACTTCTCGTATTAGCAACTAAACACTGAATTTAACTAGAAATATAAAGTAACTAGAAAGATGAAACAACACAAGAATTGAGAGACAATACACAATTGTATTAATAATCACTCAGAAGAATATACAATAAGGAAGATGCCACTTCTTCCTCCACCTCAAAGGTTCGACACTCCTCAAGACCTTCTTCCCTCTCTCTCTTGGTCACAACAATCAATTCTAATATAGAATTGATGTTCACCTCTCCAACCAGTCAGTAACACGCTGCCAGTTCACTAAGTACACAATCGTACTCCAAGTAGATCTCCTGCTCTCTGCTGCTACCTGCAAATCACTAAACCTTACTCACCATTGTAGATCTCTTATAAAAAGTCATGCCCACATGCTAACCAAGATCATACACACATGAAGAACCCTTCTGATTCTCCAAACCAGTACCCACCTTGGTACTGTGGCACTAGGAGGAATACACCATTACTCTCTTCTCTCTGAAGGAGCTTATTGCTCTCTTACTCACTAGCTACAAGTTCACAATACAGCCTATGAGTCCATATATAGATCTCATGCATACAATAATTAGACTAACCTAATTACAATAATTAGACACGCAACTCAAGACCAAAAATAGCCTTTGCATGCAAACACTCAGTTCAACGAACTAACTATCTGTGGAACAAGCAGTTTTAGAACTGCCACAGGTGACCGACATCGATCCTTGTCTGCCTGGAGGTGACCATCGTCGGCCGACATCCTACCGATGTCAGTTGTCTTCCTGTCCACCCTGCCGTCGTCGGTTTCCCTGTGCACTGACCCTGCCGACGCCGGTCTCCCTGGAACTCAGCAACCTCCTCCCTGTTTGCACCAGTTGAAGCTTTTAGCTCCACACCCTGACATCATTTTCATGTTTGGTTGGCTAATTCCTTATTGGTGGAATTAAGGCTTTTGTTAAGCTGCATTTTAGGGCTGCCATTAATTTTAATATTGTAATTTCAATTATGTTATGAATCTATTGAGACATATATAAAATTACCACACTACTACACTTTTTTTGCAATTATGTGGAGAGGTGGCTATCGTATGCATGTAAGAAAGGTGGGGAATATTGGCTGCATGCATGTTAAGTTACCTTTGGTAGAAAGATGTCCTATGTGTGTGGATGCCAATGGAGTGAAAGGGATGCACATAAACTTTGTATTAAAATAGAATTTGCATCACTTTGTGCAAATTTTAGATCAATTCATATTGTATTTTTAATCTCCATAAAAGTATCACTCAAATGAATTAAAGATTGATTTTTGCATTTAAGAAATAAAATACTAGATTAAATAGTTATAGGTATAAGTATACATTTTTGGGTTTTTCAGTTATACACCAAGAAGATGGGTCAACACTATCAAAAATATATATCCTATATGAGTCAAACTATCAATACGGATCTTTTATATACTATATGTATTTTTTTTAATTTACAAATTTGTTGAAAACATCTTGGGAGTGGATTCAACTAAGTAAAATTCCCAAAATTTATTCAGTTTAACTAAGATGCTAGTTTAACATACCAGACCACGTAGGAGAAACATGATGTAAGTATGTGCTTGGCCATTTGAGTGAATACAACTATTTAAATGTCAAGCATAAATTAGTACAAATCATGTGTAGAGAACAACCAATATCATGGGGATCATGAAAGGTGTGTACTCCCCTTTAGTGCAAATTCTTCACACACAACCTTACTTGTATAGCTAAAACAAATGTAACAAAGTCCAAAGTACATAAGATTTATTGCACATATGGTCTCTAAGAGAGACACATGTAGAAATCTATCATGTGCACAAAGATGAAATGAAAAAATCTTATGAAAACCCTGCACAACTTATACATTATCAAGGATTACAAGTGGATTGAGAGGTGATAATGATAAACAAAGGTGGTAGATAGACCTGATGAGATGAAAAAGGAAGCTAAGTTAGAGTGGAATTAAATTCAAAGGTTGTGGGACAATGGTAGAACATGCACACAAGCATCCTTTGGCTATAAGAACATACTTATGACCTTGATGCATATGTAGATCATCAAGAGATCCTATAATGACCTTCTAACTACTTCTATGATAAAATTGTCAACCCAAATTGAATGAGCCTAGATCACAACAACTCTTGCATAGGAATTTGGTTCTCTTGAGTTTTAAGCATCAAATTTCAAATTAAGTTCCTATCTACCATCTTAAATGTTAAAATAATTATGAAGGATCTTATTTAGCTCTATATAAATCCTAATTTCATTATGAAAAGGATCCGTTTCCTTGGTATAATTTTTTTTTGCCGATTTGAGTTTGTAATATTGGCTTAGGCCTTAGAATTAATGAGAAATAAATCATATTTATTTCATGATCTATATTCTATGTGCACTAAATGTTGTTGATCTTTGTCTGTAGATGTTTATCCCTCTCATCGTCATCCTCCCTTTGTGCCTCTGTACATAATCAAGATCCCCTTATAGGTCACTTATTATGTATACACGGGTCTATGTAGGCATTATCTATGGATCATTTTTCATCCCTCTCAATGCTACATTATGTTCCCATATCACCATGCAAAACACTTATATAGCAGATAACCAATTTGAGGATTATGTGTTTTAGTTCCTTAGTTTTATTATGCCATCAAGTGGGTGATGTGATCCCTCTATTATTGGTGTATCAATGCTTTCGCTTTTAGAAATCCTCTTACCTTCTCTCATCCCTTTTCCTTTGTTAGTATTAGATTTAGTATTAGCCATAGATTTCCTTTTGGCTCTTTGTAGGTCTGCATACTAGTTCTAAACTAGGTACACTTAGATTAGAATAAGTTTGACCTTCTCTAGAGGTTCATCCCGAGGATCACAAGGGTCCCATACCTTGGGGACATTACCATTATTTCAACAAGACATAAGATATTTTTAACACATTGGTAAGCTTGAACACATCCATACCCCATGTTGAGTACTTCTGCACCCCATGCAAAGTGATCATGCCCTACACCCATATTCAATCATCCCTACACAAAAATATATCTATGGGTTCATGTTTCAAATGATAATAGTTTCTGGCATGCCTATTGGGACCCAATTCAAATATTTAACTAAGAATTAATGCTATTCTTAGTCAACAATATTGAATATGCTCTAATAGGGCACTGATGATTCCAAGTATTCCTAGTTTAAAAAGATCAATTCTTCATATATATGCCTAGAAAAATAAGAACATCTTCGAGAGGTAATGAATTCAATTTCATTGAATTACCTGTACCTACTAGAAGAAGAAAATTTAAAGCATTCTTATCCCTTATCAAGAGATCTAGTGACTCAAGATAATCTTCCTTTAGAGCTCATTTTACTCTCCCATTTGGTAGATTCCCCACCCTTATAGGAAGATTATTCCCTAGCCTATTTATGTATTCTCTTAGAAATCAACCCTTTGTTCCCTTTAATGGAAGTAGTCCATTGTCCCTCCCCCAATATTATGATATTCCCATAGCTTCTCTTAAGATCATGCCCTACTTTACTAGAGAGAAATATACTACCCCTAGAGAGAACATATAAGATGCTTCAAACAATTGATCCAACCATAATGTAACCAAAGAAACCATCACAATGTGACTCCTTACCTCTTATTTGAAAGGAAGGGTACTCTATGGTACCAAGATTTGTAGTTTGATACTATCCAAAATTGGGATAACTGGGTGCTAAAATGTGTAGATAGTTGGAAGAGAAGAATGACCATCTATCATTGATAGAGTAGCTCACCACCATTAACATAGATCTACATGAACAAATGGTCAAGTTAAATTTTAGATTCTAGAAGACTTGGGATCAGATTCCATCATTGGCAAAACATTCTCCTAATACCACATTTTTATTCTTTTTAAGAGCACTAAATAGTGATGTGGTTATAATGATTCAATCCATGGGAGATGCAATATTTCCCAACATATATAAGCTTATTGTGTGTACAGATAATTGTTTGATATAGGTAGGGAAAATTGAGCCAAGACCCCATATGAATTTGTTTCCCAAGCTCCCATTTATAATCAACTTACCATGCCCTCTTTTTTGACTATATTGCCCATCCCTATTATAACTAGACCACCAATTCTATCAGCTGCACCTCAAAGTGAGCTACACAAAGTTAAATAATTATTGTAGAGATTTTTAAATGAGTTAATAACACTTAAAAGGTAGAAAAGACAATACTATATGCCTTATAAAAACTTCAACTAGCCATATCAACTGAACTAACCTCCCTATCAAGGTGGCATGCAAACTCAAAACTATCTCCCATATAATATATCACCTTATACGTAAGCTCCAAACATTTCTAGCACTTCTAGAGCCCTTATGGATGTGCAAAAAAACATGGCACAAGACTAAGAATAGTATTTTCCATATGTTTAACTACATAAGGCCACATAGGTAAATGAAGTTGTGAATCAAGCACCTACAATGTAAAATGCATCACCACCTCAAGGATAGCCGAATATTTTATCTCTGTAAAGGGAAGAATTGCAAATGCAAAAACATGAGCAAGACAAGTATACTCTCATGAATTGGTAAGAATATGAATTTAATTATGTGAATCACAATGAAATACCAAGTGTAGGGAATAAACCAATTGATTCTAACATAGGATTCAAAAGGAGGGTAATGGGAGGACAATAATCTTATTTCATGCCTTCAACTTCCACACCCCAAGTTATGCACATAGACACAAAGGATAGAATGCCTGAGGAGAACTTCCAAAACATGAACATAGATAGTCACACAAAAATAAGGTTAGCCTCATATTAGTCCATGAGTGTGAAAATATGTGGATATTCAAAAATCATGTGTAAAAGGATATTATATCCCCTCTAACATAGTTGAGAATATGAAGAAAACAAGCTTGAACATGACTATGTGGGAAGCCCTGTCTATTCCTTCTCAAAGGAATTTTCTATAGGAAACATTGAAGAGATTTCATCCTCATGAACTAGTAAAGGACTCTCCAACTAATTCCACAATCCTATATCATCTAAATGATGAAGAAGCATGCACAAGCAATAAACCATCCCCATTCTACATTTTTATGATTATTGACAAGCATCTCATACATAACTATATGATAAACTTAAGGGATAACAACTCACTGATACCAAAGAAAATTATAAACATGATAGGTATAACATATTTTTCCATATTTAAAGATATTATCCAATTAGATGGCATAATGGTTATAACTGTGGGGATCATTAAGGACATGAGCCTCATTGTACATGCATGCTAGGGCCTCTCCATTGTGTAAGACATCATAGTGATTGACTTGCCCCACTACTTCACTATATACATTTATTAGGATTTAACTATGAATATGGATAAATACTTATCCTTAGATTGGTTACACATGCTACTCATGACTAGATATGGAACCAAGATGACCATTATGGCCAAACAAATTTCTATGAATTATATAGAGCCATACTCTTCTAGTTTATCAGATATGAACTATGATATGTTTGACCAAGAGGAGAATTTAATTCTCCATGATACTATTAAGTCCTTTATAGGGATCCAAAATAACCTACTTGATGAATGGGTGCATGATCAATGTGAGTGCGACCCATATGGTAATGGAGAAGAAATAAAATTAGGCACATACTACATTCTAAAATAGCCCCCCTTGTTTTCAAATATCATGAAGGTATAAGAGGATCTTGAAGGTGCATGGTAGCTATATTTAAATGGATCCTAAAGAAAAAATGACACATGAGCCAGTGTGGTAATGATTTCCCCTTAAAAGGAGAAATACTTCCATGTATTTAGGTTGTAGTTTAGCTACACAAACAATGTCATCAAATATGAGGTGTTGATCTATGGTCTCTAATTGGTGTAAATGAAAGGAGTCAAAGTAATGAAAGCATTTGTGGTTATTGAACTAGTTTTAAACCATGTTAGAGCACAAAACATGTCTAAGAATAGTCTAATAAAAGTTTACAAACATAGGATTAGGGACATAATTGAGGGGTTTGATGTGTTCAACATCCAATCCATACCAAGGGTTAATTATGATGATGATGACATGCTCACAATAGTGGGCACATAATATCTTACCTATGTAATATAAGGAATGAGTCCAATTAGATCATAAATATTATGGTCTGACCATAAATCTAAGACAATACAAGTAGTTGATAAGTGTTTGAAAGTGATGAACAAATCATTAACTTCATGTAGGATGAAGCTGAGTTCTATGCCAAGAATAAATCACAACTCTAAGACCAATATGAGGAATAAATCATATAGTTAAAGGGAAATAATCTAGCAAGGGGATTTTTTATGTTGGAAAGCATATTTAAGTTTGATGACTAGATCAAGGGTGAGAGAAGAAACATGGTGGTTAAGGAAGAGATATTCAATTAGGTAGCCATCTCTAATGAAAAGTTCTTGAAGGCCAGTAATGTGTACTCTCCATTTAAAATTGAAGAGTTCATCAAAATAATTATAAGACACAATGATAGATTCACATGGAGCTACCAAGATATCAAAGGCTTCGACCTAGGCTTAGCCCAACATACTGTTGAGCTTGACCCCAACACCAAGCCAATCAGATAGAAGTAAAGGATAGTAAACCCAAGATTGAGCCCTTAATGAGAAAATAGCTCTCAAAGCTTATAGAGCCAAACATAATATTTCTAATCAAACATTCTTCATGGGTGGCCAATATAGTTCTGGTGTGGAATAAGAATGAGGAAATATAGTTATTTATGGAATTTAGGGAATTAAACAAAACCTCCCTCAAAGATCACTACCCCCTCCCACCAATGGAGAAAATCCTTCAAATAGTCATAGGTGTAGATAGGTTTTTACTTCTATATGGTTACTTAGGCTACAACCAGATACTTATGTAGGAGTGTTATCAATTTAAGACCATATTCGTTACTAAGTGGGGTACCTTCACATACCATAAGATACCCTTCAGATTGAAAAATGAGGGGTCCACCTTTAAAAGAGCCATGGATATGGTATTCAAGGGACTCCTCAATAATATCATCCTATTCTACCTTTATGATTTAACAATATTCTCAAAGTGCATGACTAATCACTTGAGTTATTTAGAGCAAGTCTTTGAAAAGTTCTAAGAGTTTGGGATCTCTTTGAACCCAAGCAAGTTTATATTCACTATTAATGAGGGAAAATTATTGGGGCACATCATCTCCAAATATGGGCTCACAATTGATTCAGAACTAGTTGAGGCCATTTTGTCTCTCCCTTTCTCAGATAATAAGAAAGGCCTCTAAAGCTTCTTTGGAAAGATAAACTTCATCAGAAGGTTCATGCCAAATTTTGCTACTCTAACTAGGCCCCTCATGGTAATGCACAAGAAAGGCAATGCATTTAGTGGACCCTTAAAGTCATGAGAAGATTTGAGGCCATAAAATGTGATATCACACAAGATCCTACCTTGATAAACCTTGATTATAATAAGGATTTTATCTTTTACACATTTTCTAGAGTAGAAGGCATCTCAACCATTCTGGTACATCAAAATAATGATCAATTGAAGCATCCTATTGCCTTATTTAGTTAGGTACTCAAGGATTATGGGATTCACTATAGCTTTATGGATAAACACATATTTTCATTCATAAGGGTGCTCAATAAGTTTAGGCATATGCTCTCCAACAATAAGATTTAACTCATGTCTTCTCACTCAAGCATAAAGGAGTTTCTACTAAGGATATAGTGAGAAGAGAGTTGGTTAGATTAAAAAGGTGATGGAGTATGATGTATATATTTGAATCACCAAGCTAGTATGAGGGAAAGGACCATAAGAACAATTGGTAGAAGAAGTAAAAATTAAAGACAAAATATTCCTTACACTACATGAAAATCAATCAATAGACCATACCACCCTAGTTAGTTAGAATCAAAGCATGAGGATATTATTTTAGACTATCATGTATCTGCATGGACTAAGCAAATCCAAGCACTAAAACTTTATATTATAAGTTATTCCTTATACACTCATTAGTGGTATGTTATTTATAAGATACATCAATGGAGTACTCTTAAGGTGTGTGGAACATGATCAAATAAATAATATCCTTGAAGAGTTCCACAATGGGCTATCATGAGGCCATTACTTACCTAAAACTAATACTATTAAAATCATGTGAGCTAGCTATTGTTATCGAATGATATTCAAATACACACATGTATGGGTGAAAATATGAAAGAAATGCACCTTCTTTGTATGCATACAAAAATTGGTAGCTCTTCCCCTATGTCCAATACAAGTGGATCAATCCTTTGTCTAATGGGGCTTGGACTTCATCAAAATGATAAATTCACCATAAAATTATAGACAAAATGGATATTCATAATAACTGACTACTTAATAAGGTGGATAGAGGCAATAATGCTTAAGGAAGCTAAATAGATTTATCTTCTAGATTTATACAAAAGCTTTATAGAGATATTTGGTGTTACATACACCATTATTTTTAACAATGCAATGGATTTTATTGGGCCAAAATCAATAAGAGGGCATTCAAACACAATATTTACCTAAGAACTTACTCAAACTTTTACTATCAAGGAAATGGTTTGGTCGATTCCACCAATAAAAAATTGATTCACATCATCATGTGAACCATGGAGGAAAATCAATAAGGTTGACACACCAAACTCAAGATGATCCTTTGGGTGGACCAAATAACTCCAAAAAGGGTGTTGTGAAATTTTCATTTCATGCTAGTTTATGGGATCGAGGTGAGGTTGCCTACATATCTTAAATTACCTTCATTATAATTAAACCATTATTTGGAATTGCATGTGAATGACCCATGATAGTAAGTTTGGATGAACTAATAGAGCTTGAAAAATCAAGAGCATAGGTTATGCATGCTATACAAATTAGTAGGAACAAACAAAATGAACATTTAATACCTAATCTATTGCCAAAAGCTTTGATAAAGGAGACTTAGTACTCAAATGGTAGGTAGATAGAGCAAAATTTGGGAATCATACAAATTTTGATGTTATATAGAGTGGACCATACACCATAACTAGTTACAAGTAAGCCAAAGTCTTCCAACTCACAAATCCAAGTGGAGAAGTGTTACCCATCCCTATCAACATGATTCATTTCAAGAACTGTCTTTGATGATCATGCATATTTTTAAATAGTAGATTATATGTCTTAATTTACCTAAGTTATAGATGCACATGTTTTTGTTTAGATTAATTTTATTTCCTTCAAGTGTTTATGCATAGTTCTTGCTTATTTTAGATTTTCCTTCCTCTAAGCACCATTTGGTACAATTGTTTTCTTTACTTGTTCTATATGAAAGGTATCTCAGTTTATTATAAGGTTGGGTAAGCTTGTCATAATTGATCATGTGAAGGGTAAAAGATCAAAATACTCTAGATGACTTCGTACCTAATGAATTGCTTCAAGGCTACTAGTCCATACTTAGCATGAAAGTGGCCTATAGATGTCACCAAAAGTGTTTACTCTTCAAGTCACCCATACCACTTAAAGCTCATCGGACCTTATAGGAGGATTTCACACTTACATGGTGTTGAATTTCTCAAAAGATAAGTTTGTACACAAATATTCCCCATGAGCACCTAATGTCAAAAGTCAACACAGATCCACACATCAACTAAGTGTTGATTCATGCCTATGAGCAACTCTTAATGCATGCCCTATGCATAATATATTCTTGCCTCTCCATATCATAAAACTATTGGCATACAGGTCCAACACATAAAGTTCTTAGACTTTAGACCATATAGGACAAACATGATGTAAGTGTGCACTTGGACATTTTAGTGAATGTAGATATTCATAATGCTAAGGATAAATAGGTAAAAATCGCACATAGATAATGACCAAGATTATAGGGATCATGAAAGATGTGTGATCCCCTTCAACATAAATTATCCATATATAGCCTTACTTGTGTAGCTAGTGAAAAGACAACAAAGTCTAAAGTGTGCAAGATTTAATGTGCATATGGTCCCTATTATGATATTAATATGCACCCTTAGAGAGAGTTATTCAAGACCCCTTTTATAAAGCCATAATATTGGGACAAACCTAGGTTATGTGTAACCTATGATAGGGCTAAAGCTCTAGAGAAGGCTGACTTCCTTCTGATGAATCACCTAAACTCATGCTATCATAGGGAAAAGGGTTAGAAAGGGGAAAAGGGCTTCTAAAAAATCCAGCAATGTGATGTACCAAATAAAAATGGGAAACTCACTAGATAACAAGATAATGCTAACTCACACTAGGGCTTCCTTCTCTCTCTCTCTCTCTCTCTCTCTCTAGATTCTCACAAGGACTCTTTGATCTTGAAGAGCAGTGAAATCTCTGAGACATTACAAAATATGCTCATCTTGATTAGTCTAAACCTTGTCAAGCATTTGTAAGAACTACCTCTTGATGCAATAATAGACTTTATTTACCTATATCTTGCTTTGGATCAATGTTTAGTTAGTTATATTCAATCTCTCTATTAGAACAAATGATTGTATAAGTATTTCATGGACTAGGTTTAGGTAGGACACTAATCTAGACCTACAATATCTTGAAAACACCCTAAAGGAGGTCAAAAAAGAGGACAATGGATATGGAAGAATCTCATTCACAGGCCATCATGCATAACTAACCTCATAGAACAAATTCACATAACCTCATAGAACAAATGATTGTATAAGTATTTCATGGACTAGGTTTAGGTAGGACACTAATCTAGACCTACAATATCTTGAAAACACCCTAAAGGAGGTCAAAAAAGAGGACAATGGATATGGAAGAATCTCATTCACAAGGCCATCATGCATAACTAACTAAACATTGATCCAAAGCAAGATATAGGTAAATAAAGTCTATTATTGCATCAAGAGGTAGTTCTTACAAATGCTTGACAAGGTTTAGACTAATCAAGATGAGCATATTTTGTAATGTCTCAGAGATTTCACTGCTCTTCAAGATCAAAGAGTCCTTGTGAGAATCCAAAGAGAGAGAGAGAGAGAGAGAGAGAGAGAGAGAGAGAGAGAGAGAGAGAGAGAGAGAGAGAGAGAGAGAGAGAGAGAGAGAGAGAGAGAGAGAGAGAGAGAGAGAGAGAGAGAGAGAGAGAGAGAGAGAGAGAGAGAGAGAGAGAGAGAGAGAGAGAGAGAGAGAGAGAGAGAGAGAGAGAGAGAGAGAGAGAGAGAGAGAGAGAGAGAGAATGCCATATAATATCATTAAATGACCTACCACATTTCAATGAATGCTCCACCATCTTTTGATCAAATTAGGGTTAATGTGTCATAGACAAAATAACCTTCATTTTCTCTAATAGTCTTCAAGCTCTTCTCATTAGCTGAGAAAAATGCACTAGAAGATAATAGTTTGCCAAAGGTGGTGAGTCATAATCCTATTTATGAATAAAAACCTTAGGCACCTTGAAAATATATTAAATACTCCATCTACTTTATCTAACCACTAGATCTCTATCTTGGGACTTTACACTATCTTCGAGTTGACCTATTTATGGGGAGAAAATCCTCATATCTATAATTCTGATAGAGACATTAGCATGTTTACTTTTAACATCTATAGGTACTTATTTGTCAAAGCTATAGCTTTATCAAAGGAAAAAACACTTTTACACATCTTGTTTATATGTTTGCATACTCCATATTGAATATATATTTACTATAGATTGAAAACCAATCTCATTTATTAGTTTTTTATATAGTTATCATGCCAATGAATAGATTACATATTACATAGCTTCTTTCCTAAACCATATTAGGCATAAATAGACATATTTTTCTTATAAAAATTATGGAAGCCAAGGACTTATTGTACACGATATTGAAAACATAAGAAAACTGAGTCTACATGCTCTAGATCCTCCAACAGAGGTCTTGACTAAGCTTCAATGGCATCTTTTGAAATATTTTCCTTGGTTTGACCTTAGGTCACATTTTATCTCCATTAATGTCTCCTAGATTCAAATTTTATTATCATTCATTGATCTTGAATCTAGACAATTTAATGTGCTCTATTATATCTTCAAGATCTACTGACTCGTTGACCTCTCACTCACACCATTGATCTTGTCTACTCGGTGAATGCATGCTATTGATCTTTGTTATAATTAATTAAACATGTACCATCGATCTCATTACATGATTACATGCACACCATTGATTTACTTGATAGTTATCATAGTTGTAACACTTGGCAACTGCATATTTATCTTTGAGATTCATTGATTTGTAAACTTCTTACTTGCCATTGATCTACTTTGGTATGATGGATTACACATCATTGATTAGCTTTAGGATCCACTAATGTCATCCTCACCTGATCACTATTGGATCTTTGATATAATTGAACATAGATTATTGATCTTGTTCTAGGCACTTTTTGACTTATTGACTACCCACATGCCATTGATCTATAAATGCATGATCGAATGTGTAATATTGGATCTTTGAGACCCACTGATACTATCCTTGCTTATAAACCATTAGATTTTCTCTAAGCTTATATGATTTGGACACTTGTCATCCCTACATTTACTCTTTTGAATCCAAATGGCTATTTTATGAGGCCTTAACTTGACATCTCTACACATGTTTTTCTCATTAAGGATTTTTAAATCTAAATGGTTAATTGCTGTAGCTTTAACTTGACATCCCCATACATGTTTCATTCTACTTGTTCAAATTTGAGAACTTAGATCTTGAGATAAACAACTCATCAAGACATGAAATTTGTAGAGAATGTTAAAATCATGAATAACCTCATTTTTGTGCAATCTTTTGGCTCTGAGAAGCCTCATAAGTGAACTTATGAAGTGTGAAACGAAATTAACCTATCTATTTTTACATGACATTTGATGATGATCTGGTCCATATTGTTTACTTTCTCAAGTTATTTGGTCAATTAGGAACTCTACTTAGCTGATCTATCCAATTAGAAGATTTTTATGTGGGCTAAATTTGGCCAACATATTTGGCAACTCATAGGGAAGCATGCCCACTATGCTTGAGAACCTAGACTAGTTGCCTTGTCTGATCCATTGGGCATGGAGTCATAAGCTAATATGAATTGAGTAAGGCTATCCATTTATTGAAAACCCTCTCTTGAAGCAACAAAGACCAAAAGAAACAAAATAAAAAATATTTCCCAAGGAACTTTGGAAAAGGAAACACACAATAGGAAAGGAACCTAACGTAAACAATGTAAGGGCAACTAACTTACTAAACAAATATGCACACATGCTCTTAGATAAAAACACAAAATCTATTTTAATGTATACAATATATTATAAAAATTCATAAGGACCTCCCTCCTAGGTCAAATGGGAAACATTTAGTATCATTCACTTGTAACAAACCAAAATGAAAAATACCTTGTTTTGGAGGTACTAGAATTGGTGAACCAAGCAGCTTGATGGCCAATATTTTTGATATACTCTTTAGCAAATGAAATAGAATAAACATGTCTCTAATTTAGACATACTAGTCAAATTATTCTAAGCTTGGTTCATGTTGGACTACAAGAGCACTTGCTTGATGTTGCACATCACTCTTAAGAAAGCCTTATATGAAGACTTCATTTAGGCTCTTAGGAGCAATTACACTTGGTTCAATTAGTGGTTAAAAAAACATGTTATTCCATCTTGTCCTTGTAAAAATTAGGACTAATCATGCTTAGATAAGCATGATCATAATGTTTTAGAGGAAGGACATGTCTCTTAGCCTCTTCAAACTCATTGGTTATGGCATTGAATTGATGCCATAACTCTTTAGGCTCTTCACTAATATTCTTCTCAAACTGTATAACCTAAGCAGTTGAGATGTTTATTTCATCAACCTCACTCAAGATTTCATCTTGTTCTTCAAATGAAAATGAGAGTTTATTTGACCATCCAAGGTATGAAATATCACACTTGTCTTGATCAAGATCTAATCTACTTTCTTTTGGCTCCAACATATTAGGGCTATCTTTAACTAACACCTCATCTTGAAGTGGACCAACTTATGGTACCTAGTTCTGATCCTTTTCTTTATCTATGTATAATGGACCTTAAGTATTCTATTCATGGTCTACCCCATGTTTAACTTGATGATTGTCTTCATTAGGCAAGTTTTCAACACTAAGTTACCCCATTTCACTCAAGAAATCCAAGCACAAATGCTGCCATTAATTTTCTAAATCACTTGAGCTACCCTTCACATCTATAATAGGTTCATGAAGGTTGTCCTCTTTCTTCTCATCATGATCTTACAACTTGAAAGCTAAAACATACTCTTCCTTATGAAGTGGGCTACCTATCATGATTTACTCATCATATACACTTGAATTATCCTCTTCAGGCTCACTTATGACAGCAAGATCCTCCTCTATCCTTTTTAAAATAGGATCTTTATCCAAGAGGGAGATGGTGGGAGGGTGAAGAATTTCACCTTGCTTACAACTTAGGAGAGTGTCCTTCTATCTAGGGATTTTGAATGGCTTCTTTGGTTTCTCTTAAACTGGTGCTTGGACCTCCACAACCAACACCTCCTCTTTCTTCTTTATGCCCTTTTGAACTGATTTCCACGATGGAAATGAGTATGGAAAAGACACTTTTTATTCTTTTTGAATGGTTATAGGAGAGGGTGGCCTCACAAGTGAGGGCATGACATAGCTAGGGTTGAATGTGTTGTAGAATATACATAATGAAATAGCTTCATGATCTTGAGTGGGAATGGGCGTAGGGGTAGGATAAGGCAAACTAATTGGCTTAGGCTTGACATACTCTTTCTCCTACTATTCAGACACCTTTTTAATGGATAATACCCACCCTTTCGATTATTTATTCTCAACTTGTGGATATTCTTCTTCAATTAGTGCCCACACATTCTAAAACTCTTACAAGAAGATCCTTATCCCATCCATGACATTAATGGGGAATTTTTATTCAAGCTTAACCCCTTCATTGATTTTCATGATTGTTCTACCTTGGTCTAGTATTGCCTCTCTAAGTTTTGATAAGGATGGACCTTGAAAAGCTTGACTAGGGGGTTGATCAAGAACTCTTGAAGGTTGAGATTGAGGATTTTAGAAGGGAGAGCACACATAAAACTGATCCAAATGAGCCTACTACTCTTCATAAGATATAAATAAACTATTTGAATTTTGGATCATGCTTCTCATCATTATTATGTCCTCATTATTAAAATATGACCATTATTCACCTTCACAAACTGACCATCTATTCTTGACCAACTAAAGAGCACTCCTTACCTCTTATAGAACATGGATAGGGATGACTGGAGAAAACCCCAAACCCCTACCAATATCCCTTATCAACTTCATATAAATTGATAATGATTTCTTGACTCCTGATAATGATGTGAAAGGATAAGCTTGGTCTTGACAAGGAGAATTAGAAGACTAATTTGAATTCAAAGGAGGCTAACCTTGGTCATATGTAGGGGTGGGAGAAGGACAAAAGGCCATCATAGGGATGATAGGTTGTTTAAGGGCCATTTAGGGGGATACATAAACATTATTTTCATGATAAGTATGATGTTGAGGTAGAGAATAATCATAATGATCAAAATATGGTTGATTTTACATACCAGATTATAATGATTAGGCACTTAGTTAGGCTACTTAAACTAGATGATAGATGCTGAGAGTCACCATTGATGTTTGAACACTTGCCTCTAAAGGCTGATTAGATGAAGAAAACATCAAAACTATTCACTAATGAATAATGTAGTAAGTCCCACCAGGCATGTCAAAAATTGTTATGACATTAATCTACACCCTTGTAGAGAGTTATTCAGGATCCCTCTGACTAATCCATAATATTGGGACAACCCAAAGATATGGGTAACCTATGATGGGGCTAAACCTTTGGAGAAGGATGACTTCCTTCTAATGAATCACCTAAAATAATATTGTCATAGGGAAAAGGGTTAGAAAGGGGAAAAGGGATCCTAAAAAAGCTAATAAGGTGATGCACCAAATAAAAATGGGAAACTCCTATAATATTGAACCCACACTATATCAATAAAAGATAATGCTAGCTCACACAACCTCATATACTAACTGATTGCATAAGTATTTCTTGGACAAAGTTTAGGTAGAACACTAATCTAGACCTAAAATAGCTTGAAAACACCCTAAAGGAGGTTAGAAAGGAGGATAATGGATATGGAAGAATCTCCTTCACAAGGCCATCATGCACAACTCACTAAACACTAATCTAAGGCAAGAGATAGGTAAAGAAAGTCTATTATTGCATCAAGTACAAATTCTTGATAGGTTTTAACATAATCAAGATGAGAATATTTTGCAATATCTCAGAGAGTCCCCTACTCTTCAAGATCAAAGAGTCTTTATGAGAATCCAACATTAGAGAGAGATGTGATATAGGAGAAAGGGAGAGAGAATGCCATCAAAAAGCATTAAATGAGCTACCACTTTTTTATGAATGATCCACCATATTTTGATCAAATTAGGGTTAATGTATCATAGATAAATTAGCCTTCATTTACTCTGATAGTCTTGAAGCTCTTCTCATTGGATGAGAAAAATGCACTACAAGACAATAGTTTACCAAAGGTGGTGAGTCATGATCCTATTTATGAAGAAAAACCCTTAGGTACCTTGAAAATCTATTAAATGCTCTAGCTCTAAACACAAAATATCCATCTTGGGACTTTATGTTATCTTCTAATTGACCTATTTATGGGGACAAAATCCTCATATCTATAATTTTGATAGAGCCATCACCATGTCTACTTTTAGTGGTTATAGGTACCTGTTTGTCAAAGCTATAGCTTTGTTCAAGGACAAGACACTCTTACACATCTTGTTTATATCTTCACATACTCCATCTTGAATATAGATTTACTATAGATTGAAAACCAATCTCATTTATTGGTTTTCCTATAGCTATCATGTCAATGAATAGATTATAGACTACATAGATTCTTTCCTGAACCATATTAGGCATAAACAAACATATTCTACTTTTGAAAGCCAAGGACTTATTATTACAATGTTGAAAACACAAGAAAATTGAGTCTACATTCTCTAGATCCTCCAATAGAGGTCTCGACTAAGCTTTAATGGCATTCTTTGAAATATTTACCCTAGTTTGACCTTAGGTCATATTTTTTCTCCATTGAAGTCTCCTAGCTTTGAATTTTAATATCAACCATTGATATTGAATCTACACAGTCTAATGTGCTCTACTATATCTATGGGATCCACTGAGTCATTAACCTCTCACTCATACCATTGATCGCATCTACTTAGTGAATGCATGTTATTGATCTTTGTTCTTCCTAATGAAATGTGCATCGTTGATCTTGTTACTTGGATTAAAAATGCACCATTGATTTACTTGATAGTTAATGTAATCATGACACTTAGAAACTACATATTTATCTTCAAGATTCACTAACTTGTTGACTTATTGCTTACCATCAATCTACTTTGTTATGATGGATCATGTGTCATTGATCATCTTTAAGACCCACTGACATCATCCTCACTCACTCATCATTAGATCTTTTAATTTGATTGCATATAGACTATTGATATTTTTCTAGGCACTTTTTAACTTATTGACTACCCATGTGTCATTTATCTATGAAGGCACGATCGAATGTGTGATGTTGGATCTTTAAGACCCACTAACACTATCCTCACCCACACATTATTAGATTTGATCCAAGCTTCCATGATTTGGACACTTGTCAGACCCACATTTACTCTTGTAAATCTAAATGACTATTTTATGAGGCCTAAACTTGATGCCCCCATGCACGTATTTCTTTTTAAGTATTTTTAAATCCAAATGGTTAATTATTATAACTTTAACTTGACATCCCCAGACACATTTCATTCTGCTTGTTCAACTTTGAGGACTTAGATCTTGGAATAGATAACTCATCAAGACATGAAATTTGTAGAGAATGTTCAAGGCATGAATAACCTCATGTCCATGAAAACCTTTGGCTCTAAGAGGCCTCCTAAGTGAATTTATGAAGTGTGCAACAAGATCGACCTATCCTTTTTTCCATGACATTTGATGATGGTCTGGTCCATCTTATTTACTTATCAAGTCATTTGATCATTTGGTAAATCAATAAATCTACTCAAATGATCTATCTAGGTAGAATATTTGTATGTGGGCCAGATTTAGCCAACAATACCTAAGAGAGGCATCCATATAACTCTAACACATGCATAAATATGACATGGAAAAATCTAAAAAAATCCTCCATAGCTCCCATGTCAGTAAGGAATTCAGGTGGATGGATAAGTGGTGGTGATAAATAAAGGTGGTAGTGTTGAGGTCAACATACCCCCATTTATAAAAAATGGGGACCCTTCTTTTAGATTGTGAAAATTTATACCTTAAAATCAAAAATTGACTTGATTAGAGTATCACTAGCATGTTTGCACATTGTCTTTATTTGAAGATCATCTACACCTAGTTCTCATTTCTATTAATTAACATGTTTTTAAGTGATCATGGTTTTACCCTTTCTAATGTTTCTAATGATTGTTGATTATGTTTTTGAATTGCAGGTTCAATGGATTCTCATTTGGGAATGAACATGTTTTGGGTTTTTGTGCTTCAATGTTAAATTGATATTTTACTAGCCTTTCATTTGTCAAATATTAATTGAATCTATTTTAAAAAAACCCTAGTCTAATGTTTAACCTAGGTCCCTTTTGAATTAAATTCAAAGTTGGTATGTGCGAACACTTTATATTGTCATGGACTTAGTCTAATTTTTATCCTACGTCTTAGTCATGTTTATTAACATGACCAAACCTTAGTCTAAACATTTTCAGGCTTGGTACCTTTATGTCCCATGGCCCCTTGGTCTCTTTTATTATTAACATGGTCTACGGAATCACATTGCCCCCTTTCACTATGTTCTAAACTTAGCTTAAGATTTAATCCTAAGTTTTTAATTCATGTTTATTAACATGAATAAAAACCTTAGTATTAAGACTTTACCCTAAGTTCTTTATATTACCCAAGCTCCAACTTAATTATTTTCATTATCCACATGAACCAATCATGTCCAACCTAATGGATCAAAATATGACAATACATGTTTGCTCACTTGGAGATGATCTAATGATGCAACATCAAAATTAAAATGTCAAAGGTTCTAAGAGCTCCATGAGAGTGATAATTGTCACCATCTCGGTGGGCTACCTAAAAATCTAATAGAGAACATAGGTTTGAAATGTCAAAGGGTTCTAAGATTAACATGAGGGTGATAAGTGTCCCCATCTCAGGAGCTCAAATGATAGATCAATGGTCTATAGGCCCTTTTAGAGTCAACAAGTCAACAAACCAAGAGCCCAAAATCCTACCAAGTGGTAGATCCATTTTTAATTACACCAGGAACACTTTAATTAAAACCTTATCCTAAGGTTTTTAATCATGTTTATTAACACACATAAAACCTTAGGCTAAAAGTTATATCCTAAGTTTTTTTTTGAGGGGCTCGTTTATTATATTCTAAGCTTAACTTAAAATTTATACTAAGTTTTAAATTATATTTATTAATATAACATAACTTTAGGATAAGCCTTTATATATTTCTAAAGACCTTATTAAGTCTATTTTATGTTCGAAGGAACAGAGTGAACCCAAAAATGACAAGTGTCAAGATTGTGGGGAGTCAATAAGAAAAGCATCAATATCTACAGTGCCCATTAACATGAGCATAGATGATCTGAAGGTGCATGATTAGAGTTGAAAAGTCAAGTTACAGTCCTAGGTTAAAGTTTGAGCATGGTCCTATCAATCAACAACACATGGCTAAGAGTGCACTTGCTGATCAATAGTGTGTGTTAAGTTAAGATATCAATGAAGCCTTAGGATAAGTGAGAAGGTGATAAGTGTCACCACTATAAGAAAATTTTAAGAAGATCCTACAGAGTGCATCGATACATGCAACCAAGATCTGATGGTGTGAAAGGAAAGTTAACTTTTCAAAAAACTTAAGCCAAATGAGAAACTACCACATGGAGAAAGGGTGCTAGCCTGATAGAGACTAATTGTGCAAAATAAAGAAATCCCATGGAGATACTAAATGGTATGATCTCAGTGCTAGGTATAAATATTGACTAATAACATTTTACTTGTTACATCTAGATCAGCGGTGTGAGGTAAAGGTGTAATTCTCAAAGGGCCCTGATCTAATGAAATAGTAACATGGGAATAAAGGACAAATGGTCATATTTTAAACATTGATGAGTTATGTGACATGATGGAGCCACATAAGTGCCAAGTCAGATTAAGAGATCTCATGGGCTTAGAAAAGAAAAGGTATTAATACAAAGATCTATGTGAAATATAAGGCATAAAGCTCACATTATTTGAACTAGTTGCCACCATTAAAGAACTATGAAAACCTTTAGAAAAGCCCTAGCATATACATAACCCCTAATTTGACCTTGTGATATTTGTAACTAAGATAAAGAGACTATAATTATAGTCTGTGCAAGAATTAAGAACCATAAAAGAAGCATTAGAAAGGGCTGATAAAGATCTCAAGAACATGGCAGATCAAGAAGATGAACTTTTCATGGTGCCTATAGCTAATCTTAAGTAAATTGATGAGCAATATAGAAGGGTAATGAAGACTCTTTCACAATAATATGATCTCAGATTCAATCCAATTGATTTAGAATATTCTATTATATGGAAACATTGTATATTTTTTTTGAAAATAGAATATTCTTTTGTAAAGGCATGTACATCTTGTAAAGCACATTGCCTATGGGTTAGTCTATTAGGGAGTATCTAGAACATTGTAAAAGGGATAACTATCCCTGACACCTATCCATTTTCATGTTGAGAAGGAATGACTGGCATATCTCATGAATGGTATATATAAAGTAGGTATTGCTCATTATAAAAAGAGGAGGGGGTACTTAGAGCCAAAATTACTTTGTAAACTTGGAGCAAGAAGTATTATCAAGGAATTCTATATAGTTTGTCCAATATTTGTCTATGTGTTTGCTTTCATGGCTAATTCCTCAGTTATCTAGTTTGATATTTAGATTTGAATTATTTTTATGGATGATATATGTGCACATGTTAATGTAGAGTTGTCAATTTGGGATTACACTAGTTGATTGAAAGTTCTTAGGTTTACTTCACTTTTTTTTCTCTTCTTGCATCTAGACTAATGCTATTTTCTTACAAGGGTAAAATTCTTAAATTAAATCTTGTTCTTATTTGCCTTATGTTTCCTCAGACATTTGCTAGATATATAGTAGGATTTATGCTTATGCAATTTCATGCTATATATTATTTTAGTGCATGTATTGATAAAATTTAAGCTCTATCACAATGTCTAGATTGAAGACTAGAAACACCTTTTTTCTTCCCTACCCTTCCTTTTTCTCCTTTTTGACCATATCACTTTAGTTTAGCTTGTCACTATAAATATCCATGATAGCTTAGGGTTTATACTTTAGGGTTTAGACATCATTCATTGGACTTAGTTTAGATCAATTTAATTTTAACAAATATTTAGGACCATGGTTACTCCCAACAACCATTTACATGTTCATTTTGTGAAATAATCATTTAGTTTGGCCGCTACTCCACTGTAGATCTTAATAAGATCACAACTAGTAACTTATGCAATGGATTCTTTGGATCTATAAATGAGAAGTGTTTCTTAAAAAATATATATGTTGACTTGGTGATACACATTAAGGAATCAACAATAAAATTAGCACTAGAATGAGGGCCTAAGCTAAAGCTTTGTAAATTTGAAATATCTTTCCTAATTTTGGTGAATTCTATTCAAAGATTGATATATTCTTTGAATATTTGTGTCTATTTTATCATATTTGTGTAAAAGTCATTTATATTAATGATTTTAGACTAGTATTTATGTTTATTTAGACAAATATAGATGTTCTTTAAAGATCCATGAGTAATCATGGTAAAGATAGCTTAAGATCTATACATCCAAGGTGTTTGAGGTTAGTAATAGTGATTTTGTTCAAATATTGATAGATAATTTGCATATTTGTGTTTTTGTGTAAAGGTCATTCATATTCACGTATTTGGACATATATTTGAGCTAATTTAGTTAAAAATTGATGTTTTTTATGGTTATTTATACATATTTGTGAAAAATTTGCTTAATGTGAAAGTTTGATCATTGTTCTTTATAAATATAAGACTTACACATTCTATTTTAAATAGGGTTCAAAGCTTACAAGATGGACTGCCACAAGTAAGATCCTCATCTAGGTATGGCATGGTTGGGTGGATCTTCTATCAATGTGCTTGGCTAGGTACATGAGTTACCAAGAAAACCTGAAAGGTATTTGCCTTCATTCAATCCTAATAATGTTATCATAACTAAAGAACATGTTAAAATCTTTAAGGCTACTTTGACACTTTTGACTGTTGTTCATGAAGATGCAACATGTAGATTGTTTCCATTTACTTTCAAATATGCTACATATGAATGGTTCCTTAACCTACTTGAGAACTACATTATTAGTTAGAATAAATTTAATGATTACTTCATTGACCAATTTGGTAAAATCATTAGTCTATGCATTATATATCAACAATTAAACATTGTTAAAAGAGATCCGAATGAGCCCATAAGAGCCTTTAATGCTAGATTTCAAAATATGTTCAGTAGAATCATAACTCCTTATAGACCTGATGATGTTTAAGCCTTATAAATTTAAAAGGATGCTTTGGATCCCATGACTTCTATGTTTCTTAAAAGGTCTACTGGAGTCATAAGCACCTTAGCATTAGCTTATGCTGAAGTTATAATAATCAATGATCAAATGCAGTTTCAAGGTCAGCTTGCATATACTATTCCAAATGTCAACCCCAATTTCCTAGTACTAAATATCATTCCTAATACCAATCAGAGTGTGTCTACCTTAAATTAGACACTAGTCTTGAACCAATTTCCCTTAAGCCAAGCCCATCTTGGCTAAAATTTGGGGTTCTTGAATAATGCTACAAATGGATTTCATCCATAGGGATAGAGAGATTTAGTACCCACTGTTCATAATAATCAGGTTCATTACTCAAAAACATCAAAGAATGAAAATGAATCCATACTTAAGATGGTTCAAAAATTGAGCACTAATTTTCTTCAATTACAAAATCAAGTGGGAAATACTAGGGAAAACTTCAATATAAACTATGCTTCTCAAAGGTTCAATAGACCTACAAATAAGTTTCATGATAAAAAAAATAATAAGTCATCTAAAAATGTACATGAAATGAATATTTATGATATAGGTCTAGATGATTAGTGTGATGTATTTGAAGTATATCAAAATGAAAAAGATACATATGAACCTGTGTTTAATCAATATAATGTTACAGAGACATATAGATTTGCAAGGACATCTAAATCCTTCATGGTACATGATTTTGATTTTCCATTTAAAAAATAAAATAAACCTAAAGATGATTTAGAAGAAGGAATAGCCATTCAAGATGAGTAGCCTCATGAACAAGATCAGATACAAGATGACCTCTCTTCAGAAGATAGATGTGAAGACAACTCATATGAGGTCATTGCTGAAATAGAGAGTACTTTTGAAGAAGTTGACCAGTGGAAATATTTATACCAAGATTTTTTAAAATAAATTGAGGTATTCCAAGATAACAATGTCATTTTGGAAATCCCAAAGCAAGATGAGGTGGGACTCGATTGAATAAAGGAGACACCATTCTGCACAAAAGGTATAGATGAAATAAGTGTAGCAGATCAATAATTTTCATATGACACCTTAAAAAGGTTGAAAGTAGGTGATTAACTTGATTTAAATGGTAAGGTTTCAAATTAACTTCATTCCCTTTTAGTTGATCATGATGAAATAACCTTTTGGGATGACTTGGAAAGTTTTGGTGCAAATATTGGAAGCCCATCTCCACCTCAAACCAAATTTAATGAAGACATCAGTATAAGAATGCTAGCTGAGCTACCATCATTGGATGAGGATGATATAAGTCAATATCAATATATGAATGAAGGATAATTATCACTCTTGATGTAATATTAAAGGATTTGGGAAGAAGATGATTGAGTTTTAGATTCATATCTTCAATCTAGGTACTGGAGAATGGAGATGAGGAATCAAGATACATCATCCATAAGGCAAAAGTATATGAGTGTTCCTATCCAAAAGAAGAATATATTGAATGGAAGAAATCATGTTTCAATCTTATGTAGTGGACTAAATAACTTTCCATTTGATCCTGGAGGTAAGTCCCTTGTGAATTTAGTGTAGGGCTTAGTCTAGTTTCTTTCCTTCCTATCCCTTGTTTGTAAGTAAGGTTTATAAATATTTATTTGCTTGTTATTTATTTGTTTGATGTGTTTGATTTTTATGCTTTGTTCCTTGCTTATAAATAAGTCATTTTGGACAGCCTTCAACTCAAAGTTAACCTAATTGCTCAATAACTTCTCAGTTAATAAATGTAGGTATGACTTCTCAACGTTGGTTGATCATGGATTGTTGAAATATGAGCTTAATGTTATAGTTAAGAGAAAATAGAAAAGACTAATGGATATGTTGATTTTTCCTTGATATTTTAAGCCTTGTTATAATCTAAGCTTGATTATAAGTAGGATTTCACATGTGAGATGAAAGCTTGGATCATTGAAACATAATGATGTTTGCACTTAAAAAACATCAATTACCTAAGATAAAGTTTATAGCCAAAGATGATTATCTGAAGATCAAACATTTGACCAAATCCTAAAACCTAGCTAATTTGGTTCCCAACATTTGCTAGAAAGTCAAAATAGCCAAAAAATATAGAAAAAAGATCTTATTTCAAAATTCAAAAGGCTTTATGAGTAGAGGTGATTCTGGTAATCTCCATCAGGGCTATGGATGCCTAGTGGGTAGTGGAACAAGGCCTTGAGTGGAGTCAAATGTATCTCTATCAGGGCTATGGATGCCTGGATAGTAGCAAAGCAATGCCCAAGCCTTCCCTATACAAAACATGGTTATTAATGAACATCTAAACGTGTTATAAGTTAGTGTTAATGGTCAAGGTCATGAATCTTGAAGTTGTTCCCTAAATCCCAAGGGAAACAGTAAGTGGAATCAAAACACACACACAATGTGACTAAGTTTTGATGTTTGAATCTAATTTTGCATTTGTAATATTTATTTTAATCATGAAATGAAATTAATATGGCTACTTAATTAGGTGGAATAAGTAGCCTAGTTATTAATCTAAACCAGAGTCTTTAAATTCTAACATATTGTTATGTTTCTCCCATAAGTTATCATTTATTGAGGTCAACATACCCCCATTTTTAAAAAATGGGGACCCTTGTTTTAGATTGTGTAAATTTGTACCTTAAAATTGAAAATTCACTTGATTAGAGTATGACTAGCATGTTTGCACATTATCTTTATTTGAAGATCATTGACACCTAGTTCTCATTTGCATTAATTGACATGTTTTAAAGTGATCATGGTTTTAACCCTTCTAATGTTGCTAATGATTGTTGAATATGTTTCTATATTACAATTTCAATGGAATCTCATTTGGGAATGAATATGCTTAAAGTTTTTGTGCTCCAATATTAAATTGATTTTTTACTAGCCTTTCATCTATCAAAGATTAATTAAATATATTTAAAAAACCCTAGTCTAATGTTTAACCTAGGTCCCTTTTGAATTAAATTCAAAGTTGGTACATGGGAATGCTTTATATTACCATGGACTTAGTCTAATTTTTATCCTAAGGCTTAGTCATGTTTATTAACATGACCAAACCTTAGTCTAAAATTTTTCTTGCCTTGTCCCTTTATGTCTCATGCCCCCTTGGTCTATTTTATTATTAGTATGGTTTAGCTAATCACATGGTCCCATTTCACTATGTTCTAAACTTATATTAAGATTTAATCATAAGGTTTTAATTCATGTTTATTAACATGAATAAGAACCTTAATCTTAAGACTTTACCCTAAGTTATTTATATTACCCAAGCTCTGACTTAATTATCTTCATTATCTATAGGAACCAATCATGCCCAACCTAGCAGATTAAAATATGATGGTATGCATTTGCTTTCTCGAAGATGATCTAATGATGCAATATCAAATTTGAAATGTCAAAGGGTTGTAAGAGATTTATGGGAGTGAAAAGTGTCACCATCTCAGTGACCTACCTAAAAATCCAATAGAGAGTGAAGGTTTAAAATGTCAAAGGGTTATAAGATTGACATGAGGGTACAAGTGTCACCATCTCAGGAGCCCAGATGATAGTTCAATAATCTGTGGGCCTTTCCCAGAGTCAATAAGTCAATAGACCAAGAGCTCAAGATCCTGCCAAGTAGCACATCTGTGTTTAATCAGACTAGGAACACTTTATTAAAACCTTATCCTAAGGTTTTTAATCATGTTTATTAACACAAATAAAACCTTAGGCTAAAAGTTATATCCTAAGCTTTTTTTTAAGGGGATATTTTATTATATTCTAAGTTTAGCTTAAAATTTATACTAAGTTTTAAATTGTATTTATTAGTATAATAAAACTTTAGGCTAAGGCTTTATAGATTTCCCAAGACCTTATTAAGTCTATTTTATGTTTGCAGGAATAGAGCAAACCTAGAAATGACAAGTGTCAAGCTCAAAGGGAGTTAATAAGTCAAGCATCAAGATCTATGATACACAATAACTCAGGGATAAATGATCTAATGATGCGTTATCAGAGTTGAAAAGTCAATCCATATTCCCAATTTAAAGTTCAAGCATGTTCTCATTGATCAATGGCACATGGCTAAAAATACACCTTCTGATCAATGATATGTGTTGAGTCAAGACATTAACGAATCCCCAAGATAAGTGAGAAGGTGATAAGTGTCACCACTATGGGAAATATATAATAATATCTAATGGAACATGTCGATCTGTGCAGCTAAGATCTAATGGTGTGAAAGGAAAGTTGACTTTTCAAAGAAATCATGCCAAATAAGAATCTACCACATGATGAAAGGGCACTATCCCAATAGAGACTGACTATATAGAGTGCATAAAGCCTATGGAGCTACCAAGTGGCATGATATCGGATGATAGGTACAAATATTAACCAATAAAATTTGATTTTCTAGATCTATATCAATGGTGTGAGGTAAATGTGGAATTTTCAAAGGGCCCTAATCTAATGAAATGGTGACATGGGTACAAAGGATAAATGGTTATATTTTAAACATTAATGAGTTATGTGACATGGTGGAACCACATAAGCACCAAGTTAGATTAAGAGATCTTATGGGTTTGGATAAGTAAAGGTATAAATATGAAGATTTACGTGAAATCTAAGGCATGAAGCTCACATTATTTGAACTAGATGTTGCCATTAAAGCACTATGAAAACCTTCAGTAAATCCCTAGCATATATGAGAGCCCTAATTTGACCATGTGATCTTTGTAATTAGGATAAGGAGAGTTGAATTATAGTCTATAAAATAAGTAAGGAGCATAAAAGAAGCATTAAAAAGGGCTGATAAAGATCTCAAGAACATGGAAAATCAAGAAGATGAAATCTTCATGGAGCCTATTGTTAATCTAAGGTTAATTTATGAGCAATATGGAAGGGCAATGAAGATTATTTAGCAAAAATAGGGAACTGTAATAGTAGGGTCTCAAAGTTAATCCAATTGACTTAGAATATTCCATTGTATGGAAACATTATATTTTTTTTGAAAATAAAATATTCTTTTGTAAAGATAGGTACATATTGTAAATCACATTACCTATGGGTCAGTCCATTAGGGAATATCTATAACATTGTAAATGGGACAACTATCACTAACACTTGTCTAGTTGCATGTTGAGAAGGAATGATCGACATATCTCATGGATGGTCTATATAAAGGAGGTATTGCCCATTGTAAAATGGGGGGTCCTTAGAGCCAAAATTACTTTGTAAACTTGGAGTAAGTAGTACAAGAAATAAATTTTACAAAGTTTATCCAATATTTATTTGTGTGTTTTTTATTGTGGCTACTTCCTTATTTATCTGGGTTGATATTTAAAATTGAATTGTTATTGTGGATCTTAGATGTGTATATGTTAATGCAAAGTTGTGAATTTGGGCTTATACTAGGTTTATTTAAAGTTTTTATGTTTACTAAATTTTTTTAGGTTTACTTTGCTTTCTTTGCTCTTCTTGCATCTGGGATAATGCTATGTGCTTGTAGGGGTAAAATTCTTAGAGTAAATCTTGTTCTTATTTGCATTACATTTCCTTAGACATTTGATTGATATATATTAGGATCTATGCTTATGTAATTTCAAACTATATATTGGTTTAGTGCATGTCTTTATGAAATTTAAGCTCTATCATAATGTTTGGATTGAAGACCAAAAAAATCATTTTTCTGCCCTACCCTTCTTTTTGCTCATTTTTGACCAGATCACTTTAGTTTAGCTTGTCACTATAAATATCCATGCTAGCTTAGGGTTTATACTTTAAGGTTTAAACATCATTCATTGGAATTAATAGATAAATTTCATGTTCATAAATATTTAGGACCATGGTTGCTCCTAATAACCATTTACATTTTCATTTTATGAAACAGTTATTTAGCTTGGCCACTACTCCACTGTAGATCTTGGGAAGATCACAACTAGTAACTCATGTAATAGATTCTTTGGATCTAGAAATGAGAAGTGTTTCTTAAATAGTATATATGTTGACCTAGTGATACAAGTTTAGGCATCAACAGGTAGCTAGGATTTGATTAGATGTTTAAAGAAGCTAAGTTATATCCAAATTAAAATCAAAGGTAGTGGACTAGTGGTAGAACATGCACACATGCCTCTTCTTTCTATATGAGTGTAATTATAACCTCAATACACATAAAAATTATTGAGATATCCTAGAATGACCTTTTAACTACTTCTATGATCAGCTTGTCAACCCGAATTGAATAAGAAAGGATCACAATAGCTCTTGCATAGAATCTAATTCTCTTGAATTTTGAGCATCAAATTTTGAATTAAGTTCCTATCTACCATATTAATTATTGAATTAATTATGAAATATATTATTTAAATCTATATAAACCCCAATTTTTATCATGAAAAGGATCCCTATCCTTTGTATAACAAAAATTTACCCATTCAAGTTTGTAATATTGGCTTAAGATTTAGAATTAATGAGAGCTAAATCATTTTTATATCATGATCTATGTTATATATGCACTAAAATTTATTTATATTTTTCTATGGATGTTTCTCCCTCTCATTCATCCTCCCTTTATGCCTTGGTACAAAATTGAGATCCCTTGCAGGTCACACACTATGTATACATGGGTCTGTATAGACATTGTTTATCGAATGTTTGTCATCCATCTCAATGTTGTATTGTGTTTTGATACCTATGTGTGAAACACTTATATAGTGAATGGTTGATTTGAGGACCACAACTTTTAATTATTTAGTTTTATTGCACCATCAAGTAGGTGAGGTGGTCTCTCTATTCTTAATGGATCACCACTTCCCATTTTAGCAAGCCTTTTACCTGATCTCATCCCTTTTCATTTGTTAATATTAGGTTTATCATTAACTATAAATCTCCTTTCTACTCTTTATAGGTCTATGTGCTAGTCTTAAAGTAGGTGCACTTAGATTAGAAGGAAACCAACCTTATTTGGAGGTTGATCCCAAGTTGTGCAAGGGTCTCATGCCTTGGAGATGTTCCCATTATTATGACAAGACATAGGATATTATGCATGCATTGGTAAGATTGAATACATACATACCCTATGATGAGTACTTTTATACCCTATGTAAAGTGATCATGCCCTGTGCCCATATTCAATCATATCCATGCAAAAATCTATCCATGGGTACACATTTTTAATGATAATAGTGCCTAAAAATTCTCTATCTTTGTAGAATTCTAAGGCTTCTTTCTATAGACACTCCACTTTTATCATTTACGTATCAAAAATACAAAATGGAATGACTTCTCACAATTACACATAGACTAGTCCAAATTCATCTAATCTACGAGTCTGAATTCATCTTGGGTCATCTATAGGTGAGATAGTTCATTGTATTAGGTCTTTTAAATTATCATTCTAGTCATTTTATCTAGTTAATTCTTCTACCTGATGAATTTACTAATTCACCTTCTCTAAATCAATTTTCTAATCAAATTCCCCACATTATATTAATTAAATTAATCTTTGATTAATTAAATTAATCATTATTCTAATCATAATTTTATGCAAATGGAGTTATAATTTCCTTTCAATTATTAATTCCTCCTTTTCCTTTCAAAATGTATCTTCATTCAAGAAAGAATCTTGAGATCCTATGGGATATTATTTTGTGAGCCAAGTAATTTACTAGATGAATTAATATGCAAGATTATTTTCCACCCCTCATCTTAGAGACAAGATAAAGGGCCCACAATATATCTTGTAAGATATTTCTTGATAATTCTCAACCCTTTATCGTAAAAACAAGATGAAGGGCATAAAATGACTCTCATAAATATATCATGAAGAGAATCCTCCACCCTTCATCTTGAAAACAAGATGAAGGGATCATATTAATCCTTCTTGGATATTTTTAAGATCCATCCTTCTCCCTTCATCTTGAGTAAGATGAAGGGCTCACATTAGTGATCCATGTGCATTATTGATGACTCATTTACAACCATTCATATTGGAAGAAATATAAAGGGTACTCTTTAATCCTAATTTGTTATAAATAAACCTCTATTATTTGTTATTTATGATGATTAAGATTCATAGTGAAGCCCTACCATTTCATCATGCTAACTTATTCATTAAAGGTCATGCTTGTCAACTCAAATTCAAAAATCTTCAAGGAGAGATGGTCCATTTTGGGACATTAACATTGATAAATATTACTTGAAGATACATCCAAGCTGAATCATACACAAATATGAGGTTTCTAATGAAGGTTTATATTATATTGGTTTAATCTTAGCATTGTTAGTTAATATTTGTTTTTTCATGAGGTCTTAGGTGTAGATAATTAGTTCTTCATGCTTAATTTAGTGATTTACAAATATTAAATAAGTACAATTAATGTATTATAGATTTTAACGATACATATGGCACTCCTAGTAGGACTACACAACCCATACCATTATTTTGAGCCCATATAATAATATTCCTTTGCTATAAATCTCATTATTTTAGATATTTATGTTCATTTTTCTCATTATTTTTTATTTTTGTGTATTAGAAAATTTGTTTCATGAAAATGGTGAAAATGTCACTATCTTTTGTTAATCAACAAAATGGCCTTGTTATTATGTGAATTTGTCTTTGGTTTCTATTTTTTGTTTTGTTATATATTTTCATATAGGTTTAATAATCAACTAATTCATGTCTAAAATGGTGAAATTGTTATAAAACACATGAAATTATCACATAATTAGTGAAATAAATCTTGGGTATCACATAGTCTGTTCAACTTACCAATTGGTACAATCATCATAGTTTTGATGAAATTGACTTATATTTTAGTGAATTTTATTTATGTGATCTATTTCTTCCCTATTTTAAATTCTAGTCAAGTTTTATATTTAGTGAAATTGACTTGAAATTTGGAAAAAACACCTTACTAATCGGTGATTTTTTTTTGTGCTCTATTTATTCTCTATTTTGAATTCTTGTAGGTTTTACAATCGATGAAATGGTCATAATTTTTCTCAAAATTATTGAAGAATCAGTGAAATCATTCCAACGTATTTTTATGTTAAATAATGAAATTAATTTATTATCAGTTAAATTAATTTATCATTGGTGAAACTTATTGTTAATTTGAAAAATCACTTTCTATATATGTTTTTCCTATGTTTTATTCTGTGCAGGTTTTTGAAAATAGTGAATTGGCCCTGCTAAATGGTGAATTCACTTCTATGTGTCAAAACTAGAGAGTAGAAAAAAACATTGAAAATCAACTTCCTTCACTTGCCAAAGACCCACCAAGTAAACTACTTACATTATTTGATTGCAAGTTCCAAAAAGGGTGTGGTGATCCATTCAAATATACATTATGTGTTCACATTTCCTTTAGTGATCTAAAAATGAATTCATTTATTGAGTTAGTGATTTAAAATGAATGTAAGTATTTTTAATTTAGTGATTATTAAAATGAATTAATTTTTCAATTTGGTTCTCTAAAAATATGTCCATTTATGTTCATCTTGATTCAAATCTTTTTTTACATGTTAGCTTGTGTGTTTTGTGCGATTCCTTCACACATATGCTCTCCCCTTTGGTAGGGTGACTTAGAAACATGAAGGTAATCATTTGATTTTATCCTAAGAGATTTTCCTACTATGATATTCACTTGACCTTAGTGGGATCCTATGAATCAAAATGTTAATACCTTTCCCTTTTATTTTGGTTGCATGATTGGGATGTCATTACATTCTCATGAGTCCTTAGGGCATGATGACTAGGACATCATCACCCAAAATTTTTACCTACCCTATTATATGATGTGGTATACAAATTGAGTCTACGCCAATGGTATCTTAGATGGAATGTCATTCAGAGCTTGATTTTTTTGGTAGCACTTCATTGAGATCCTTATGGTTGAAGTGGTCATGAAAGGACTAGACCCTTGGTAAATGACCTATTAATTATTGACATCTAATTGATAGATATTTTTATGCCCATGTATCACAAGGTATATTGGGACCATCTAGAAATTCCATGAAAACTTTAGCTTATGACCTTTCAACCATAAAACATTCATTGACGTGGGGCTACAAAACTAATCACACCCAAAGATATCTTTTATGTACAAAACTTTTGAGAGAAGGGTGGGATTAAAACATCACTAATAATTGAAATAATTAATTTGTATAATCTTAAAAGTTTTATCCTCTCTCAAGGCAAGTATAACAAAAAAATCCATGAATGTGGAGAAATGCTGTGTTAGTCACTAAAGTAGGGTTGTCAGATTGAGTGTTTGATTGATCAATTTTGGTGTCAAAAATTTGTCATAATCTATGTACACCTATAAAAGAGGTTTTACTGTATCCATATGCCAAGTCAAAATTATTCCTTTTTAAGCCTAATTTTTTTAAACACATACATTTCATACCTTTATTGTGTGAAATTTTACCGTTATGCTATCCATGTAATTTTGGATCCTTTCTAGTCATTTTATTAAGTATATAGTGCAAAACCATTTCAAAATCAAACTTATTTAGGTCAAAATTTCTAAACTCAATACCATGTTTCTTGTCTTCAGTTTAAGTCCAATGTTTTCTCTGGTCACTTGAAATTCATATTCCTATTTATATCTAGGTCTATTCCAAGTTTAGGTATAATTACTTATGTTTGGGTTATATCATTTGGTTTACAATAATATCTAATATGCCTCATTACACCAGAAGTGATATGGCTTATAATGTTGTTTATGATGATGATTTGGACCCAAGCTCAATAAATCCATACAAACATATTCATGTATCATAAAAATTATCCCCATGATTAAGAGGATTCTATGAATCCACATGATATGGAAGTTCACTAACCTGAGTACGTAGATGTGACACCTACTTACAATGTAGCTCAAACATAATTTGAGCAAGAAATATTTGATAATAGAGATGAAGCTCAGTTGCACTTATTAGAGATGGGTACTAAGGTTATAATTGATTTTACCTTATAGACTTTACATCAAGTTGAGAAATTAAAACCAAAAAATACTATCTAAATTACCAAGTGGAATGATGATTTACCCTTATCTAGTCATGGTCTTTTAGTCATTCAGATATCAAAATTTTTATAAACATCTAGGAAAGGGAAGAAGTTACTTATAGCCTTACCCCAAGTTTAACCTAACATTTTATATCAAATAAAAAAAGTTGGTAAAGTGTTTAATGACCTTATTGCCTTGTTAATTAATCTAGTTTGTGATCCTCCACTTGAACATCAGGTAAAATATTCATTGGTTGATCCATTGCCTAATCTTGAGACATACATTGCTCTTGAGCAACATATACCTATAGATTCTTCACAACAAATTGTAGATAATATCCATTAATATTCACTAGTTATCATCAAGTTCTTATAAATCCTATATTTCAAATTCTATCTTAGCAAATCCCCCCTCAATAGTTATAAAGTTCAAGCCATTCCAAAAAGATTCCTATTGAGACACAAAATATTCCTTCTAATTCCAACCTTCCTTAACACAATTCTTCTAATATTCCATCAAATACTCATTAGGTTTTGTCTAATACACAATAACGAGTTCCTTATGTAGAAAAAGTTACTTCTAATCAATAATGAATTCCTACCCCTTAACAATATTTCCTTAGTGAAAAGTAACAACTTCCTCCTACATAGAAACAAATCTACATTTCAACTTCCAATCACAATCAATACTAATTTTAACCTAACCAATCAAATCCCAATTAATACCAAATTACCCTTAACTAATTCAATTCTAGTGATAAAACTATTAATTGTAATAAGTTCATGGAATGAGTTACCACCAATCCATCTAATTCATAATTTCATTCTCAGTCATATAATCATCCACCTACTTCCCAGAATAATTTATTTTCCTAGGAATTATAGGCTATTAAGGATGCAATATCAATATTACAAGCTGAGAGTCAAAGTCAAAAATATAAGTTGGATCACATATTTTCATACCTATTTGATTCAAGCATCTTCTAGATACCTTTTCTAGCTCATTTTGAGATTCCTAAATTTGATAAATATAAAGGAAAAGGCGACACAAGAGAGCACTTAAGTCTATTTTTAATTTCTTGCCAAGAGGTAAACTATAATAAAAATTTCACACTTCACCTATTCTCATGGAGTTTATCTGGGCCTACTTTATAATGCTTTACACACCTCCCAAAAGGTTCTGTCATAAATTTTGATGATTTATCAGGGAATTTTATCAATAACTTATCATATAACATCGAACATGAAACCATGGTTGACTTGTGTGCTATCAAAAAATGAGGAGGTGAAATTTTTATTACTTATCTTCAAATATGGTGAGCCTTGACTAGTACATTTCCATATGCACTACCTGATATTGAGTTAGTATATATATTTATGACAAATTTGAACTCAGAACTAGCTCTTAACATTGGATTATATTGTCCAAATAATTTTGATGATGTTATTACTTAAGGTGTCCAAATATATAAGGCTCTCATTGATAAAGGACTAATCAAAATATATTCACCAAATCAATCCCAACATCAAAATTAGAATCAAAATCAGAACCAAAATTCAACTCTAAATCTAATAAGTGTGGCCAAAAAGCCCATGCCTTTTAACCATAACAAGAATATGGCTGGGAATGGAGTTACAGAAGCAAGACATTTACACATGGTGCAGTCACCAATAATACAAAAAAATCCTCAACCACAACCACTTTATTTACAAATATAGCCTCCTCAAAGGAATCAATTCAATAAAAGCCCATTTGCTAATTTGGCAGAGCCCATTGAGAATGTATGTCACAAGATACTTGTTGTAAATATGATTGGTTGGTCAAATACCAAACTCTTTGATGAAATTTAACCTAAACCAGAGTGGTATATGGATAATGAATATTGTGAGTATCATTAGGTCAAAGGTCATACAATTTATAGATGTGTGTAACTTCAACATCTCATCCAAGACATGCTAGAAAGAGGGGAAATTGAGTTAAATAATGCATCATCCTTTAATTATGGTTAGAATATGGGGATCTATAAAAACCTATTTGCTCAACATAATACCAATCAACATGAGCAACGACATCAAGAAAATAATAATCATTTTATAATCAGGGTTCCTAGGCTAATAATATTGATTACAATGCTACCCTATATGATTAAAATATAGTGGGATGTATAATAGAACATCACATAGCCATGATCATAATCAATCCCTATTCCCCTAATTCACAACAAACAAATCCCTCTATTCTAGGACTAGGGCCATCTATTTTAGGAGTTCTTCCCCATGATTTTCATCCTCAAGTTATAATACCATGACCTGTTTACTTTGCTTAAAATTCTTGTGTTTTTATTCCTACTCAAGATTGTGCTATTATAACTTGACATCCTTAAATCACCCTTTAAGGGCCTGTATCTTCCTCTACTGATCCTAATCCAACTTCTTATTCTAATCCTATTCTAGATCAATCCAAACCCATGTATACCCATCCTCTTAAGAAGTATGATCTTATGGATCAATTGAATAATAAGTCATCACAAATTTCCATTTTGGATATTTTGTGTACTTCTCAACTTCACAAGGATATATTATATTAAGTCTTGAGCCAATCTTAGGTGCCTAGTGATTTAAATCTTTAGGGTTATGATTTTAATCCATAAGTTGTTAAAGGGTATGAGTATAGTAAATTAGGGTAAAATATGCCATAAATACAACCATTGATTTATAACAAAATTGACCTAGTTTGACCTTTTTAAAAATAGCAATAAATGATGTAAAAAAGTACTTAGAAATTAACTGAGATGGGAGATATGGAGGCTATAAATTATAATAAGGGATGATATAAGTATCAAAGATAGGATCCAAGTGTCAAAACCCTTCTTAGATAGTAGTGCCATAATTGGACAATAGCACTAATGGCATCAGTGTCCTTATTTTGGTTATAATGTCCTCTGTGCAAAATTATTCCATGTTTTTAAGTGCACCCATGTCTGAGTCTGCCAAACTTATTCTTATGCCCATGAGTTTTAATTCCTTATAGGTGACTTATTTTGAATAATTTTATATGTGAACCCTAAACCTCCATGTTTTTAAGGCATTCAGTTGATATAAGTAGCAAAGTGTGATGCTAATGGGGTAAGCTAGACATCTTCAACACCTCACTATGATAATTGTTGTCTGCATACCAATACTCCAAGGAGGGATCGAGCATGATGTAGTTCTCGCCACCTAAGTGTTGGTGAAAGTGAAAGTAAAGCTAATATGAATTCCAATTTTAGTAATTTGAGTGTGCTTGAAACTATAAATTTGAGTAATATGATATTAGGAATGATGTATATGGCTATATGTAGAAGTAAAGCATAATAGGGATTAATAACCTTGATTGTGCATAATGTGTTTTGAGTTTTTTTGTAAAATTTGCATCTAATGGATAATGGGATAAAAGTCATGTGTGTGTGTTTGTGTATATATATATATATATATATATAATTCTAGTGCTTGTGTAGGTCTTAAAAGAGGGTTAGGTTGACCGTAGGTGGTTGTTATTTTTAAAATATATCCATTGGTGGCCAAAGGAAGGAAAAGGATAATAAAACCCAAACTGGGACACTAGCACCATTGGCACTACTATCTCAATTATGGCGCTAGTGTCTAAGTGGTAGAACCTAAGGCACTAAGGGATAAGATGTTAAAGTAAAGGTTTGAAACTAATTTTGGGATGTTTATGGATGCATGTGACCCACATGAAGGTTGGATAAGTGTATAAATAGGCCCTAAGATAGGTCTAGGGATAAGATAGGGATGGATGGTCTCAAGTAACACTCTTAGCACTCAAGTGTCATTTTTAGATGATTACATTCCCCCACTTTTTTTTGGAAATGTGGTAAAGTGAAATGACTAGGATAAAGGAAAAATAAGCATACCTATACTTACCTAAGAGGTGAAGCCCATGAATTTGGTTCTTATTATGTGATGCATGCTCCATTATGTGTCCTAAAAATAAAATGTACATAGATCAACCCTTATTTAAGATATTTCAAAATCAAAAGACAAAAATGAGTAAAGAGATAAGAAAGATAAAATTAATGAATACACTTCAATGGGTATGTGAACCAATGCACAAACCTAGTGATAACTTGTGTGTTTGCATGTAGATAGTGATCAATTGGTGAATAACTTGGACTGAGCTTATGGCTTTCTCAATCCCCATGTGTAGGTGGCTCAATAAATCAATCTAGTTTTGACTCCATCATTGACCACCCATGTTTGGTGGATCATGGCCTATTAATAACTTGGATTAGATTGATGTTGTGTCCAATCCTCTCATGTAGGTGTCTTAATAATTCAATTAGATTATGAATTCATCATTGCCTACCCATGTGTAGTAGATGCATCTAAAACTGAAATTATGCAATGTAACTAAATATGTAACTATAATTAGAACTTTATATATTCAAATTAATAGCCACTCAAGAAATTTGGAATGTAAAATGGCTCTGGGCCACTTTAGAATATTAGTCAGCTCTAGGCCACTCATGAATTCCAACCACTATGAATGAAGTAAGGCATCAATCTGGTGTGTAACTTGGAACATAATGTTTGGTGTGTACAATGAAGATAATGACATGGAGTTTGTCATTCCATCTAATCAACTAGTACATAAGTGAGCATACAAAAATAATGTGACACATATATGCCCCTAAATATGAAATCTCAGTATATGGATTTTGGATTGAGTTATAATAATATATATCTGAGCATTTGAACTAAAATGGGAATGATCACATTGTTCATGATGCCCCCAATATGAGTAAATTGGTATGAATATATGATAAACTAATCTAGAATTAGTAATCTATAACTAAACCTGTGCAAACCTAGACTTTACCTACTTGGCTTTACTGGCCAATCTAAAATTTCCAGAAATTGAGGATACTAGACAACTGCAACTAGTCTATGTGTCACTATTTACCACTATGTTTTCCTAAAACTAATTTATATATTATGTGCATGTGATGAAAATTGTACTCTGAGTGCATTCAAATAGCCTAATATCTATGACAAACCTCTTTGAATTCCCCTATTTTGAGGGGAGTTATTAAAATTATACAAGAACTATCCTTAAAAGAAAAATCCCTATAAAATGTGTGTTAATTAGAGCATAAATGATACCTGCATAATAAACATATATAATATACATACGTGACATCAAAATGTAAGATAATACGAGCATAAGTTTGTACTATAGAATATATGTTAGATATAGAATTCATAAGAATATCAAGATAGATAAATCAATGTATATGAACAACAAATCTGAGTAGTGATAGAGTAACTATCTAGGGGATGGGGCATGATGTCCATCAAGGCATCTAGGGAGGAAGGGGAGATGCATGAGGTTACTCATGGCATCTAAAATTGGAGTGTGTAAGAAGCAAGAGACAAGTGTCATGGAAATGATGCATACAACAAATTATACATACAACACACATGAGGCACACAAAGTAGTCCAAGGGGCCATAATTCAAGGGACATGGGTAAATGTCACTAAATATGAGAAATTAAGACATACATGGACATGTTAAAATTTTCACATACATAAATGTTAGTCAAGTTAGATTAGAGCCACATGAAAAGACATGTTCAAATTCATAAAGACATGGGCACATGTCCAAAGTATACATACGATGAAAATAAGTGGCGTAGAGCTGCATAGTAATGGCATATTCAAATGCCCTAAAAATAGAATAAACATAGAGACACAATCAAGTCTAAACTAAGAAAGTTATAAATGAAAGTATGTATGAACATGTGGTAAAAATATGTATAAGGGCTAATATGTATATAAGATGAGTCTAGGTTAGTATTAGTTGGTAATGAATCGAAGTAGGTGTAGGTTGATCAATATCAAGATGTAATAATGCTAAATTTTTTATGTAGAGTTTAGAAAGATGTAACTTGGACATTGAAACATTGTATAGGATGCCCCTAAATGGGAAAATGTATCAAATGAAGAACTTGTGTATCTGTGTATATACCCTCAATGGGTAGATATTAACAACTTTGAATCTGTGTAGTGGACCTTGGTCATGTAAGTATTTGTGAACACTTGGCAAGAACAAGTGAAGCATGTATGTATGATAAAAACTAACTATACTAAGATAACATATTTAGTATTTAGAAAATATAATAAGTGTAAACATGGTAGTGCATACAATATATAATTTTATATTTTATAAGCAAATATTTGAATGTTTTAGTGTTTTTGATATATTATATTATCTTTGTATTTTATAGATATAAGTTATGTACAAGTAACATGAAAATGAAACTATATACAAGGAGAAATAAATAAGTAACCTATGTATAAGAAAAGAGGAACATACCAACTGATGAGTCTCATTGGTGACTTACTATCAATGTGGCTCATGTCAATTAAAGGAACAAAAATCATGTGTTTTGTGTGAAAAGGTAATTGAGGTCCTAGAACCTACTGTACTAAGTTTTTTATAATTAACACTACCTATGAAGTGGTGATAGGAATACGTGAAGTTGATTGGGGTGTCCTATTAATTATAGGGGCATTAGGGACCCATATAGTAGAAGATGTTATAGCTAGCATGGGTGACTTATGCTAAAAACCTCGAGAATTCAATAATAGTGATCTTGGAAATAAAGGGGTAGAGGGATACCCTTTAAAATCTAGAAAATATCTCTGATGCATGGGTCTCTTTAAGAAGGATATCCATGGGAGAGTATGCATACATGGTAACACTGTAGGAGTAGACTTCACCTTTAATGGTAGATCAATTAAACTCTATGGTGTACTGATGGGAACTATGCTTGGAACTATAATTGGTAACTATAGTGGGGCTTCTTATGGGATAGGTAAAGGGTACTCATATGAGATACCCTCAACTATGACCACTTGATTAACATGTATGTGCTTAATGCATCTATGCATGGTGGATGGAATGGATCATATCTATTTTATCCATGGCCTACCTAATAACACATCAAATGTGCCTACACTAGGTACTAATAAGAACTTGGTGGCCACATGTGCTGGTCCCACATATAGTGGAAGTACCATCTTCTTAATAGAGCTCTAAACATGGCCAGTATAACCACAAATTATTGTTAGTAGGAGAAATGTCCTACTCTGAATAACCCAAATGCCATAGAAGTGTGATAGTGAACATGTTAATAATTGACCCATTATTAAACATAAAACTTTGCATAGCATGATGATCAACGTAGGCTTGTACAAAGAGTTCATATAAAATTGAACCATCATCAACAATCTCTTACTTTGAGAAAGTGATGAGTGGTATAGCTAGTACTGTAGTATGATACACACCAATGATATTATGTAGGGGGTGTGTATTCTCTACAGTAGTGTGATATGATTCCAGTGGTGGATGTGCTTGATACATATAGTGAACACCTAAAGTTCCCCTACCTCACTAGCTACATGAATTAGAAATAGATCTACAAATATTTTCAATGCCTTAGATTCCATTTGTTTAACTTTAGGTGCCTCTATGGGTATGCCCACATCAATGATGTTGATCTATCAAATCTTGTATCTTATGTTTCAAGTTAATACATCAGTTCATAGTATGGCCTAGTGTCCTATGATAGTTATAGAATGCATTAGAATCATAACACTTTGGAAGAGGTCATGTCATATCAACCTCTTTCATGGGAAGGAGAGATATGACATTACATTCCAAGAACTACTATAAAACACATGTTGATGATTTTGGAAGGTTGGTGAAAACTCTCCATGGAGGAGCTAATAAAACTAGGAAAAGAGGTGGATCTGAAGCTATGTTAACTATGGCCTTTATATCAATCTTATTTTAAATGGCCATTAATTTTTATGGAGGCTTATTATAACTCTTAGTAGTTGATTCTGATCCATTTGTATATTTTAATTTTCCCATAGAGAGAAGTTTGACTTCCCTTTCTTTCACTAGGTGGTATAAATATGTGAATGTTTGAAATTTATTAAAAGCGATAGATTCATGTAATGCTAGTAGTAAATTATGTTTGAATATATCTTGGAGATATATATCTATCATGGGGATAGTCATCTTTGAAAATATATTTTTATATCACATGACATATTCCATAATAGGCTCATTAGATTTTTGCTACAGTTATGCCACTTGAGCATATGAGATCTTATCACTGATGTTAATTAAAAAGTGTGCCAAAAACATATCTACCAATGGATTGAATATGGTGATGCAATTATTTGGAAGATCATAGAACCAATATAAGGCATAGTCCTTTAGACTATGTGGGAAAAACTTAGTTAGGATATAATAATTAGACACATAGTCCAAACATGTTATGTGGAAAGCTCATAGATGGTGCTTTGGGTCACCTTTAACATAATATAAGTTAAACTTACGTGTCATAAATCTAAATGGAAAAGGAGTTGATGAAATGTGTTGTGCCAAAGGTGTATGTAAAAGAATATGAGAATCTAATGCATGTGATGGCCTAGTATCACCTTGTTCAATATGTAACACCTTAGCTTACAGAGAATGAATCTCATGCATAAGGAATTGTACATCTAAAGAGGAGGAACTATCCATAAGAGGTTGTGCCATTATTGAAGGTTGTTGAGTTAAAATAGGTTATTGTACAAGCTTAGTTTCCCCAAAAGTAGGTGAAACATATTTTTATTTGGTGGGGGGGGGCAGAATATTGACCATTATTTGATTTGTTCTTTATTTTCATTATGGATTGTAGAATCTATGCATGGTCATGGGGCTATTCCCAAACTTTGTCTCTTAAACTTTGTAAAATATCATCCTTATTAAAAACAAGATTTTCATTGTTAAGTGGGGTGAGAGTGTCTCGATTCACATATTGTGTATTATTTTGATCTTGATTGTATTGTTCATCTTTTACTTTATGATTTGGATATGAAAGAGTGTTAGGCACAAATTTTATAGTTGTAGATGCATATAAATGATAAACACTAGCATATTCTAAAGACTTTGTACATGTAATTTGATTTGAAAATAATGTGACATTTTCACTTAATAATTGATTATGATTTTTGTAATTCTAATATTAGTTTTCTCATACTAATAATTTGATCCCTTAAAGTCTCACAAGTGAAAACCTTAGTTGATTTTGATTGAGCATGTAAGCACACACCTGTAGGGGAGAGGTGGAGGCATAAAGACGATGAGTATGGGAATTAGTAATAATAGTATATGATGCTTCTTCTTATGGAGGAGTGATAGCATGGACCTAGTTAGATGGAAAGTAGTTATCACCCTTATGGAGATGAGGAGGAGAAGGAGATTATTATTTGTGCATAAGATATGACATTGAAACATGAAACATGAAACATGGTTATCCACTTATGTACTAAATCCTTTATGTGTGAGGGTTTGATTGTTAATGGAATTCGACATAACAGATAGATAACATGCTATGAAATATGACATAGATTTGAACTAATTTAAAGCATCATATACATATGTGTTTATGTCATATTTGAATTTATTCTAATTGAAAGGAAACAAGCATGCAAGAAAAGTTAGAAAAATTTACATCAAAAAGTAATTAACTTCATCTATCACTATTATCATGATTATATGAAATATAAATTAGAAAATACAAATATCTTAAATCTAACTATGGGTCCTAGAAGGATGAAAACATAAACCCTAGGATTGTCTAGGATTTGGGTTTTTGCACTATTCAAAGTAAGTTAGGTTAAAATGTTGAATTTTTAGGGTTTATGGAGTTTATTCCCTAGGTTTTTAAAGGGTATTAGTCCAATAAATTAGGGTATAAATATGAAATAAATATAACCACTAATTTATAATAGAATTCACCTAGTTTGACCTATTTGAAAATAATGATAAATGATGTAAATAAGTACTTAGCTAAAAATTGACTAAGATAAGAGATCTAGAGGTTACAAACCAGGACAAGGGATGATTTGAGTGTTGTGAATAAGATCTAGGTGTTAAAACCCTTACTATATGTATAAACCTAAAAATGGACACCAATGACCTCCAATCAGGGTTTTGACCAATTTCTACCAAAATGTGCAATTTGGCCTAAAAACACTAAAACACATTAAATGAGTTTAAAATGTAATATTCAAGTGATGATTTTGGATAGAGTATAGCTAAATGAGACAATGAAATTTATAAATTAGCTAACTTTTATAAGATAATTTCAAGTCAAAATGACATTTTTGCACCTAGATGCTCTGGATTACTCTTTTCTACTAATTTTCTTGCATGAGACACGTGCTTTTATTATTTTGTGTCATCAACATCCCAAATGGGATAAAAGATCCAACACATCTAACATTGCCTTCCGATTTCAATCCAATCAAATTTCAAGCTAATAATATGACATTCTAACCAATTTGATTAATTTGTGCACCAATTGCCAAGATCTGCACCAATATTGATAAATCTTTTTTAAGGTTAATCAACATGAATTAAGAGCTTAACTTAATTTTCCATGAAACTTGTTGAATATTTATTTTTAAAAATTGATATTGAATAACTGCATCATCAAATGATATCATTTTTATTGGGTGGCATCCACAATCCATAAATGCATAAAATATTAGGATTAAGCCCTCCCATGCCTAAAAAATGCCCATTCTTCCCAAATAATGATGAGTGTATTTATAGATTTTATTTGCATAATTATATTAATTCATGGCCACACATCTTCATCTTGAGATGGATGGTCATGGTTGATCCAATCCCTTTTGTTGAGAAATCTATAAATAAGAAGCTTAACAACCATAATTTTAATCTTGGATAGTGCAAAGTTATAATGCTTAAATCATTTAAAAATCATTGAATTTTAGTGTTATAATGCCAAATCATTGAGCCAAGCCAAAGCAAAAGGTGCCAAGAGGAGATGAAGGTAGCCACACTCCATTGAAGAAGATCTCTTGAAGCACAAGTTGAGCAAGCTGAAGAAGGAGCCTTTTGGAGCAATAAAGGGTTTGTTAAGAAATTTGTGTTTTGTGTTCATATCTCTCATTTATTTCTATTTTTTAGTTGTGTTTTCAAATGGTTTTTCCTCATTAAGCTCCCCTAGTAACTAGGCCTAGAGATGTTATGCTAGTTAGTGTGTTTCTTTCATTTTGTTTTCATTTTGGAACTAACACAATACTAACCATCCTCTCTTCAGTAAAATTATAAGTATACATAATGTCACACATCATATAGATCCAATGCATCTACCATCACCTTCCAATTTTAATCCAATCAAAATTTGAGCCAATAATATGACATTCTAACCAATTTGATTAATTTGTGCACCAATTGCCAAGATTTGCACCAAAATTGATAAATCATGTTTAAGGCCAATAAATATGAATTAAGAATTCATATTGATTAGTATTAAACATGATTTATAAATTTTGGTGTAGATCTTGGCAATTGGTGCACAAATTAATCAAATTGGTCAGAATGTCATACTATTGACTCAAAATTTGACTAGATTAGAATTAGAAAGTGATGTTAGATTCATTGGATCCGTTATCTCATTTAGGATGTTTCCAACACAAAATAACAAATGCACATGTATCCTATAATAAAATTGGTAGAAAAGAGCAATCTAGATCACCTAGGTGCAAAAATGTCATTTTGAGTTGAAATGATCTGATCAAAGTTAGCTTCTTTATAAATTGCATTGCCTTGTTTAATTATACTCTAGCCAAAATTGACACTTAAATATGATAGTTTAAACTCATTTAATGTGTTTAGTGTTTTTAGGCCAAATTTTGCATTTTTGTAGAAATTGGTAAAAATCCTAGCTAGAGGTCATTGGTTAAAATCCTAGCTAGAGGTCATTGGTTTTCAGTTTTAGGTGTCTATAAATTTGTGTTTAGAAAAACCAAGAACATTGACCACTTCTTTTCCTTGAGGATTCTGGGAACCCTCACTAAGTTACAAGAAAATCACTTGTCATTTATTTTTTCCATCCTTTTTGGCCTTTTATCTTATGCACTTACCATTTTTCAAGACCATTCCTATTCTTCTATCACGTCCATCATGTTTGTTTTTCATCTGTTATATTTTTCTTCCCATTTCCTAGGAGAACTACACTTGGCTTGAAGTTTTTGTTGGATATTATGTCCATAAAACTATGTAAGCAACATCCACTTGCCTAGGGCATCTGGAGATAGCTCAACCATTCCCTTCCTTTTATTCTATTCCCCCCATCTTATTTATTTGTTAAATTGTCTCCTATTTTCCAGGGGTAATGTTTGTCTCGTTTAAGTCATGTTGTTTGTGATAACATTAGGACTAACTATTATTTGTTTCTTTGCTTGTTGCTTTGTTTGTTATTTGTGCACCTATTTGTTTGATTTTAACATTATTTCATTTATTCAATCTACATGAGTTCATTGGGTGATTCCTTACACATTTATACTTGAATCCATCCATATTCATAAACTTACATTGTCATCATGGCTTTTATCATTGGTGCATTATTTTCCCTTGAATATTATATTCGATGCATTATTTTCCCTTGAATATTGGATTTTGGGGTTTGGTCCTTATGCATCTTTCAAGAACTTTTAGGTGTCTTCCAATTCCAATCTAGTCAAATTTTGAGCCAATAATATGACATTCTAACCAATTTGATTAATTTGTGCACCAATTGCCAAGATTTGCACCAAAATTGATAAATCATGTTTAAGGCTAATCAATATGAGTTAAGAGCTTAAGTTAATTTTATTTGAAACTTATTGAATATTTATTTTTGAAAATTTATATTTAATAAATACATCATCAAATTATATCATTTCTATGGGGTAACACCCAAAAGCCATAAATGCATAAAATATAAGGATTAAGCCCTTACATAACTCATCAATACCTCCCATGCCTCATTGAATTTTAGTGTTATAATACTAAATTGTTGAGCCAAACTAAGCCAATGTAGATGGTGCTAAGAGGAGATGAAGGTAGCTATACTCTATTGAAGAAAATCTCTTGAAGCATAAGCTGAGCAAGCCAAAGGAGCCTTTTGGAGCAATCAAGGATTTGGTAAGAAATTTATGTTTTGTGTTCATATCTCTCATTTATTTCCATTTTATAGTTGTGTTTTCAAATGGGATTAGATAAACCATGATCATCTATCTCAAGATGAAGATGTATAAGGACTGACTCCCAGAATCCAATATTAGGGGGAAAACAATGCATCGATGATAAAAACCATAATGACAATGTAAACATATGAATATAGATGGATTCAAGTATAAATGCATAAGGAATCACCCAATGAATGAATATAGATTGAATCAAGGCAACGGTGATGAAATCAAATAAATAGGTACACAAACAAGAAACAAACAAACAAACAAAGAAACAAATAAAGAAACAAATAACAATTAATCCTAATGTGTTAATACAAATAACATAACTTAAATGAGATAAACATTGCCGTTAGAAAATAGTAGACAACTTAAAAAATAAATAAGATGGGGAGAATAAAAGAAAAGGAAGGGAGTGGTTGAACTGTCTCTATATGCCCTAGGCAAGTGGATGCTACCTACATAGTTCCATGGACATAATATCTAATAAAAAGTTTAGGCCAAATGTAGTTCTCCCAAGAAATAGGAAAAAATGATAACAAATGAAAAACAAACATGATAGATGTGATAGAAGAATAGGAATGGTCTTGAAAAATCATAAGTGTGTGGGATAAAAGGCCAAAAAGGATGGGGAAACTAAATGATAATTGATTTTCTTGTGACTTAGTGAGGGTTCCTAGAATCCTTAAGATAAAGAAGTGGTCAATGTTTTTGGTTTTTCTAAATGATTTTATAAATGTTTTTAGAAATTTCTAGGTATCTCAAATCGATGGAGGATTACAAGATACTAAATGGTTCAAGCTCATAAAATGGAAAGAGCATGGATTTAGGATGCTCACAAAATGGCAAAAGCATGGCTTAAGTTGCTCACAAAATGATGAGATCATGGCTTAGGTTGATCGTAAAGTGGTGAGAGCATGGTGTAGGGTGATTGAGCTAACCTTAACAAGTATCAAACACTACCTACATAGTCCCAAAGTAGGACCCGAAGTTACTATAGTTACACCTTATAGCATAAGAATCTGACTAGTATAACAACCAATTAAAATAAAATAGGCATAGTTGGTATGATGGTATAGTAGGGCATAGAAAATGGCTAGTTGGTATGTCAAGGCATGTTAAACAAGTTTTGCCCCTAGTTTTCCCATAAGTAGTTATAACTAGGATACAATGACATAGGTAAATGATACTAATTCTCCCATAGGTGGTTATATTAGGAATAATACAATGGGAAAGAATGAAACAAGAAATAAAGGATGCAACTACCAAAATATTATCTTATTTCTCAAAAATACTAGCTTTATCTAAAATGTGTGAAACAACTACTGAAATTGAAGCTAAATCCTCTTACTAAATGTGGTTATAGAATGAATGGAACATAACCAAGGTCATAGGGTGGGGTAGGGAGTGAGAAATGAACTCAGCTGATGAGAACGTATGGTAAATTGGACATGTGATAGGAAAAGTGATAGGTTGGTAGGATGATAAAATGATATAGTACAAAGAAGATTGATAAAATGATATAACTTGAAATGGTTCTTATAGATAATAGACCAAGTCACTCAAGCGTAGTACCACTTGAGGTGGATAATGTTTATCGGCTCATCAAGTTCATGGCCATCTGGTGTGGTAAGCCTATATGCTCCTATTCCAAAGTTTGATGTAATGATGAAAGGACCAACCTAGTTGGGTTTGAAATTACCTTTATGCTTATTTTTAGCCATGTTATTCTTTTGGTTTTATTTAAAGATAAGATCACTAAGTTTAAATTCTCTATGTTTCATGCACCAATTGTAGTAGCCTCAAAGTTAATTTTGATAGGCTCAGAGATTATTTACTACATCCATGTGTTTCTCATTCAGTAACTCTAGTTCTTATAGGTGAGCTACATGATAGTCACCATCATCCAGGACATGATTAAAAGAGATGCGTAGAGATGGAAACTTGACCTCAATGGGAAAGATGGATTATGTACCATAAATAAGTGAATATGGGGTGGCTCTTATGGTTGTATGATGATTGGTATGATATTCCCAAAGGGCATAGAATATCTGAAGGTGTCAATATTGACCAACATCATTGAAAATATTTTTGAGAATGTTGACAATGGTTTTATTAGATGCTTTAGCCTGGACATTACCTTGAGGGTAATATGCTATAGAAAAGTGCTATATGATGATAAATTTGGCACATAAATTTTTGACATCCTTTTTCTTGAATGATCCTCCATTATCAGATATAATGTTAGAAGGGATACCATAACAATAAATGAGATGGTTGAAAATGAACTTGGCAATTTACTTTCTAGTCACGTAAGTGAGGGATATAACTTCAACCTGCTTAGTGAAATATTTGATGGTGGTAAAGATATGTTTATGTCTATTGGATGAGGTGGGATTGATCTTCTCAATGAGATCAAGGACCCATGTAACAAATGACCATGGTTTCAACATTGATTTTAGAGTCTTGGCTGGGGCATGAATTAAATTGGGATATTGTTGACACTAGACACACTTCTTTACATATGCAGCTACATCTACATCCATTATGGGATAATAATAACTAGTACATTAGAGAGTTTTGGATAGGATGGCCCCATTGGTGTGGGATCCACATACTCCTTCATGAACTTCCCATAATATTAGCATAGATTATACCAAAGTTAAATAATGAAGTAGAGTTACATCAAAACTATGGTAGTAAAGGGTTGATCCAAGTAAGGTATAATGAGTGGTTTGGTGGATGAAGGCTTTGGATTGTTTTCAATATAGGTCAGGTGGTAAAACTTGGTCATGGAGGTAGTTATAAAGGTTTGAGTACTAGATAAAGCTAGGACCAACAATATCACAAATCATCATGATGGTTGAATGTTTATGAGTTGGTGATAATAAGTTCTCGATAAGGAATTGATACTCTTTACCTATGTCTAATTTTCAAATTATAGATCCAATAGTGGACATAGCATCTAAAATTTTGTTACTTGCCCTTGGTATATGCTCAAACTGAATGTCGGTAATTTATAATTTGAGAGTGTTGACCATGGCCTTATATAGAACCAACTTATTTCCTTTGATCTAAAAATGGTATATAACATGATTGATGATTAACTGAGAATCACCATAAACCTTGAGATGAGATACATTTAATTATACCACTTGGTGAATCCCTATAACAAGTTCTTCATATTTGACCATGTTGTTAGTACAAGGAAAACTGATCTTGAATGATTTAGGGATTAAATCCCCCTATGGTGTAATAAATAAAAGGCCTACCCCAATCCATGTGTTGTGAATGATCTATAAAAATATAACTTCTAGTGATACTCCTCAAGAGGTGTGTCAATGATGGTCATTATGGATTCATCAAGAAATTGGAATATGAGTGACTTTGTATCAACAAGGGGTGCTTCAATAAGTTGATCTGCAAGAATTTTCCCCTTAACGGTTTTTTGGTTGATTGATATAATCGATGTCAAACTCACTTAGAATCATGATCCATTTGACCATGCAACCTTTTAAAGCTATTTTAGATAGTAGATACTTGAGTGGATATACTTTTAAATTAACTATGGTCTTATTATTTAACATGTAGTGGTGCAATTTTTGAGCTATAAAGACCATGGCTAAATAGGGTTTTTCTATGGGCATATAATTATGTCCATTTATGACCAGTGTATGGATTAAATAGTACATAACATGCTATTTTCCATTATCATTATGTTGAACCAAAAGTGCCCTCAAGGCATTATCAGTAGTAGATAGGTATAATAAGAATGGCTTTCTTGGCATAGGAGGCAACAAAATAGGTGGATTTGCTAGATAATCCTCTAGTTGTTGAAAGGTTGTTTGGAAATGATCATCCTAGTGAAATGTGACTCCCTTCAAAAAATGTGTAGAAAGATGGCATTTATCAGCTAGTTATGATATGAAGCATCGAATAGACTAGACATTGCCTTGAAAACCATGGATCTTCTTCAAATTAGTTAGTGGTGGCATCTCTGTTATGGCTTGGACTTTGGCTGGATCGACTTTAATTCCTCAATGAGACACAATGAAGCCTACCAATTTTCTTGATGTGACTCTAAAGAAACACTTCTTAGGATTAATTCTAACTTTGTACTGATGTAGTCTTTCAAATATTCTATATAGTATAGTTGGATGATTGGCCCTGGTCTTTGATTTATCAAGAATATCATTGACATAGTCTTTAATAATGTCATGAATCATATCATGAAATATGACTGTCATGGCTCTTTGGTAGGTGGCCCTTGCATTCTTAAGACCAAACAACATCACTTGATAATAAAATGTTCCCCATAGAGTGGTGAACACTATCTTATGTTGGTATTTTAGTGCTATCCTAATTTGGTTGTACCTTGAAAAGACATCCATTAATGAAAGCATTTCATAATCTACTATGGAGTCGATGATCATGTCAGTGTTTGGTAATGGAAAGTCATCCTTAGGGAAAGATTTGTTTATATCATAGAAATCAGTATAAATTTTGATTCCTTCTAGCTTTTTGCTAACTGACATAATATTGGAGATCCACTTTGAATAGTTGATTGATTAGATACATCTCACTTCTAAGAGTTTTTCCAACTCTTTCTTCATTAATACAACAATGCAAAGATGCATCTTGCATAGATTTTATTTTAACAGTTTAGAATCAAGATTTACCACAAGGTGGTACAGAACTAAGGTGGGGTCTAATCCTAGTATGTCAAAATATGCCTATATAAATATGTCAAAAAATTCTCTCAAAGGGACCACAAGGCTTCACGCTCCTTCTCAGTAAGGAAAACACCTAGATTGATCTATTTTGGGTTATTTCGGGGACTCGATGTTAACCTCTATTATATCTCCCACTAAAAGGGTTGAACCATCTTCACAGATAGTGGGCAAAGATTTGAATTGGTTAGAAACATTAGAGTCCTCTATTAGGACTAGATATTTGAGTTCCCCTAGGCATGATGAATCAGAGTCCCCCAATGGAAGGTTTGGCCATGTAACAAAAACTATTGGAAACTCCTGGATGATTTGATCAAAACCTTGTTATTATTCAAAACTAAACTCAGACTCACAAATAAATTTGTCATTAGTGGTCTCTTGAGTTATGGTTGAAGCAGGCTAAACACCCCCATCTAATGGTGCTTAAAATAGGTTTTCATCACTAGACTAGCCTTTTTATTTACTTTTACCATGGTTAGAAAGTTACTCAAGGAGGTTTTCACTTTAGGGCCTTAATGTTTTAATTATTTGATTTTGGTTAAGGGTGTTCACCCACTCTCCAAAATAGTCTTCAAGATTTAACTTGATTGATAAACTTGACTTATGATCCCCTAATGGAACATTATCTCTAAGGCCAAGAAAATCACAAAAAGCCTCATCAAATTAGAACTCATCAATAAACACATTGGACTCTTATTGGTCCCTTTCTATTAACTAGGGATAATATAATGGCAATGGGTTGTGATGAATGACTGGTCTAAAGGTACAAATAGAATGAGGGTTAAACAAGTTGGTCTTAATAAGGTCATCAAAAAGGCTATGATCAGACTCTACTTTACTACTAACATCTTCAACACTAGTTGATGGTGATGGAACATAAGTATATGGGGTCACCCCTAGGTAGTTTAAATCCAAGTCCATAGGGCCCTTTGTATTTGATCATGAAAATTGGCTCAAGTGTTCCCTATTGATTTGGTTTAAGGCCTCTTCCTTCATTGTCATGATTCTTCATGATACTATTGGGAATGGGATACTTTGCATTCTTGCAACAATCAGCCTGCTTGTTATTAGACAACCATGATTCATCTCTCTCAAGAGGGTCCTATCCTAGGCCAAATGCTAGTAAAAACATTATAGGTCCTTTACTTTTTCCCTTTTATTACCATTCTAGATGAAGTGGCTTAGATTTAGGTCTTCCAAATGACTTTGGGTTCTGTGGAAGGTTTATAATATGAAAGGTATCATGGGTTAAATACTCACCTAGGCCTTTGGATGAGATGGTATAATGATTAGATATTTTAGGAGGTAACATGTGGGAAAGAGAATCAAGGGAATTATGATCAATGTAGTCCTCTGGTGAATCAAGGAGTATTATTGTTCCCTTATCTTTCTTGGCCATTGGATTTATGTTGAAATGATAGTTATAACTCTTTAACTCAACCTCTAGGTGTTTTTAGTGCTTGTATGGATGAAAATCTCCTAGTATACAAACTTCCATCCTTGAATGAGAGAACTTGATATATTAGTGCAACGTCGATGTGACTGCATGAATGTTATGTAACTAAGGTCTACCCAAAAGCATATTATATGACAAATTGAGATCGAGCACATGGAAAGTGTATCATGGGTCAAGGGCCCAAGGATAAATAGTAAACATATGGTGCCTTATGATTGTCATTCTTCATTGTTGTAGGCTTTGATGGTTATTATCTCTGCCTAAATATCTTCCATAGTGTACTCGAGAAGCTTGATTAGCTTTAGAGACATTATTTTTAGACATAATCCATTATCTATAAGGACATGTTTCACTTTGTTTTGCTTTATGTAAACTTTAATATACAAGGGGCTATTATGTAGCAGGCTAAGGGATGACATATCACTTTGGTTGAAAGTGACTTATTGGGCTAGATCTAGGTGTCCAACCAAATCTTGGAATTTTTCAGGGGATGTCACTAGAAATAGTGGATTATCTGAGGAGCTCATTCAAAATATCCTTGTGGATTGTTGACATACACAACAAATCTAAAATGGGAATTTATGTGGGTATCTTTTGCAATTATTCCACAATGTCAAATTTATTCTCTTGGTTAGTGTTAAATGGCTTATTTTGAGGTTGAACAGCTGGTTGAGTGATGGGAAAAGTGGTAGATGGTTATAGGCCTAGGATGGTAATATTCAACCACTGAGTTATGATTACATAATCAAGATTAAACACATGACCATAATTGCTAACAAATGCTGGTGATGATGGGGGAATAGATAGGATAAGTCTTAGTTACTAGTACACTTGTGTATGGTCATGAGATAATGATATGTTATTAATATATGGTCTAAAATTAGTGATCCTTGCTTGCTAGTTCACCTATGTGTAGTCCCAGGTCAAAAAAGGATTACCAATGTGAATTGGCTGAGTGAAATTGTTTAGCAAAGGTCTCAATTGATTGGTATTTAGTCTTAGATTGATGGAAATGGTATTGATACTACCTCTTATAATATGGCCTACAACCCTATTGTAGTCATGTGCAACTGCATGGTAGGTTTTTTGGTTATTGCCATTTTGACCTTGATTTTGTCTATTGTTTGGTCATTATTGGTTCTATTATTGATTCTACTAGTTTGGACTTTATTTTTGAAACTATTATTATTAGTGTTGCACAGGGTATTATTGATATTATTGTTGTTACTTTGGTAAGTTGTTATGTTGAGGAAAAGGGTTCTGATAGATTCCAAGTGTCCGATTAGAAGTGGAAGCTCCACCATCTAATGTTATCTCCCCATTCTTTAACATATTCTCAATCAAATGTTTGATTTGCACACAGTGGCAAAAATTATGTCTATTATCCTAATGATATTCATAGAATTCATTTTGGTGGTACCAATCAAGATAAGGGATGCCCTAAGGATAATGTTTTGATATAGGCCAACTAATCCAATTAGCAATGACAAGTTTATGAAACACATATTTAATTGGCTATCCAAGGTCACTAAAAACATGATGAGTATGCACTATTATCCTTAGAGGAGGGGCTTGAAATAATAAAGGTTGTATTTGTTTTATGGGCCTGGGATACTATGATTATTGTGTTTACTAAAAAGTTCATGGGTTAGGAGTAATTTTCATATGTGTCATGGGCTGAGCAGATGATATTTGTACCATTTGGAAATGATCTGACTTTATGAATCCATTTCCAAAAACATTTTTGTTACGACTGACTTGCTTTTGTATTTCATTACTATTGGCTATTACTAGTTATGATGCTTGTGATTGGATTAGGTAATAATTTTGGCCATTTCCTAGATTGGTACCTTGATTTTTATTGGATAAGGTAAACTTGATGATCCCTTTGTTAATAAGGGTGCCCTTGATCAACAAACATTTATCAATTATTTCCTTAAAGGTATGTGCACACTGTAGTTTCAGATGATAGGATATCTCATCATGAAAACTTTTAGTAAACATATTGGCTAATTATTTATCTAGTAAAATCTGGGTGAATCAGCTTGCAAGGGCTCTCCATTACTATAGCTAACTTGTAAAAATCTCACTAGTCTTTTTCTTGGTTTGTGTCAAGTTGACCAAAGAAATCTCATGATCAAGATTGTATGAAAAGTGCTTCACAAACTTGTCTGAAAGATCATTAAAATTAGAGATAAAATTGTTTGGAAACTTTAAAAACAACTCCAAGGCTTGTCATGCTAGACTCCTTAGGAAAAACAACAAAAGGTATATGTTTTTATATTCTAGTGGCTAACATGTAACCAATAACTCAATTAATTGAGCTTTGGGGTCACCTTTCCCCTTATATTTATCAAATTTTGATAGTCCATATCTTTGAGGAAATGGTATCTATAAGTACTCCATGTTAAATAGATAAGAACACACATAATCTAACTTAAAATTTTTAGTCTATTTCTTAGCCTAGATGGAAAAAATCACATCTTTCGTCTATTATAGTTCTTGGGCTAGGAAACTAAAGGGAACATTGGCTTGAGGTGGAATATTAGCTTGGGTAGATGGTTGAGTAGACAAAAGTGGAGCACATTGATCAGGGTATGATGGAGGTATTTACTAGGCTATATTAGTTTGGTTAAGGAATGGACTAGGAATACACACACATGGATTAGGTTTGATTTTTGGAATTGCACATATTATGGTGTGATATTTTGGTTTGGGTTAGGTAAATAGGTTTGGTTTTTGAAATTTTGAGGTTGATATGGAGGGATATGGCCATATTGTGCCTATTGGGATTGAATAAATACTTACTACTAACTAATCAAACCTTACTATTGAGGGGGGACTTATGAACCAACACCCTATCATTGAAATAGTGGCACACTTTGCATAAAAGGCAAAGGTTGCTTAATTAGCACTTGAGGAACATTATAACCTATTTGTTTCATGAATCCCTATTGAGACATTGAAACTTGTTAGATATTTGATATTTATCACTGACCAATATTCATACACTATTGATTAGATATCATTTGGCTTTGAACTAGTATATTGGTCTATGAGGGATGAGGTATCTTCACTACTACTTGGTGGGGTGGAACATTGTTTGTCCCCTATTGAGGTGAAAATATATTCTACCTCTGCTATATTGGTATGTTATATTGTGCCTACTATTGTGGAATATTACTCATTATTTGTTGAGTAAGATTCATCATGTTTTATTGTGGAGGTATGATATTAGTTGATGGTTGATTACCTAATCCTATTGATTGAGTGCTTGAAGAAGTAGCTGGTTGAGGATTAATAGCAGTAGTTGGTTGAGGTTGGGATGTATAATCTCCTACACCCTAATTTAAAGAACCACTCATGGTGTTAAATAAAGGTACACTCATTTGTGTACTATTTATTGGGGTATTTACACCACATTAGTTTGGATTGGATGTTGCTTGTGCATTGTCCTCTATGTTTTACTCACTATTTTGTGTAAAAGTTGAAGACACTTCTTTAATGGTTATAATTTGAACCAAGTTATCAACTAAAGTTTTTTACATGAAGGGGTTAACACCTTGATTATCCTAACTAGTGAACTCTATTAACACTCTTGTAGAAGGAACTAAATCAATGAGAGGCCTATTGGACATAGTCATTTGGTTAAAATTGCATGCTAGGTTCAAGTATGTTTGATATGATATCTACATTTGTAAAAAGTGATCCTTTATGAGGTCTTTACCTTTAACACACATATTAGGGTCCTGATATGGCATTTAGACTAGATCTAAAGGATTTCTAGAAGAAACTTATTGATTATAAATTATGTTATGAGGCATTCTCACTAGGATTAACAAATTCTCATGGGGGAAGTCTACTACAAACTTGGCCCTTAGTTATATAGCTCTAACCAATATTTCATCCTTGTTTTCTAATAAGTGATGCTCAAATAGATAAGGATCATACATGGATGGTGCAGTAACATAGTATAGTTATTGAGGAACCAGTTCCTCAACCATAGGTATCAAAGCTAGATACTATTTGGTTTGTTCTTGATCCTGTTCTAAGTAAGGAGGCATGTTTACTAAGTAATGAGCCAATGGGTCTTGGTTTTGTGCCCTTGTTTGAGTGTTATATGATGGATAGGGATTTGTCTCATAAGAAAAATTATCTAGATAGGGGTCTTGAACCATTTATTCTTGTGAAACCACATTACTAACTCCTGGATTATACATGAGGCCACTATGAGTGTAGGAATACATGTTGGTATCCATAGTAATTGTTTCATAACAAAAGGAAACAAATTTCTATAAACTCTAAAAAGGCAATGTTTAAAAAGATGTTCAAATTTGGTCTAACTTGGTCAAAAGGATGGATATGTAAATCCAAAAAATATTTATGCAATGACCTACGATAAAATAAGCTAACATCAAGTATCTAATGTTTACACATCTCACACAAAAAGGTCAAGTAATAGGACCACAAATCAAAATGGCAATTTCTAGTACAAAGTGTTTCAAATCAGTCTACTCTAGGAAAAACAAAAGTTTTTAGGTATTTTGGCCAAACATAGTGTCAAAAGCTAGGATCAAACAAAGCATGTGCTAGGTCTTTTGGCCAAATGGTGTCAAAAGATAGACTTTAAAAGATGAGATTTTTAATCTTACAGATTTGAAAAACTTCTAACAAAAACTAGGCATTTGACTTTTAGACATAAAATTGATCAATAAATATGAGGTATGAAATGAAAGGCACTTGGAGATAGTTTATTTTATCCCAAATAATGGCACAAAGCAAGATTTTTTTGACTAATAAACTAGGCAAAGGTTAATGGTGTAACCGTGTTAGATAAATGACTCTCAAAGAAAAATCAAAATGGTTGTATCTTTGGAGCAACGAGGACTCTATGAAAACAAGTCTCAAAATGATCTAAGTAGTGTAACAATTATAAACTACTAAAAATATGTGATAAGTGCTTGTTTTAAGGATCTGTGATGTCCCTTACTTAGGGGCTCCTTTTTCTAAGCAAAAGCTTTGATACCACTGTGATGTCCCTTACTTAGGGGCTCCTTTTTCTAAGCAAAAGATCTGATACCACTATAATATCCCCTTCAAACATGGAATATAGAAATACAAATAGTTTTGAACAAAGATACACTTTTTGCCAAAGTAATTTCAAATATGAATAAATAAATCACAATATAATCTCTCAATAACAAATCAAAGATCTTATCACTTGTTATTCTAGATGATTACACAATTGAGTCTCTATCATACAAATAAAATAACGTGAAATATTCTATCTTGAAACCCTAGCTTTTTGCCAATCTGGAAATTGAGCCTGAATCTAGAAATTCTGTCTCAGCCTGTTGTGTCAAACACACAGTCGCCGGTGTCAGTTGATATACTGTCAATGTCGGTCACTGTAGGTCCTTCTCTGCCAACATTGATCTTCAGTCGGCTGATGTCAGTCACTAGGGATCTCTGTCCGCTGAGGTCGGTGTCTGCGTGGATCTGTACAGACATGTATAGACTTCATACGACTGCCAATTAAGCACAACATGCCTATTTTCAACCCCTGATCTAAAAATATATGTCTCTAATATAGAAGATCTCTATCTGTATAATTTATTGAATCAAAAACTAAATAAATAAATACCTAAAATACTATGATAACTTCTATGTGAAGTTATCTCTCAAATCTGTACCTCTGTGATAACTTCTGTATGAAGCTATCTCTCAATTTGGCAATAAATCAGTTGATATCTCACAACCTCTAAATCACACACAATGAAGAGTTGACGTTTTCCACTGAAATGGAATCCTAGAACCCTTGGCTTAGTCTTCACAAAAGAATTCTTCAAAATCAATAATCAATAATCAATGGCTAATCAATAATGGCCTCCATGAGAAACCCTTATACCCTCAAAAAGATATGCTTGCCCTAATTAAAGTTTTCTTAAATTAGAATTAGGGTTTCTAAATTAAAATTAGACCAAATAATTAATATTTGATTAAATCAATCAAATATTAATATCTCCCTCAATACATGTCCAATCGAGCCCAAACGAAAGCCAACTAGAAAAATTATGCTAAACGAAGCCATGCCAATCTCCATTAAGACCCTTTAACCATCCTATCAGCCTACGAGGGTCACATAATAGGCTAACCATGAACTCAGAACATGTCAACTGAAAAGGGGACATGACAGGATCTAAGGAAAAAAATGGTTCTAGAACAATTTTGGTAACATAACACTACCCTTCTTAACCCAAATGATATACACACACAAAGTTGGATAAATTTTTAAGGCAAACGTATGATATCAAATGGACCTAAGACAAAAGGTGCAATAGGATGGATGGTATAAAAATGTATCCCAGGACTAAAAGTATGAGTGATATGCAAGATGACTTGAGCCCTAACAAATGATGATAATGAGTTGAGTCTAAAAATGACCCTCAATTCAAATTGGGAATTTAACTCTAGTTAAAACAAGTCAATTACAAAGTGGTGAACATAATTTAACACATCAACCTTTAAAACTTAGAAGAGTCCAATTTTGAATTTAAACTATCAATGAGGGACTTAAACAAAATGTGGAAAATATTCTAGACTCAAATGGGTAGCATAATTGTGCCAAATTGAAAGATATGACACAAAGTTTATGATGATGAATTTGAATAAAGAAAAAGATGTTTTCACTTGGGCAGTATAACACCTCCTTTGTTCAAAGAAATTTGGGGACAATGTGTTTAGTTATGCTATTTTTTTGTTAAACTAAGTTTTGAATCCACATAAAACCAAGTAATATAAGACAAATTAAGTAACTAATCATCTTAAATAATAATTTGACAAGGTATAAAAAAGTGGGGTTAACTAACTAATCAAGTTTTTAAATGTTCTAGATGGATCCCATGTCTACCAACTTTCATGTTAGGAAATAAGAGAAACAAACCATCAATTAGGTCCATGGAACTTAGCTTGTAGTAAAAAGTCTATCCCTTTTTACAGCCACTACATCTAGCACTTGCTCAGTGTAGTATGATGTCTAATGTGATCATACATCCTAGGCTTAACCCTAATGCTAGGAGGTGGTTTAACTGTTTAAACTTCTGATTCAAGTGGGGTGATCTCAATTTATATACCCCCATGGAGAGGGGTTAAAGACAATATTGAGAGATGAATTCTTGGGTCAAGGTTTCCTTACAAAATTATTGGGAGGCAATGAAGTCCCCCTCACAAGCCAAGATGCATAAAATAAATGACACAATAGAAGACTTTATGGTCACCTCAAGATTACCCAATACTATTGCAAGTTTTTGGGGAGGGCTTTAAATGACATTCTTTCTATACCTTGGACTAGGCTCAAAGTGTGATGAGATGGCACTTTTGATCCCAAAAATTTCATAAAGGGGATGGATGGGAGAGCATACATGCACATCTCTTTTCACTAAAACACACAATTGACAAGCAAGTTTGCAAATAACTGAAGTGAGGTTAATTTTATTGCACCAAATTGAAAGTGTTTGATTATATTCATTACTAGCCCCTTGGATTTAAGATATGCAAATGGAAATAATTACAAACCACCCAAAAATAAGTTAGCACTTTTGATTGAAAAAGTTCCCTAAGGGAATGGATGGGAGAGCATACATGCATAATTCTCTATTTACTCAAATAAGTTTAGACTAAAAAAATAATGAAAAAAACTTACAAAAAATTTGAAGTGTATTCAATTTTATAGCACTAAATGAAATATGTGGTGGTGTTCTTTTAGACCTTTAGATTTAAGTTATAAACTTTAAAAAAATAATCAAAACATTCAACAAAAACATGAAAATTGTACTCTTTAAACCTAAAGTGAAAATGCCTAATTCTTTTTAGAACATCCAAAAAGAAGTGTGAAAGTACTAATTAAGCTTGTTTTAGCACTTGTTCAAGTAAATACTATAATAAAATGGTCATGAATTCTTTTAGATTTGAAGCATTTTTCCAAGTGAAATAAATAACTTTGTAAATTAAGCTCTCAAGTTGGGTTGGGTTACACAGTTGAGTCAAGTTGGTAGTCGAGTCAAGTTGGCAGTTGAGTCAGGTTACACAATTGAGTTGAGTTGGAAACTAAGTTGGGTTGGTAGCTAGGTTACACAGTCAAGTCAGGTTGGTAACTGAGTTAGGTTAGGTTGGGTTACATAGTGAATTTATGTTGGCAACCAAGTCAAGTTACACATCCGAGTTGGGTCACACAATCGTGAGAATAAAATTGTGACTTATAAAAAAATAGATTGTTACTCAAATTTTCACTTTATTTGCTTTTACACTCCAAGATCCTATAAGGAAGTGGTTATTAGATTATTTGCAGGTACTTATTGATCAAATTTATGGTGTGTGATCCCACTAGGAATTCCATTATGTAGACTTATAATTTTACTTAAGAGAGGATGGTTAGTATTGTGTTAGTTCCAAAATAAAAACAAAATGAAAGAAACACACTAACTAGCATAACATCTCTAGGCTTAGTCACTAAGGGGAGGTTAATGAGGAAAAAATATTTAAAAACACAACTAATAATTGGAAAGAAATGAGAGATATGATCACAAAACACAAATTTCTCTCCAAATACTTGATTTCTCCAAAAGGATCCTTCTTTGGCTTGCTCAGCTTGTGCTTCAATAGATCTTCTTCAATGGAGTGTGGCTACCTTCATCTCCTCTTGGCAACTTTTACTCTGGATTGGATTGGCTCAACAATTTGGAATTATAACACTAAAATTCAATGATTTAAGCATTATAACTTTTCACTATGCAAGATTAAAATTATGGTTGTGAGGCCTCCTATTTATAAATTTTTCAAAAGGGATTGAATCAATCATGATCATCCATATTAAGATAAAGATGTGTGGCCATGAATTAATCTAATTATTCAAATAAAATCCATAAATACCCTCATCATGATTTAATAAGAAAGGGCATTTATGAGGCATGGGAGGCATTGATGAGACATGGGAGGGCTTAATCCTAATATTTTATGCATTTATGGTTTGTGGATGCCACCCCATAGAAATGGTGTCATTTGATGAAGAAGTTATTCAATATCAATTTACAAAAAAAATATTCAACAAGTTTCATGGAAAATTAAATTAAGATCTTAATTCATATTGAGTAGCCTTAAACATGATTTATCAATTTTGGTATAGATCTTGGCAATTAGTGCACAAATTAATCAAATTGGTCAGAATGTCATATTATTGGCTCAAAATTTTACTGGATGAGAATTGGAAGGTGATGTTAGATGTGTTTGATCCATTATCCCATTTAGGATGTTTTTGACACAAAATAAAAAGGCATGTGTCTCATGCAAGAAAATTGGTAGAAAAGAGCAATCCAAAACACCTAGGTGTGAAAATGTCATTTTGACTCAAAATGATTTGATCAAAGTTATCTAATTTATAAATTAAATTACCTCATTTAATGATACTCTAGCTAAAATCATCACTTGAATATGATAGTTTAAACTCATTTAATGTGTTTTAGTGTTTTTAGGCCAAATTGTGCATTTTTGTAGAAATTGGTCAAAAGCCTAGTTGGAGGTTATTGGTGGCCAGTTTTAGGTGTCTATAGTTTGCACCTATTTGGGAAGGCATTGCAAGCTATAAGCACAGTAACATCTTCTCAAAGAATGAAAATGTCCTACATGCATACAACTTCAATGGCAATTGATGAACTGTATAATGCCCCCTCGAGGGAATGGTTGACATAAGTAGGTCAACAAATGGTCCCTCAAAAAGAAAGAAATAAAATGAGGGGACCAAATATATGAAGATGATGGGGTGAGAACACAATGATTTTGAAAAATTATCCAAAATCATTTAGAATTCAAGTGGGATGGTGTATAATGGTTTGCCCAAGGTGGTTATAAGCATTATACTCTAATAGTGGCAATGTGGTATGATAACACAATGATTTGCCTAAAGGTGGTTATAATAATTGAGAAGATAGAGCTACTCCAATTAGGATATAAAAATAAGATAACAACATATCCCTGTTTAGATAAAAAAGAGTAAATTGGTGAGAACACAATGATTTAAACTCATTTAATGTGTTTTAGTGTTTTAAGGCCAAATTGTGCATTTTGGTAGAAATTGGTCAAAATCTTAGTTAGAGGTCATTGGTGGCCAGTTTTAGGTGTCTACAATTTGCCCCTATTTGGGAAGGCATTGCAAGCTATAAGCATAGTAATGTCTTTTCAAAGAATTAAAATGTCCTGCATACATACAACCTCAATGACAATTGATGAACTATATGATGCCCCCTTAAGGGAATGATTGGCATAAGTAGGATGACAAACGGTCCCTCAAAAAGCAAAAATCAAAATGAGGGGACCACATATATGAAGATGATGGGGTGAGAACACAATGATTTTGAAAAATTAGCCAAAATCATTGAGAATTCAAGTGAGATAGTGTACAATGGTTTGCCCAAAGGTGGTTATAAGCATCATACCTTGATAATGGTAACATGGTATGATAACACAATGATATTCCTAAAGGCAAGTATAATCATTGAGAAGATGGAGCTACCCCAATTAGGACAAACAAAAAAGATAACAACATGTCCCTATTTGGGAATAAAAAGAGTAAATTGGTGAGAACACAATGATTTACCTAAAGGCAGTTATAATAATTAAGAAATTTAGGTAGGATGGTGTAAAATTATTTTCCCATAGGCAGTTATAATCATGAAACTCCAATTATGGAAAACATGATTGATTGGTTGATGATGGAAAATATGATTTGGTAACTTGATACAGGGGATAAAGATGAATTAGAATAACCTACTTGTAAGGAGATGCTCATCCAAACTAACAATGGTTAAAATTATTTCATTTTTAAATTACTCTATTTTGGATGATTGGGATTAGATTGGGATGTCAGTGCCAAGGAGATGTTGATGCTATCGTTGTTGATTATACATCCTAAAGCTGATTTTTATTGTAGCATTTGACGGTGAGCCTCATGATAGAACACCATGAGGACTAGGCCAAAAGATGCATAAGGACCAAATTTCAAAATCTAATATTCAAGGGAAAATAATGCACCAATGATAAAAACCATGATGATAATGTAAACATATGAATATGGATGGATTCAAGTATAAATGTGCAAGGAATCACCTAATGAATGCATATAGATTAAATCAAGGCAACAATGTTGAAATCAAACAAATAGGTACATAAACAACAAATAAATAAAGAAGCAAAGAAACAAATAGAGAAAAAAATAATAGTTAGTCTTAATGTTAGTACAAACAACATGACTTAAATGAGACAAACATTTCCCTTAGAAAATAGGAGATAACTTAACAAACAAACAAGATAATTAGTTAGTTAGACTTGGAATTTGACTCAAGAGAGGATGGTTATTATGCATCATATAGTTCATCAATTGCCATTGAAGATATATGCATGTAGGACCTTTTCATTATTTGAGAAGATATTAGTATGTTTATAGCTTTAAATGCCTTCCCAAATAGGGGCAAACTATAAACACCTAAAGCTAGCCACCAATGACCTCCAACTAGGCTTTTGACTAATTTCTACCAAAATGCACAATTTGTCCTCAAAACATTAAAACACATTAAATGAGTTTAAACTATTATATTCAAGTTCCAATTTTGTCTAGAGTATCATTAAATGAGATAATGTAATTTATAAAACATCTAACTTTGATTAGATCATTTTGAGTTAAAATAACATTTTTGCACCTAGGTGTTCTAGATTGTTTTTTTATACCAATTTTCTCACACAAGACACATGACTTTGTTATTTTTTGTAGGAAATATCATAAATGGAATAAAGGATACAACACATCTAATATTTCCTCTAATTCTAATCTAGTCAAATTTTGAGTGAATAATATGACATTTTGCCGAATTTGATTAATTTTTGCACTAATTGCCAAGATCTACACCAAAATTGATAAACAATGTTTAAGGCTAATCAATATGAATTAAGAGCTTAAGTTAATTTTATATAAAACTTGTTGAATATTTATTTTTGGAAATTGATATTGAATAATTTCCTCATCAAATGACATCATTTCTATAGGGTGGCATCTACAAGGCATAAATGCATAAAATATCAAGATTAAGCCCTCCCATGCCTCTTTACTACCTGCCATGCCTCACAAATTCCCCTTATTATAAAATCATGATGAGAGTATTTATGGATTTTATTTTCATAATTAGATTAATTCATGGCCACACATATTCATATTGAGATGGATGATCATGGTTGATCCAATCCCTTTTAAAAATCTATAAATAGGAGGCCTCACAACCATAATTTTAATCTTGGATAGTGCAAAGTTATAATGCTTAAATCATTCCAAAATCATTTCATTTTACTGTTATAATGACAAATTGTTGAGCCAAGCCAAGCCAAAGCAAAAGGTGCCAAGAGGAGATGAAGGTAGGCACACTTCATTGAAGAAGATCTCTTGAAGCACAAGCCAAGCAAGCCAAAAAAGGAGCCTTTTGGAGAAATCAAGGATTTGATAAGAAATTTGTTTTTTGTGTCTTTCCATTTTTTAATTGTTTTTTTAAATGGTTTTTCCTCATTAAGCTCCCCTAGTGATTAGGCCTAGAGTTGTTATGCTAGTTAGTGTGTTTCTTTTATTTTGTTTTCATTTGGGAACTAACATGATACTAACCATCCTCTCTTGAGTTAAATTCCATATATACACTATATAGTAGTTCCCTAATTGGATAGTAGCACTGATGGAATTAATGTCCTTATTTTGGTGTTAGTTTCCTTTGTGTAGAACTATTATGAGCTTTTGGGTGCTCCTATGTCTGAGTCTATCAGGCTTATTCCTATGTGCACAAGTTTTGATTTATTGTAGGTGACCTATTTTGATTTATTTTATATGCAAACCCTAAACCTACATGTTGTTAAGGCATCTAATTGACACAAGTATCAAGGTATGATGTTAGTGGGGTAGGCTGGACATCCTCAACACCCCATTATGATGAAATTTACCTACATACCAATACTTTGATGAGGGATCAAGCTTGATATATTTATCCCCACTTAAGTGCTGGTACATGTGAAAATGAAGCTAGTATTAATGTCAATTTGAGTGCTTTGAGGGTGATTGAGATGAGAAATCTGAATAATATGAGATTAACAATGCTATAGATGGATGTATGTAGAAGTAGGGCAGAATAGGGATTAATAACCTTGATTATGTATAACTTGTTTTGAGTTTTTTTGTGTAATTTTCATCTAATTTCCATCTAGTGGATAATGGGCTAAAATTCATGTTTATATACCATTTTATTGCTGTGCAGGTCTTAAAAGAGGTCTAGGCCAACCCTAGGTGGTTTTTGTTTTAAAAATATATCCATTGGTTGCCAATGGTAGGAAAAGGATAACAACACCCAAAATAGGACACTAGTGCCATTGGGGCTATTATAACATTTATTGTGCTAGTGTCTAGGTGATAGAACCTGAGGCATCAAGGGACAAAATGCTGAAGTGAAGGTCTAGGACTAATTTAGGGATCCATGTGGCCCATACAAAGGTTAGATACATGTTTAAATAGGCCCTAAGATAGGTCAATGATAAGCTATGGATGAGTGGTCTTAAGTAACACTCTTAACACTAAAGTTTTATTTTTAGATGATTACACCTAACATTATTGCATTGGATAAATTTCAAGCATTGGTCAGACACTTGTCTCCTGGCCCACAACTGATATTTGTTCAAATTGATATATCATCCCTTGAATCTTACCACACTATTTACCTATATATTGAATTTATATTTACTCACCAAAAAATCAAGTTAGTACTTATAGACAATGGTTTTAGACTTAATATTATTCCATTGAAACTAGTTCAATGTCTAGGACATACTAATATAGATCTCAAGAATGACATCATCATTATTAAGGGGTATAATAATATTGAGAGATAATAAGTGTGTATGATTTTATTTCCCATATAGGTTGGGTCTATCATCCATATTACCTTATGTCATTTAATTAATATTGATTTGTCATATAATCTCCTTCTTGGCCATGTATGCATTCATGAGATACATGTAGTTCTCTCTACATTCAATTAATGTATCAAGTTTCCTCATTATGGAATAGAGGTCACTATTCCTAGGGACATGTAACCATATGAATATTGTAAACATATAAAATTAGAGTTTTACTAATATACTTATTATCCTAGTGCTAACCATGCCATCAAAAAAATAAGCAAGTGATATCTGATCCACCAAAGTCCAATTATCTAGATTATAGTACCCTTGCTTCCTCTTTAGAATCCCCCTTTCCATCACTAAATTCCTCTCACTTCAATATTCATGAAAAAATTATTAGAACTTATAGTATTAAACATGTCTTTCATGTTACCAAACTAATTAGATTACCAAATCCCATGGCAAGCCCAAGATGGAATGATACAAGAAGAAGGTATAATCTTATCCTAAGGAGTCTCTTCCATTCATCCTAGGAAAGGTATTTAGTCAAGAAGGTTTGAAGTAAGAAGATGAGTCATGCCTATATAGTGAGGATTTTAGTCCTTGTTTTTAGATAAAAAAGTACCCTATACCAAATAGAATTATGACTCATCACACTTATAAAGTCAAAGGTTTGGCGGCAAAGAACAAGGTAGACTAGGCCTATTCTTCCTGTAAAGCATTCAAAGAAACAAGGTCTTATATACAAATATCCTAGGGTTATCCCCACACATCGTAAAAGTGGTTCAACATTTGTGTTAAACAATGATGTTCCTAATAGAAACATAGAGTCCTATTATAACATCTATGATGAGCTTACCAATACTAATCTATTTGATTCACATTTTTTTCTCACTATTTCTATTGTTCCAACCCTTCTCCTCACCCTCCATTATCTCAAACTTATTGATTGGGACAAATAAGACTAAAATAATATACTTTATGAGTTTTGAAATGAAGAAGCTATTTAAAGTTTCATAGGACTAAGAGATGGTTTACCAATAGGTGACTATAAGTTGGTATTTATATACACTTTGGACCCTGAGGCCTACTTTGGGGAGCAAGGGAACTTCCTTGGTCAAAATAAAAATAAAACATGAAGATCCTTAAGTGAAAACCTTTATAATATGATTTTAGATTAGGGAAAAAGTAAAGAAAAGGATAATTCCATTGGTGAAAACATATTTTATGCACCATTGGATGGGGAAGTTCACTCTCCTTCACAGAAAGTCTAGGAGTCCACAAGTCCATGTTTTTCATTTAGAGATGAAATCAATATTGAAGACCATAAGGAATTTGAATGCATGGACTTAAAAAATACATAGTTATTATCTCATTGGCCACTACCTCCTATGAATGATTCTAACTCTTCATACATGGGTAGGTCTAAGAGTCCACTTTTAAAGCTAGATTATCAGTTACCTTCTTTGTGTGTAATTCTAGATGATGGTTTCACTCTTCTTCTGAAGGACACTCTAAAAGCGAATACTAGAACATATGATGATCCAAAGATAATCAATCTTGGTGCATCTATTATTATAAGGGAATGTGAATTGATTATTTCCCTTCTCTTGAAGTTCATTGATATATTTTCTTGGGGTTATTCTGATATGCCTAGTCTAGATCCTTATTTGGTAGAACATCATTTGGTTATGCACCTAAATTATAAACCTATTAATAAAAAGATATGAAAAATGCATTCATGGATTTCACTGCTAGTTAAATTAGATCTTGGAAAGTTACTTGTAGTAGGTTTTATCAAACCTATTCCCAATGTAGATTGGATTTCTAACATTGTTCGAGTTAGTAAGAAACCAGTCAACATACACATCTACACAAATTTTAGAGATCTTAACAAAGCTTGTCCCAAAGGTGATTTTAAATTACCTAATATAAATATTATAGTGGAGTCTACAATAGGTTACAATATGCTATCTCTTATGGATGGTTTCTCTTGTTATAATCAAATCAATATTTCTCCAATAGATCAAGCAAAAATTGCATTCAATGATCCATGCTCTTTAGATTTAAATTTTTTAGAGAAACATATCAATGATCCATGCTAGTTATCTTTCATGATATCATGCATGAAATTTTTGAATACTATGTTGATGAAATTCTAGGTAAATCTAAAATTTAGGATAGAGCATCCTAAATTCTTATGAACAATATTTGAAAGACTTCATGAATATAAAGTGTGCCTGAACCCTAAGAAATGCATTTTTGGGTTTACATCTAGAAAATTATTAGACTTCATTGTCTCTCACAGGGGCATTGAAGTTTATCCAACCAAAGTTCAAGCTATTAATGAGATGCCTCCTTATTCTAATTTGAAATAACTTCATAACCTATAGGGTAAGATCTAGGCTATTAGAAGCTTCATATTCCAACTTGATGATCATTTTATTAAATTTACACATCTTTTGAAAAATGGAATTACATTTAAATGGAATGTTGAATACCAAGAATGTTCTTATAAAATTAAATAATACTTAACAAATCCTCTTGTACTTGGTGCATCAATGATAGGGAAACATTTGTTATTGTAAATATCTACAAATACTAGTGATTTGGGGGCACTCCTTTCTCACCATGATGATCAAATAAAATAATCAGCTATTTATTATTTGAGTTGTAAATTAGTCTTTTATGAGAAAAAATATAATCAAATATAAAATCTTAGTTTGTATTATTTTTCACTTCCCAAAAGCACAGACATTATATGCTGAATAATAAGACCTTGTTGATTGTAAAAATAGATCCTTTGAAATATCTATTAGCAAAATCAACTTTAACTAGTTGAATAGATAAATGGGTAATGTTTCTTAGTGAGTTTGATATTGAATATACACATTATAAGGCTATCAAAGGTCAAGTACTAGCTGATTAGTTGGCTGGAACACCTCTTTATGATTCTATTCCTATTATAATACACTTTTCTAATGAGTCTATTATGAATCTAGTTGAGGGCAAATAATGGAAGCTCTATTTTGATGTATATTTCACATATCATGGTTCATGAGTAAGAATATAATCTTATTCCTAAGGATTTTCACAGTGGATTTCTATGCAAAAATAACATAGCTAAATGTAAGGGTTTACTTGCTAAGCTTCATCTTGTAGTTCAGTAGAATATTCAACATTTTCAAGTATATTGTGATTCACATCTAATTATAAATCAAGCCACTGATCAATATCAAACCAAGGATGAAAAAATTGTGCTTTAAAAAGGCATGGTAGATGCACTTAAGATGAAATTTGAAGTCATTCAATTTAAATAGGTTCCTAGATCCAATAACAAATTTTTTGATGTTATGGATACCATTGGTTCCACGTTTGTAATTTATCCATATATAAAAGAGTATCATTTATAATTTAAAACCTTATTATTATAATGTATTTTTTTTAATTTATGAGGCAATATGTATTCTTGTTGGTCCTAATTCCCCTTGGTACATAGACAGTTATTCCTATCTCCACAATCAAATTCTTCCTATTGATCTATCCCGTAACCATACAAAATAATTTATCCAAATTATTTCCCATTATACCATACTTATAAACATGCTATATCATAGAGGCTATGATAGAAATCTACTTCATTGTTTGAATTCAGGAGAATTTGAGTTAGTGCTAAAGGAAGCCCACTAAGGGATTTGTGGGGCCCATACTAGTAATATGGTCCAAGCTAAAAATCTCCTTCGTACTAGTTATTATTCACTTACTATATAAGTAGATGCATGTGCCTATGTTAAGAAATCTCTATCATTTAAAAAACATGGTGATCTTATTCATGCTCTAGCATAGGCACTTTAATAAGTTACAACTCCTTGGATATTTTCTATATGGAGGCTTGATTCATATGAAAGATTAACCCTACTTATTTATATGGCCAAAAGCATATACTTATTACTACTAAATATTCCACCAAATGGATAAAGGTAATCCCTCTTAATTATATGATTGGTAAGAAAATTTACAAATTCATCCTGAACCATTTCATTATCATTATGTTATTCCTTCCAATATCATCTCAGATAATGACATATCCTTTAAATATAAGGACATCACAACACTTTATTCTGAATTCCATATTAAGCATAAGTTTTCCACTCCTTATTACCCCCAAGGTAATGGTCAAGCTAAAACATCCAATAAAACACTTAAAAATAATGTCAATGAATTTGGCCATGATTGACATTTGAAAATCTTCCTAGCCTTATGGGCATACTATACCAATGTCCACATTTCAATTTGTACAACTCCCTATTTCCTAGTCTATGGTTTTGAAGCAATTCTTCCTATTGAGATTGACCTTCCCTCATGTATTTTACTATAGAACATTATTAATGAAGAATAATATCAAGTGGCTAGATTAGCAAAACTAGAGTTTCCAGATGGGAAATGGTTAGCTTCAATTAATCACCTCGAATCCTATCATAATAAGTTATGCTAGGGTTATAAAAAGCGTATTATCTCTTAAGAGTTTGAGCTTGGTTATTTGATATTAAAATAAAATCAAAAGAATACTAATGTTGAACATGAAAATAAAGGTAATTTCAAACCAAATTGGTTAGGACCCTTCATTATTACAACTAACTATGAGTCTGGTGCATATAGGTTGGCTAATCTAGAAGGTTATGAACTCGATGAGATAATGAACATAATGCATTTTAAGCATTTTTATGCTTAAATTTCCATGCTTTTGTTTATAAGTGTTCATGATTGAGGGTATCTATGTTCCATTTTATCTTTCCTATGTGATTGTAAATTTTGAGAAATATGAAAAATTAAAACCCAAAATGTACAAGACACTTAATAGTAGAGATTTGGAGAATAAATTAGAAAGGATAAAGATGACATTACCAATTTTTTGCTCCAACTAGCCTCCCTCCAAGATCTTCAAGTAGATTTTATTTATTGTGGATTCTAATTAGAGTCAAAATTTTGACATAGTGATGGCTTAATTCATAGATTTAGATGATGGATTAGTTGATCATGGATTTGACAAGGAGATTATATATTGACATGGATATTTCATGAGCTTCATAGATTTATGCTAGTTTCTTGTGATTACTAGTTGATTTCAATGGAGGAGTAGATTTGTTTATATATAAGAAAGAGGGAAGATCAATGGATATATTTCAATGTTGGGACTTGAGGATCAAGGGTGGAGGAATTTCCAAGGAATTAAAAATTCTTTGGAAGCCTCTAAAATAGAAGCTTATAGAGAGGAGGGGTCAAGTTAGAGAGGATTCTAGAATTAGAGGATTCTAGAATCCTCTTAGGGACTAATTAGGATTAGGTAGCGGATTAGATAAGGATTAGGTGGGTGATTAGGGACTAGGGATGTAGGAGAGCCTAAAAATAGGATAGTATGGGTGGGTCATAATATTTTTAAATTCCCAAATAATGGATAAGAGAGATTAGTATGAGATAAGACATGACTAAAATAATTAATGGATTGGTGGGATAGGAATAATGTTAGTGAATGAATAAATGTTGAGGAGGGATATTAGATGATTAGGATTAGGATAAAAGGGATAAATTAATAGGATTAATTAGAATAATTAAGGTGAATATAATTTAATGTATACATTTTCCCCCTATTTGAAATGGAATTACGAGTGGATAAAGTAGAATGAGTAATGGTTCAAAGAAAAACTAGTTCATGGATGAATGTTAGTATATGATGTTAGGGGAAATAATGTTAGTGACTATGATGCCCCCTTGAGGGGACATGTGAGAAAGAATGAGATGGATGACCACCCAAAAGAAGAAATAATGGGTGAGATACGATGAATAGATAAGGGGATGGGAGTGATAGATGTAGAATAGATGATGAAAAAGATGAATTCAACTTAAGCAGTGAGCTACAAATTGATGATGTACCATCAAATTAAACTTCATTACATCAAACAAAGGGAGCAAGAGGTGATAAATTTATGGTCTTGGTCATGCCCTAATCAAGAAAGGAAACCATAAACTTAAAATAATGAATTGAACAACAAGTGATGATGAATTATTGATGGGAGAATAGGTGGATGTTATGATTTGTCAAGCCCAATCAATAGGTGTAGGTGATTGAAAAAAAGATTAAGGAGATGATCATGGGGGTGGTGATTGATCAACAAATTGATTGATTAATGAATGATATTATATCTCAAGGATTTGATTGATATAATATTGGAGAATGATAAGATAGATGATGGAGAAAGAGAGTTATGATGATAAATGATTAGGCAAGAGGAGGGAATGGCCAAGATAACCTTAGACACATTAGGTGGTTAAGTGTGGCCTACATAGTTTGATAAAACCTCAAGCCAATGTAATTTAGATTGAGAGATACAAGAGGATGATGATGATGATGGATGCTAGATATATTAGTGGTTAGTTAAAGGATGTGACTTAGGTGAAGATAAATGATTTTGGAGATGAGATGATAGATAAAGGCTTGATTAAAGATTAGATGAATGGGATGGGATGATGCAATTGATTATGGAATAAAGAGGATTAGATGATTAGGAGAAATGATCATTTCATAATTAATATAATAAATCTCATCATAGTCTAAGTAATCCAATAGGTATGGCACTTGGTAGTATGACCCATGATATAAGTGTGACCAAGAAGACATGGTGATAAAGTGCATAAAATTAGCAAATAGTGAACTCTACATAATTAAGCACACCTAAAATAACCATAATATATTTGGTGTCATCATAGCATCCTCATTCATTACCTAATAGAAAAAAACAAAACAATATATATATCATATATATATATATATATGATGCAAACAAGTCAAACAAAATAGAGCATATAAGTAGCACACACAAGTATCTACATGCAGTGTCATTGTGTCTTATCTAATGATGGGATGAATGATTGGGTGATGGGTTGGACTAGGATGATCATGGTGGACTCAGGATAGACTTGATTTGGAATATAGTAATGATGATGATTAGGATTAGGACTTAGGTAAAGACATGGATGTGGATATGGATTTTGAACTGGGCAAGGGACTTGGATGAGGATTGGGATATGGGGACTTGGATTAGGATTAGGATATGGAAATTTAGATGAGAAACATAAGATTGATTAGGAAAAAGTGAGACTAGGTCAATGATAGCTCAATATAGACTAGATTTACCCCTGATTTAGAATAAGAGGATGTATGACATGATTTTAAAAGATGAAAGGTATGGATATGGATATGACTAGGGGAAAAATCATAAGATAAGGCATGATAAAATATTTTTGGATTTTTCATATTTTATGATTTTTAGGGTTTTTATAATATTTCAAATTTTATGGTTTTTTGTAATATGTATGCATACTATGCAAATATGGTTACTAGCAAAGGGAATACCAAGCCTAATAACTAGGATAAGGATGGATGGATGAAATAATGGATGAGATGGTAAAAAGATGATGATGATGGTGAAAAGGGGTATATGAGATCATCATGTAGGAATCATATATCTATTGAACTAGGTGTGCATTGGAGGATATGCCAAGATGATTATATAAAATTTATCAAGACATTTTCCTCTCTTGTACACAGGTCAATATGTGAAGGAATAACGAGATGTAAGGTAGGATGGTGGATGATGGGTAGTAACAATGGATAATGGGATAAGATAGATATGGAGGGGATTGATAAGGGATATGAAATGGATGGATGTTTCCCCCAAGTGTTGAGGTATAATGCACAAACTATATTTACTTTACCATGATGCCAAAATGTAGTTTTCATCATGGTACTTGCCTAAGGTGCTAGAAGACTTCAACATTGGATGAATGATTTTTGTTTTTAATTTTTAATTTTTAATTTTTTTGATGGCATCTCAATTTATTAGTGATTGGAAAGATGCAAGATTATATGTGCTTTTTTGATCTTTCAATTGACACCTATTCTGGAGATATGTGATCCTAGGACCATGTAATAGATGCTAGATTCTTGGATGTCCTAGTGGCATTTATTAAATATTTATTTAATGTATTTCAAACTTTTAAACTAGGTGTCCTTGGAACCCTTATGAGTGATAATTATACCCAAGGATTTCATATATGGTATGGATGGGAGTATGTTGTGATTATGATGATGGGATATACATTGTGAATGAGATATATGATCATGGTGGACTATATGATGGGATGGGGAGTGAAAATAGGGTTTGATAGTTTCATACACTATTGGATATGGTGGAAGGGATTATTTATATTGGTGTCATGAGATTAAGGGATCCAAGACCTTGTTTTGATTTTCTGATTCATTAAGAGGATGGTTGTCCATATGATTTTTAATTTTAAAATTATTTTGATATACTAAATTTTTATTTTTATTTTGACTTTGGTTGCTTCATGGTGCTTAATAATGGGCTTCACCAGAGGGAAGTGAATTTTGACTGGATAAATGATTTTAATGTGGATAGACCCCTAGTACTTCAAAGATGTATATACTAGGGGTGATTTTTATGACTTTGATTATAAGACTCATCTTGAATTTGATTAATTATATTTGGATCATATTGAGCTTGATTATTTGATGGCATTAACTGATTATGGGATTGGATCTTGGTATATGTAGCATACAATATTGCATGTAGAGGGGAATCTAATGTGCATGTTCCTATTCATCCCATTCATGGAGTGGTTGGTAGGGATTCTGGAGGAGAGGTGAATGATTATTAATGTGTAGTGGATTAAAGGGATAATGGGTAGCATAGTCCTCATAAAGGTCAGTAAGATCCCTAGCCTCAAAATTAAAGAAAATGTCCTCAACAATCTCAAAAGTATCACTAAGACTCTTAAGGGAATTAACATCTAAAGCCAATTCATATCCAAATTGATGATCTTCAACTAATAGATCATCCAATAATTTTACTTTAATTTCATCATCCTAGGATGGGTCAAGAGCTACACCTTTTGACTGGTCAATATTAGAGACATCTTTGAAGAGATAGGTGTCAATATGACCTTCATAATATATAAGGGATGATGATTTTTATGTGAATTTTGATTTGAATGCTATTGTCAAACATGATCTTGACCATTCCGATTTAGACTCTAACATGGATGTTGATAAAGTGATGTATCCTATGTATGATTTTTTGGTAGGAACCATATAATTGTCTACAAGTACCTCTTTCACCTTGGATTTGTGAAGGGATGATTTAGTCTTAATGGATTTATGAAGATGGAGGATGTGATGTGAATGGGTAATAGGGATGGATTGATTAAGGATGTGTGTAAGATGAATGAGACCGAAGTCATGACCTTGGTTAGGGAGAAGAGAATATTGATTACATTCAGGAAGCAATTCTTGGTATACCATTTTTTGAACACTCCTAGGCATGGATGGATTGGATTCACCCTCAATTTCAATATCACCATTATCAATTAACTTTTGGATATAATCTCTAAATGGGTGACATCTATTGATGGAATGATTAGGTACTTTATGGTATATATAATAAATCATTTAGGTTGAAACCATGAGGGCACATGTTTGGATAAATCTAGAGGCCTTGTTTGAGGGTGGACAATCATGCCTATAGACCTCAATTTCCAAAATAGGGCTTCCATACATATGGGGAGAGGGGTATATGGCGTGTCAATAAATATTGATATGGGTGTGTTGGATTTAGTAGTGGAGTAAGGTGATGGTGATGTCATGACATTGGGGGATGATGAGGTTGTCAAGCTAGGCTTCCCTTAGCTAGTAGGATGGGGATTAGTGATGGATTGACTAGTAGATAGAGGATTTGATTATGGATAGGTGTGAATTGGAGGTAAGGTTAACTAAGTGGAGGTAAGGTCTTTAGGAATTTGGGAACCCATTTCAAGGAGTTGTGATATGGCTGACCCCTTGTTTGTAGTAGTATACTCATTAAATAGGGTGATCCTTGGACTAGGAAGGTCATGACGAGGACTAGGACTAGTGGATGGGGGATTAGAATAGGATTAGTTGTCATGATAATTAGATGGGGATAGGGGTTGATGAGGAAATTATTTGGGAGGTGACCTTAGGCTTAGGGGTTTGAAATCATTGGGAAGGAGAGCACCCATCTCTAATAGTCGTAAAAGGACCTCATCCTTATTGGCAAAGATTTACTCATTAAATTGGATAACTTTATCACTTATATATTGGGGGATATGAGGACTATAATTATGATAAATGGACAATGGCTTTGATCATGGTGAGATAGGTGATTATGGATGGGGAAGGATATGGGACATTAGTTTGGGCATGATGGGATTGAGGTTAGAAAGAAGGTGGGCACCCATCTCTAGGGATCACATATAGATCTCATCCTTATTGGAAAATAGGTATTATTTTATGAGAATGAGGTTCAAATACATGGGGATATATGGATTATGTGATGATAGATTTAGGAATTGGATAGGTGCTTAATCAATATAAGGCTAAATTATTGAGCTAGTATGACAAGTGACATGATAGATGAAATGAAATTGTGATGATGTAAGACTAGGATCAAATTTCAAACTGATAGTATAATAAATGCTAATGATATATCGATAATGTCTAGTTTTCAAGCTAGCAAGAGGATTGGGATTCACTAGTGCATAAATTAAAACTAGCAAGATGATAATTGGATGGGTACTAGTTTTGAATAGAAAAGATGAATAAATTAGAGACAACTATATTGATGATTATTTGGATGCTAGATTGAAACTAACAAAGTGACAAGATGGTAGTAGGAAATAAACTAGGTATGAGATCTAACCAAGTGATGAGTGATAGTTGACTAGAATGATAAGATCGATAACAAGAAGACTATCTCAAAAACTTAGACCAAATTACTCAAGGTGAGATGGATATGTGATTAGGTAATATGATAATGAGATTAAGGCAAGGATAAATATATATAGATGATGATGAAATGATAAGGGGTAATATAAATGAAATGGGGATGGTTTGAAAATGTGTGTGACTCAAAAGCCAATAAATTAAGCTAGGATTGAGATAAAAATGGTTTGATAAGGATGGGATAAGGATGTCAAAAATTATAATGAGATGATGGACTGTATAAGATAGACAAGATTATATAAGATAAAGGATGTACAATATAGAGGTAAGAATATATAGGATAGATATACATGAAAAAATACCTAGATAGTTATGTATGGGTCTAGGGTGAAAGGCTAACTCAATTCATATATAGAACTAGTGTAACATAACACATACCCAAGGAAGAAAACCACAATCTTAAGATTATTAAACTGATGGGTGTGTAACTCGATGACTGCACTATCTAAAAACTTCATAGGTGAAGCTGTAGGATGGTGACCCATTATGGTATTGACTAAACCCTCTCAACCCTATTTGCACATGATGGTCACTTAGGAGCTAATACTGACTTTAACAGTGAATCACCTATTATGACTAAAAGGTCTTAATATAGGCTATATAGGATCTCTAGGGGAATACCTAATATATGCTAGGTATGATGGGGCCCAAGCCCATGTAGGGTGATGTCTAATGCTTTGTTTAGAGAATTAACTCTTTTTCTTCATGGATGACCTGTATGAATAAACCACTTAGTTGAATTATAGTTATACCTGATATTTATACTCTACTAGAACACATAGTGTGGATTAGTATATGGTAGTGAAATCCATGGTCACTATCCCCCTCAGAATATGGAAAGTGTGTGGGTGTCAATTCCATGTCATGTTGCCCCTAAAAAATGGGAGGGTTTGTTAGTGGTTTTTGATCCTCTAGGAATCACTACAAGGATGCAAGGAGGAGAGCATACACCACTGTATCTCTTGGGTGATACACAAGCAAATAAAAATATTTATTAACTAATTAATTTAGATGTGATATTTACAAAATATACAAGATATTTACAATATGGTTTTTCAAAATATCTTTGACAGGTGACTTGCAAATCAAGTGATTAGTAGTTTCAATTATCAATCTTGAGGGGTAACTTTCAAGACAAGATACTAGACTAAAATATGACCTATAAGATAAGATAAAGACAAACTGCAACCTACAATAGAATATGTTAGCAAGTCAAAATTTCCACTAGATTCACTCCTATAAGAAATAAGATGCTAGTCCAATAAGCCTTAATAAAAACAACTAAAAAAATTGCAATTTGACTTTATAACTTTTTTGGATGAGGGGGGCATGACATGGAGGTCTAAGGTGGGAGCCCCTAGTAGGGTCAAGGAGCAGTGCCCCTTATAGAGTTAAGGGGTAGTGCCCCTTGTGCGGTCTAGGGGAAATGCCCCAAGCATGCTCCCTATCATGGTATAGGGTGGGGTTGAGGGACATCTCCCTCGATGCCAAATGCAATTTGGGACTTGTAGGATGCTTAGAATGATTCAAAATTTATTAAATTTCATTAGAAAGGAATGAAATTCAAGAAAAATAATTTGAAGGCACAGAGGGTTAGAATTTTAGTGAATTTGATGGATGTTTCTAAAAAATGACGTTAATAGTTTTTACTCTTTACGGGCTTTGGCCAAAAATCCTGTAGAAATAATATTGTTAGTAGAGTGGCCTCTGTCAAATTAAACCTGTGAAGACTATTAGTAGTATGAAATTTAAATTTTCAATAGTCATGTAACTATATGTTAACAAAATATGACAAACAAACTACATTTAATACGTTATTAAAAGAAACTATATACACATATCATGGGAAATAAAAATTTAGATTTTTTATTTTTATTATTTTTTAGTTTTTAATACTAAATTACTTAATGAAAAACTTTGGTTCTATATTCCCAAATTTGAATAAATCATATTATGTGATGTGATCAAAACAAATAATTCCTATACAAGAATTCGAGTGTATAAAACAAAAAAATCTATAAAACTAAAGAAAAAGCTTTGGAATCACCATCACTCTACTTGAAGTTCATTGGGGTTGTAATTGTAGTATGTGTTAGTCAAATATACCAATCATACCAAAGATTTAATCATTATATTTATGCTTCAATCGGGCCTTTCTAGGTATGAAGGATATAAACCAAAAATCCTACGAATGTGGGGTGTCACCTCTTCACATGAGGTTTTAAGATATTTAAATAAATATATAACATATTTATATATCTCATTTTAAATTTAGTTTAAAATTTATTTGGTTAAGGATACTTATGGTGCATGAGGAGATGTAGGGTTTAAAACCCAAGAGCCTGAAACTATTACAACACTAAAACCCAAATTCTGCACTTCTTATAAAATGTGGAGAAATATCAAGGGACAAGTTTAGGTTCTAATATTCTAGGTATCTATTGTACTTAAATGAAACTAAAAATAAGTCACAAGAAAAACATATACACAAATGTGAAAGCATATACAAATCAGCAAGTTTTTTGTCTTAAAGTCTAAAAAAAAGTGTTTTAATGAACTATTTGATAAGATGTCTCAAAGATAGGCGATTTCATGGATTTTTATGATTATAGTATAGGCACAAGATCAATAATGTGCTAGGTATAGGGGTTCTCTTGACTGGTGGTCTATGAAAATAGTCTATAGACACTAAGAAAGGTAAAGATAATATATCAAATGTTGTAGTTGTTAATGATGAGTAGGCTAAAAATTGGAAGTAAATACACAACCTGTCAACTATTTGATAGAATACCACAAAGAAACACAATAATTGGGAAAATAAGGGGATTTAAATGCTTTTATTAGGTATGAACCCATTATCCAAACAAGCACAACTATTTAATGATTGACTAAAATGATTGTATTTGTAATTTTTTTCAAAGTGACCTATATGTGAAGTGCAGTATTTTAGTAGACATAGGTAAAAGAATTTAACCAAATTAATGAATAAAACACCTTCTATTAGACCACCAGGATTGCCACCTAAAAAATTCACAGATATGCTTATGTGGCTTTGACATTATTTTAATTAATAAAACATCTAAGTATTTGACTTAAGCAATGCTCTACAAGACAAGTGGACCATTGGACAAAATGCACTAAACTATTTTGATAAAAATTACACAAGGCTTATGAAAAAGATTGAACTTTAAGGATTATATTTATCTAATGTAATAAAGAAAAATAGACCAAAAAAATATTAATAATGACACATTAAAGAACAAATTAGTTAGAATACTAACAAAATAAAAACTAGATCTCATAGATTACAACTAGAAGTAAAATAGATTAATGTTAGTTAAAAAAATACTTAATAAATAACCATTTAAATCATACAAAACCATAGATTTTGATATAACCTTTACTACAAATTTATTCTCCATAAAACCTAGATTTATTTATGTAGAAAAACACCTAAAACAATGATACTAAATCTATCATAACATCTTCAATACATAACAAAATATGAAATTTCAAAATGTTTCAAAAACTTGAGAGTGAAAATTTCATAACCCAGAAATGTTTTCATGAAATTTTGTATGAGTAAAGAGAAGTTCATCAAACTATAACACGTTTTCATGAAAAATTAAAATTTGCTAAAACATAGATGCCACAAATTGTCCTTTAACTTGACCTATAACTTTGAATAAAAACTCACTCAAAATCACCAATTTTTAGTTTCAAGAGGAAGGTTCCACCATGGCCACCAAAATGTAGTAGGAATTTTGGATTCTTTTTATATTACTATTTTTAGCAATAAAACCTAGAAAGCAAACAACATCAAATAGAGAGGATAGAGAGATAATTAAATGCTTGTAATGAAATCACTTAATATCATTTTACCTCTTATATCTCCCCTCCAACATTGGTGAACTGATTTGAGTGCAAAATAAGTAGATTGTTGGATTGCTTGATTATGCTTGACAATGGCTTCAATGGACTCTTAGTTTGATGGTGGCTTTTGATAAGGATATATGAGTGCTTGGATAATGCAAGAAGGATGTTTATGTCTGCAAGTTCTTAAGTTAGCATCAAAATTTCTATATTTTTTCATGAAGGATTTGAATTATTTATATAAGCCATGGAAGGGAAAATCAATGACTCAAATTTCATTTTGAGCCATTGAGATCAGTGGCCAAGGAATTTCCAAAGAATTTTTAATTCCTTGGAAACCTCTAGAATAGAGGATTCTAGAGGGGAAGGGTTAAATTAGAGGATATTCTCCAATTCTCCAATTCTAGAATCTCCATTAGGGAGTAGGGATGTAGGAATAGCTAGTTTAATAGGGTGGTCGATGGGTAGGTAAATAATAACTTTAAATTGGTAAGTGGGATAATGTGTAAGTTAGTAGTTAAGTAGGCTTAGTTAGTAGACTAATCAAGGTGGTTAATTATTTGCAAGGATATAATAAGGATTGTGGGGTATAGGGAATATGAAACAATATATTAGTTAATTAGCTAGGAAATATAGTTATAGGTTAAATTAGCAAAATTAGTAGAATTATCAGGGTGACCAGATTTAGGTGCATATATTTTGCTCTTATTGAAAGGGCATTGTGAGTGAAGAAAAGTGGAAGGAGTAATGGTCTTTCAAAAAAACCAAGATCATGAGAAAAATGTTGTTAATAGGTATGATTAGGTATGGTGTTAATATGTATGATTAGGTATGGTGTTAGTAGGTATGATTAGGTATGATGCCTCCTTAAGGGAATATATAGGGAGAACCAACCTGGATGGTCACTCAATGATGAGATGGGATTGGGATGCCTTGAGTAATGATGTAAATATGATTGAGATGCCCCAACTATAGAGACAAGCGGATAAAGTGGTTGGATCTTGAGAGATGGGTTCTAGACAAATGATGAATGCATAGAAAGGAGACTGATTGATAAGACAAGATTCCAAAGATAGAAATGTTGACTGGGAAGATGAGATAGGCTATAAGTTAGGGATAATTATTATAGTAAGGACACATGCTAAGGAGGGATTAAAATCCTATACTAGTGATTGGATGAGTTGATTAGAGATAAGGAGCTACTTTATGTAAGATATGTAGCTTAAAGTGATTTATGATTGTTGAGTGAGTAATCCAGTATAGGATGGGGATTGGGTGTTAATAGTGGTTGAGCCATCCTTGAGCATAAAATCATGGCTAGGCACAACCTATATAGTCTTAAGAGACCTCAATTTGATGTAGTTTTGACTTAGGATTAGGTTAGATGATGGGGAAATGGGAAAGCCATGCCCCAGATGATTGAGAGATGACAATCAATGATTGATTGGGGTAATGGATTAAGTTGACAATATTTGGGTATGACAGGTTAAGAGAGTATGGGTGTCATGGGTAAAGAAGGGATAACAGGGGAAAATTAGGGGTAAAATAGGACAAAAGGGGTGAAAAGTGGTTCATTTGACTTCTTACCTTAGTGAAAATTTTATCTGAGATGAAAACATGGACCAAATTCCATGAGATTCACATCATGGTGGGAGACTCTGAGAGTTTCAGAGGCCTAAAGATGCTGGACCATTGGTATGTTACTATCCCCTAATTTGGTAATTTTTAAAATTTTGGCATTTATTTCATGTTATTTATATTAGAGGCACCATGGGTGTAATACCAAAACTAAGGTAAATGCTCTAAGTTATGTTATTGCACTTACAACTAGAGATATTATGTCATGAGTTGTGGTATTGAAATACTACAACTAAGGAATTATGGTATTGCATACTACAACTCTTGACTCATGAGTTAGGGAAGGGGATTTAGGATATAAGGTGGGATAAAATTAGGTGAGTTAGGTTAAGATGGATTAGGGTTAGTGGATTAAGGATTTAAGTGACTAAGGTAAGAGTCTAAGATAGGTATGAAGTAAGTATATTAGGTTATAAAATTAGATAGGAGGTGGTATTAGTTAGGTTAAGGATGGATTGGTGAGGATTAGACAAGGGATGTTAGTATGGATGAGTTATAGGTAGGTGAGTCGACTAGGTGATAGAGGTTAAAAATGAATACATGATGGAATAGTTTTAGTGATTGATTGTATGATTGGTGTAGGAGGAATTAGGCATGATGGCATCTTGATTGTAACATCTTGAGGTTCTTCATGAGATGCATCAGTTGACCCCTGTGAACTATGGGGTGCTAGAGCTGGTGGGGTTGTATTACATCACTACGATGCTGGTGGTGTGGATTGATCATGCCTTGATTACTATGCTAGTAGAGTGATGGCACTTAGAGATGAGTATCTTTCACTTCATGACCAAAGAGATGATGGTGATGCTAGTGGAGTGATGGCACTTAAAGAGGAGTACCTTCCACTTCATGACCGAATAGATGATGATGATGATGATGATGCTAGAGGATGTCTATCATATTTTATGATTATTAATGATAGGGTATATGATCTATTAGTGATTACATGCACTAAGTGTGATAGTAAAAATATTTGTAGGAAGGTTATGATTTGGTGTGTAAGATTGATGGGTGGACATTGATAGATGCCTACAAGAGGGGATCATCAATCTATTGACACTAGTGGTGATACCTCTTATTACTGGCATACTCCTACTGGATAAGAGCAATCAGTGGTTTCACTTAAGACTTGGAGATGTATTTGTTGACATGGTCCAAGATTTTAGGGTATTTATGTGGGGGCTAGTGGTAATGGCTCATTTATACCCAGAGTTACACTTAAAGGCCTAAAGAGGAGCTACAAGCTTGGGTCTATCCCTATTGTTATAGATTTAGAATTGGAAGCATATAGTGATCCAATAGTCACTAGGTACTTGATATGATATAAACCCTCCTGAGCCCATTATCTTTGGATGGTATATTTTTTGGGGTATGCAAAGAGGCCATGTCAAGGAGATGAGGTTATACAAATGAAATTTTGATAATTTATGATTAGAGCATATCACTTGGATGCCCTATACGTGAATTTAGTTTGGTTAGGAGGATGAGCTTGAGGTGATGTACAATATGTTAAAATATTATTAACTTATAGGTCAAAGGGAATTCATCATAGAGTGATATAGACCCAACTATGTGTAGAGACAATTTGGGATCCCATAGGATGTTCTAAGCAAGGAGAATTTATTTACATGGAGTGACTGAGAATTTATTTACATGGGGCAAGGCAGTGAATAGAGCATTAACATACATAAATTATGATAGTCATGACCTAATCCTATGGGATTTATAGACACCTTTACTAAATCTAGGAGTGGCATCAGATTATACCACATGATGGGCTCAGAGGGTACCAGTGAGGTTACTTAGGCACAAGCTTGTGGTATGGAGGGGAGTGGTTATGAGAGTTTTATAAGTGCAAGTAAGGCTATAGAGAGAGAGGAGGGGATAGGTCCTAGTTCAGGATGCCTTATATGGATAGGGAGGGCTAGATGCTATGGGGGTAAATGGGGGCAATGATGGTCAAGTATCTATAGTGGCTTAGGATGGAGGGAGTGGGACCTAGTTTGGGGGGAACAATGCATATGTTGGGGTGGTTGACACACAAGATGGAGCCAGTGGGAGTGATGATGGGGCAAGACCATCTCAGTAGCCATTGATTAAGGATGAGAGATCTCTATTATCAAGACTTAGGGTAGAAGTGTAGACCTGGCTCATAGAGATAATAGGTATTACCATTGAGAGAGATATCTCTAGGCTCAATTACAGGGATATGATGGGAAGTTAACCCTAGTATAGGGGTAAATTTTTGGGTTAGAGGGACATGTTATTACCTTATAGGATTAGGAATTTATGTTATAGAGCTAAATATAGAGTCAAGATATACATATTGCTGGGTTATAGGCATAAATTAATCAGATATAGACTTGAATTAGAGATCTAATAGGAGACCTATAGGTGGCTGAGAGGGATAAAGAGGAGGTATACATGACTATGGTAATAGGGGGATGGATGGGGTTATATGAAACATTATGAGGTTGATGTGGGAGGCATAGTATTATAGGGATTTGTATGAGGTAGAAGTGCTAGTTGAGTAATGTTCCCCTACATTAGAAGCCAACTCATCATAGTTAGTACACCAGTGACCTAGAGGACCACCAGGAGCCTAGCCAAGACTATGTGAGGTCGTATATATATGATTATTTTAATTATAGCATATTAATGCTCATGGGGCTAATATATTGTATATATATTTTTGACATGGAATCCATGTGGAAATTTGATATTATATACTATGAAATGTTTTATATGATGTGATGTGTTATGTAGTGATGATTATGCATGGTTATGGTTTTGTGATATGCATTAATTATGGATATTTATATGGTTATATGATGTAATGATATGGATGTATTTATGGATTAGATGGATTAGATAGATATATTGTTTTATTTTTAAGATGTTATATGATGTGATGTGATGGATTTGGATGTGTTATATGATTTAGATGTCATGGTTACAATGTGATGTGAGTAGGTAGTTAGATATTGATGTATGGTTTTGAGTAAATGATGTGATAGTATGGTATTACGGTAGATAGATGATGATTTATATGATGATGGATATGTGGATAAATTAGATGAATGTTTGATATTATAGGTAGATGGCTATTTATGTGATGATGTCGTAGGATTTTGTGGATGATATGTAACTTATAAAACAAATTTAAATGGTTATAACATGATGTAATGTTAATGATATGTGTTGATTTAAAATGGGATAATGAAATAAAGTGTCAATTAATTTTCTAAATAAGGATTGACCCATGGTAATTTTTGATGTCTCACAAATTGGGTTTGGGTAACAATTCTCCTACACCAAGGAGGTGTGATAGTGATGGGATGGTAAGATGATTAGTCTAGATGGTGATAGGATTGGGGGGAATGGGATGGGTGGTAGTTTTTGAAGCCATTAATAATGTATGTAATATATTTTAATATTTAACTAGTGAATAAATATGTGTTAATGACATGAGAAAAGTCAAAGGTACATTAAAACATGGTGCATAGGGGAATTCTATTTTAAAGTGACTTTGCCTAGAACAAGTCTAGGAGTCACCTAGACCATCCTAATTCCCATATAACAAGACAATATAATTAATATATACAAGACTAAATGATTAATCAAACAATCACACATATGCAAAACATACACACATTCATGTATACACAAGATAAGACAAAATAGCCTAAATATAGGGATAAACAAAATGGATATAGAAGCGATAGCATCAAGTGATGATAATAGAATGATTATGGACAATGGTATAAATGATGACATGGGTATGCATATGGGGTATATTGTGCCTCAAATTATTGGATTGAAACAAGGATCCAATCAAAAATTAGAAACAACTATGGGGTTTAGGACAATCGATCAAGATTCAGTGGCATAGTGTATGCTAGACCCCAAAGTAAGACCTATTTTGACCCTTCCCTAATGATAAAGTTAGTGGGAACATGTAGACCATGGATTAGAGACAACATGAGACAAATGAGGATAGTATTATCTTGAGGCTAAGAGGAGACATAATTTTCAAAGAGGATGCAATGGGGTTAGGTATGAGGATGTGATGAGATGGAGGATATATGTGAAAAAGGATAAAGTGACTCCAAAAGACTCATCAACAAACATTCCCATCACATAATAAGTAATGATTTTTCTCTAGTTAAAAACATTTGTCTTTGATTATTGAATAAACCTGTAATGGATTCCTACTTTTAAGACTAGGTTCAGGGATGGGAGAATGGAGTGGAATGATATGAGAAGTGTGAAGTGGAAATAGATGTGACCCCAAGAGTGAAGACCCATATATGGAGGTAAATTGGAGCCTATCAAGTATAGAATTTTTTAAAATGTCTTATGTTCATTAGCTCCTTGAGCTCTTCACCATCCAATGTGGCTAACCTATAGGCTCTTGATCCAAACTTAGCAACTATTAAATAGGGCCCAAGATAATTAGCTTCAATTTTTTCCTTCTCATCCTTGTCGACATTAGTATTTTTTTGATTCTCTTTTAGGACTAGATCACTTACCTCAAACTCTCAGGACTAGATCTTCTTGAGATATTATACTTTTAACCTATTTTGATATGCCCAAAGGTGATTTAAGGCCCTTTAATACTTTTTATCTAGAATATCTAGTTCTTGTAACCTTTAGTGTCTAAAATTGTGATCATTGATGATGCCCCACAATGAGATATGTAAGGAGGGGATCTCCACTTCCATAAGAAACATGGCTTCTATTTCATAAACTAAATAATACTAAGACACCCCAGTGGGTGTTTGGATACTTGTTTAATAGGACCATAGTACAGGATATAATTGCAAATGATAGTTCCTTCCTACATCATTGACTATTTTATTGAGAGCCTTGATGAGGGTCTTATTTGTAGCTTTATATTGTCCATTCCCTTGGGGGTAATAGGGGGTAGAAAAGTGCTACTTGATATGGTATTAGTTACATAGGCATCAACTTCTTGATGGAAAAATTGACTTTATCTAATAGGATATTGGTAGGAATGCCAAATGGAAAATGATTTGATTCATGATGGATTTATAAATATGGAGACCTGTGGTATAGGTAAGTGACATAGCTTCCACCCATTTAGTAAAATAATTCATATAATAATAAACTTATGGCCATCAGATGACATGGGATTTATCTTGCTAATCAAATCTAGTCCCTATAAGGAAAATGGCCATGGACTCATAATAGGTTACAATTCTTATGTGGGTGCATGGATAATATTACCATGTTTTTGGTAGGCTACACACTTTCACACATATTAGTAGGTATCCTATTCCATGGTAGGCTAATAGTATCCATTCCTGAGTAATTTATTAACTAGGGCCATTCTACTGACATAGTCATCACAAATACCCTCATGGACCTCCTTAATCATAAGAGAGTCCTATTCCAAGGTTAGACATCTCAACAAGGTCTTGTCATAGCTTCTCTAATAGAGCATGCTACTAAGGATTATGTAATGGGAGGTGTGGTAGATGAAGGCCTTGCGTTGATGGTGATTGAGGCTCGATGGAAGGATGTTGTCTTGGAGATAATTATAGATATCTTAATACCATAAGAGATTGGGATTTAGGACTAACACAAATTTTTAGAGGAGCCATAGATTGATGCACTGGTAAGATCAAATGCTCAACTAAGAAATTCCCTTCAAGGATGTCTTTAGGAAGGTTGATTAAAGACGACCCAATAGTGGCCATAAAATTGAATATCTTATTAGTTCCCATTGATACTTGTTCAAATGTAATAGACTAAAAATGATGCTTTAACTAATCTACTAATTGCTTATAAGGGAGTAATTTATCATCTCAAGTTTGGAACTCTTCATTGAATTACTTAATTATTAGTTGTGAATCACTGAATACTTGGAGATGCTAGATGTTCCATTGGATGGCTAATTCAAGGCCAACAATTAAAGCCTCATAATCTAAAATGTTATTGATGTATGGAAAAGCAAGATGAAAATCCTTAAGAATAAGGTCTCTTAGTGGGGTTACCAAGAGAATACTGGATCTTGATCAATGTATGGTAAAAAAGCCATAAAAATATAGCTTATAGACATTAGATTCAATGGTATTCATTATGGATTCATCTAAGAAGGCTATGACAAGAGGTTTAGTTGCCATAATAGGTGCCTCTACGAGTTGATCTATAATTTCCTATCTTTTAATGGCCTTTTGATGAGCATAGTCTATATCAAATTCATCGAGCAACATTAAACATTTGGCCATTCATCTTATGAGGGCTGATTTTGATAGTATATATTTGAGGGGATCAACTTTAGTAATGAGATGAAATTGACTATTTAACATATAATGCTGAAGCTTTTGTCAGGATCTTGCTCCACCAATTAGAGCATATATATGATTACCTCTTGTATTAGCAACTAAACATGGAATTTAACCAGAATGATAAGTAACTAAAAATATGAAACAACACAGGAATATGAGAGACAATACACAATTGTATTAATAATCACTCAAAAGAAAATACAATAAAGAAGATGCCACTTCTTCTTCCACCTCAAAGGCTTGCCACACCTCAAGACCTTCTTCCCTCTCTCTCATGGTCACAACAATCAACTCTAATATAGAGTTGATGTTCACCTCCACCAGTCAGAAACAACGCTGCCAGTGCACCAAGCACACAACCGTACTCCAAGTAGATCTCCTGCTCTCTGCTGTCACCTGCAAATCACCAGACCTTACTCACCATTGTAGATCTCCAAACGTGGTCCTGCACACCTGCTGACCAAGATCATACATATACAAAGAGCCCTTCTAATTTTCCAAACCAACACCCACACTTGGTACTGTGGCACTAGGAGGAACACACCATTGCTCTCTTCTCTCTGATGGAGCTTATTTTGCTCTCTTACTCTCTAGCACTAGTTTACAATACAACCCATGAGTCTATTATATAGATCTCATGCATACAATAATTAGACTTACTTAATTAAAATAATTAGACACGCAACTCAAGACTATAATTATCCTTTAACATGCAAACTAATAGTCCAAAAATAGACTCTCTGGAATCTGCATGCAAACTACATGTTCACACACAGGTTATCGACGTCGGCTCTTCCCTGACCGATGTCGGCTGACTCGTAACTGACATCAGTTGCTTTTGCACTGCTATCTGACTGACGTCGATTGATTAGACCGATGTTGGTTGCCCTACAACTCAATTTGCAACTCTCTGTAACCTTTGCAACCTCTGTAACTTCTCCTGTTTGCATCTTGGTGAAGCTTTTAGCTCCAAAACCTAACAACTTTTGTGAAGCATAGACAATGGTTAGATAAGATTTTTCAATGGGAGTATAGTTTAGCTCATAAGAAATCAAAGTGTGACTAAGATAATAGATTACTTATTCTTTTCCTTCATCATTGTGTTGTACAAGTAGTGCACCTATCACATAAGGTGTGGCAGAGATATATAGGAGCAGGGGCCTTCCTGTGACTGGTGGTGATATCATCAGAGGATTTTATAAATATTGCTTGAGATTATTGAAGGCTTGCTAACATTCAAATTTCTAATTACAATGGGTCCCCTTATTCAAGAGATGAGTGAAGGGGTGGAATTTATCTACTAGATGAGAGAAGAATCACTGAATAGCTCATAACTTACCCTGAAGACTCCTAAGCTGATGTATATTATGAGGAGGCAGGATTTTATAAATATTGCTCTAGATTATTAAAGGCTTGCTGACATTCAAATTTATAATTACAATGGGTCCCCTTATTCAACAAATGAGTGAAGGGGTGGAATTTATCTACTAGATGAGAGAAGAATCACTGAATAGCTCATAACTTACCCTAAAGATTCCTAAGCTGATGTATATTATGAGGAGGAGGCATTTCCATAATGGCTTTGAATTTAGATGGGTCCACTTCTATACCTCTCCTAGATATAATAAACCCTAATAACTTGCCTTAGTTAATGCTAAATACACATTTATTCAACTTCAACCTAACATTATATTCACACAACCACTCAAAGATTCTACGTAGGTCCATATAATGCTCAAATTTGAGTTTGGACTTCCATAAGATTCATCCAGAAAATCTTCCACAATGTCATGTATCATATCATTAAACATAACAACCATTGTTCATTGATAAGTAGCACTTGCATTTTTTAGACTGAAGGGCATGACTTAATAACTTAAGGTCTGCCATAAATTAATGAAGGTTATTTTATGGTGATCCTCAAGTGTAATTTTGATTTGGTTATAGACTGGAAAGCCATTTATGAGGGATATAATTTCATACCCAACTATTAAATCCTTAATCATATCTATGTTTGGGAGAGGGAAGTCATCTTTAGGACATGCCTTATTGATGTCTTAGAAGTCAGTGAAAATTTGAATCCCTCCTTGTGGGTTTGCTATAGGAATAATGTTGGATATCTAATTAGAGTAATCAATGGGTCAGATAAATCCTACTTCAAAGAATTTCTATAAGTCATCCTTAACTAGTAGGGCCATTGTAGGGTGCATCTTACATAATTTTTGCTTGATTTTTTTGGCATAAGGATGAACCACTAGATGATGCACAACCAAATAAGGATCAAGCCCCAACATGTTTGAATAAAACTATGCAAAAATATCTATAAATTATTTAAGTAGTTCAATAATAATTTAATGCTCCTCAGGTGTGAGAGTTGCCCCTAGTTTGACTATTTTAAGATGTTATTTAGTTCTAGTATTGACTTTAATTACCTCTCTAATGAGAGACGGTGATTGATCTTGAAGATAATTTAGAGGCAATGGTAAGTCTTAGGTTTTAAAAACAAAATCTTCTCGGAGCTTTGTATCTACTTCATTATACCCTTATAATTCATCTGAAACTTGTGGAGGATCTTCTAGATCTTCAAGTGGCTCTTCTTCTTTAGATTCCTCTTCTTCAATTTGGTTAGGGGGCATTTTTTATTCCCTAAAATAAGTAGATTAGTAAAGAGTAATATAAGAGCCCTTCTTATGATCACCGAAAGGCATGAAATCTCATGCTCTCAGAAATTCTAAGATGGCCTCATCATTTTGAAACATGTTAAAAGATGGCTTTTGAAATTGATCCCAATCAATTAATAAGGGTTAGTAGAGGGATATGTCAATGGTGGTGATATTAGTATCAAGGAAAATGTTTGTGGCAACAAGCTCTACATAAATACTATAAATGTATCTCATTTTGACTTCTTCATCAGAAAGAGACTCCTCAAGACCGAAGTAGTATCTATAGTGATATTATTTAGGTCATTTTCAAGAAGAATTTACCCTAAGCCAAGATATTGTGGACATTTTAAAACTATTATGGGCTTAATCTTGCCTTTCTCGTGTCTGCCTAGTTCTTTTCCTTGATAATGCATATTTTATAACATTTTCTGGATTTGGGGGTATCTTTGTTTGTGAGATGTGAGGGCCTCATTTTATGGAATAAGCCATGATTCATCAAATTCATCAATATATTCTTCTAATAATATTATTGCACTAGAAAAGGCCATTGATCCAAATCGATAGCTGATAGGATTGGTCTTCTTTATAGCTGGATACTCATAACTTTGTGGGGAAAGAGGTAAGTCACCTACACAAAAGGTTTTATATTCATATTCCCTACATCTTGTAGATGTGATTTTAAAACATGTAACATTATGTAATGGATCAAAATTAGGCATTATATCAATTGGACATACATATTTGGTAGTTGTTGGGCTTAGAGTGGAACTATCTGTGCTAAGACAATAATAGGAGGATTAAGATTGACCCATTTGGAAGCTATAAAAATTCTCAATTTCCCCAAGAATGGTGACTTCCATACCAGAGTTAGGGAATTTTAGAAATTGGTGAAGGGTGGATGGGGATACTTGCATCTTATGTATATATGGGTGAATTAGTTTTAGATTATATGTAAAATCAATATCCATAATGTGAATCAATGTCTGATGTACCATGGGTCCCATAACAATCAGAAAATAGATGGTGCCTGTAGATGACCATTCATTGTCATCATATTATTTAATCATGATTGGATTAGGCCCAAAAGAAGCCTCAAAATACCCTAATTTCTTTAAAAAATATAGATTACATAAGTTTAATGCAGACCTTCCATCTATGATTACCCAAGGAATACGATGGTTGGAGATGGAGATTTCTATAAACAATGGGTAGTTATGATGTGGGCTAATAGGAGGCATGTCCTAGGCACTAAATGTGATTTGCTATGGAGGAGAAAAATGACCCACCAATGCTTATAACTAACTAGTTTCAATATCTTATGGGAATTTTAGATTATTTAAGACTTGATTGAGGATCTCTCGATGCTTAGATGATGTTTTGAGAAAATCTATGAGTGAGATTTGAGTGGGGGTCTTCTCAATTTTCTTGATGATATCATAGGGTTAGTTAGAAGATAATAAGATTTTATTAGATATATTTAATTTTTGAGATGTAGATGTAGATGGGTTCTTTGGTGGTCCCCCAAGAACTACAATTTGGCTACATTGGGTAGTAACCATGCAATCAATTGTGGCTCGATTGATTTTTAATATGGTGGATGAATGTAGAGTGGGACCTTGGGGGATATGGATTTTAATGGTATTGACATAGTGATATGGGATGGCATGATAGTCCATATGATTGGAAGTGGATTCCTGACCCTGGTCTCTAGGTGGCTTCCCTTGTTTTTGACATGCTTGGTTAAAGGGTCCTGATAAATACCAAACTACTAATTTTTTGACTAGTTAGTAGTGCTCTCCCCTTCTACTTCAATATCACCTTTTTCAATGAGATAGTAAATATAATTATTTCATTTAATGAATTTTTATATATCATGACCTTTGAATCTATGGTATTGATAGAATTCATCCTCGTGATACCAAGCAGGTCGAGGTTTACTATCATCTAAAGGTCAAATTTCAGGAAGTGTAATCATGTTAGTAGTGATAATTATTGAAGGACCACTTTAACAACACTCTAAGGCTGGTAAGATGTATTTTTCCTATTCAAGGTGTTTCTCTACATTTTTGCTTATTACATTCAGAAGAAAGAAGAAACTAAAGTTAAAGGTCAGGGTTTATACGTTACCCAGATTAAGTTGTGCACCGTATCCAAGCATTGTAGGAGCTCCTCTTTGGCTGTGGAGGAAACACCTATAGAAAGAATAAGACTTAAACACAAAAAATGTTAGAATAAGATATGGTGCACTGCCAAGCTAGGCGCTCGGTCCTAGAAGCGTAAAGCTCCGTAAGGGATGACAGTCCACTATTTATAAAAAAGAGTTTTTTATAAAAAGAAATGGTGAAAGACTAAGAAAGAGAAATAAAGATAACTCATACCTATTCTCTATAATCAGTCTATCACAGTTGATGATGTCAGTAGTCCTATCGAGGTCGATTGGTCAATAGTGTTGATGTCGGTTATGCTGCTGATGTCGGTAGGGGCAATGGGCCTTGGACAAGTTTCAGAGTTATGTCTATGGTCGATAGAAGAGTCTGGAAGCTTAAAGGTTTGTGTAGGGTTGCAGGATAGTGAATAGGGTTTGAGAAGGGGCAAAGGTTGGGAATAAGTATGAGAAGAGGATAAGAATAAGAGGAAGGCTTTTCAGCCTCTCCATGAAAGAAATTGGGTCTGGTTGATATTATTTAGAAATAGTAAATAAAAACTAATTACTAATGTATTCTAAATTACTAAAATGAGATAGAAGAATACTTAGCTCTACTTGGTGAAGAACCAGAGGTGTGAGAATGCTTATTTCTATTGTGGCTGATGTTGAGGTCCTCGTACAATGTTCCAGTCCAATCTAGGGTGACTTGCATAGAGTTTTTGTAGCCAGGGGAGTGTTAGTCAAATTTTGATGATTGGTCTCAAAGTGTGCACGGCAATATGCAAGAGTCTAGGGGCAGAGGGCTAACTCAATGTTAAAACTCAATTTATGTAACGAACATCAGTGATACCCCTGGCGTCAGCCGACAGTTGACCGACATTAACGAATAGAGAATGGGTAAAAGGGCTATTTTTAGCCCTTTGCCCATTCCTCCATATACCAAGTGCATTTGCCATTGGAGAATGGTCAAAAGACAGGTTTATTAGGCATGAGAGTTAGTTAGGAGGTTGTAATGGAGTGAGAATAGGTCTTAGGCAGTTAGGATTAGATGACCTAGTCTCAGGGTGACTCATGGGGTAAGAAATGGTCTTAGGGTGAGGTGTCTAAGATGAGGTGTCCAAAGTGAGGTGTCTAAGGTGATGTCATTAATTTAAAATAAGTAATTTATTTTAAATTAATAAAGTGTGTAAGGGACCAAGGGGAGTCGACATAATATTGGTGTCTACATTTGCCCCTTTTTGTCTTGTTGGTTGTTCTGACAAACTGCAAGACAGAAATAAGTGTAAGTTGCCCCAGGTATGGGATAAGGTGTAGGTTGCCCCAGGTATGGGATAAGGTATTCCCCCTCAAAGTGGGAATCGAGAGAGGGAAATCCAAAATTAGTTGCTGATTTGATAGGTAGTGGATAAGTATGGTGAAGTTGGAATGTGAACGCTGCAATAGTTGAGATTATACGTATACCACTTCACATGATAGGTAGGTCAAATTATCGCAGGCAAGGTCAAAGAACACTAAAATTAAAGTAACTGGTCCCCAAATTTTTAGTCATAGCTGATTGGGTTAAATGATCAAAGATGTAGATCTAATGGTTGAGGAGGACTAAAATCAAACTAACCGGTCCCCAGCTTTTTGGTTGTAGCTAATTGGGTTAGAACGATCAAAGCTGTAGCTCTAATGGTTGTTGTGTTCTAAGTATCCTGGGCTAGGAAGTGCTCTTGGAAAACATGAAAATGTCACAAATATTGGGGATCAACTTGGTCACGATCTGACAATACGTGTGAGGGTCATGGACAATTTGCTAACTATTCATGAGGTAGCATATATGCAATCAAAACAACCAAGGCAAAGTTGTCTCGAAAGTAATCGTTGTCTAAGGAGATAGTCATGATCTCCAAGGTCATTGGTCGAGTTGGGCTAAGATATAAGTGATCTCAAGTGTTGTTTGTTGTGGTTAGGGAGATGTATGTGATCTCCAATGTGCCCCATGAGAAGTCTAATGTGACTTCTACAGTGTTTGGGCTGGTTGTTTGGTCATGATTTTGGGCAGTTTGGGATAGTTGGTCCATTAGGTAGATGGATGAATGAATGGCCGCACTAACCTTAGAAGACCCCATGTCAATTGAGTGCTACCTACATAGCCCCTGTGAGGGTTTCAAGCTAATGTAGTTCTCCCCAAAAGGGAAGAAGAGGGTAGGTTATGGATTGGGTTTGACTAGGTTAAGTCATGGTTAAAGGTTATATGGTTAGCCCATCAGGTAGACGGATGAATGAATGGCTGAGCTAACCTCAAAAGACCCCATGTCAACTGAGTGCTACCTATATAACCCTTATTTTAAGGGCCTTAGGCCAATGTAGTTCTCCCCAAAAGGGAAGATGGAGTCAAAGAGGTTGCTGGTTGGTTTGGTTATGTTTTGAAATGATGATGTTACAACCTTTTCCATATTGTGTGATGGTGTATGCTGCAACATAGGTTATGTGGGTTTTCATTCTTAGCAATTTTCCATATTCATGATGGTGTATGCTAGAAATGAAATGAGTTTATTTATGCTTCAACAATTTTCCATATTGGTGATGGTTTATGCTTGACATAAATTGTGTTTGGTTGATAGTTTCCATGTGTATTGTTTTCCATAAAAACTTATGTAAATGGGCTATGATAATTTATATAACACAAATTGGTATTTGCATTAAATAAATCATGATGTTATGTTAATGGTTAGAACATGTTTTGGTTTGGTTTGGTCTGGTTTGGTTTGGTTTGGTTTGGTTTGGTTTGGTTGTATGTGACGAAGGTGTGTAAGAAGTGAAAGGCGTTTTGCTCTTTCATTGGCAAGGACCATAGTGATAACATAGATAGGATTTTTGTAAACAAAAAGCCCCATTCATGCATTACATCATTGACCATTGGTTTTTGTTATAAAATTACTCTAATCATTTGATGTTAAGTGAGCTCAAAGTCTCTTGAGTATGTTGGGGTAATAGGTGTGATTATGTGATAGCTGAGGATAGCTTAACCCTTTTTAGTAGGGATAAATTTGCCCCTTTTATAGGTGACCCTGAGAACGGCTATATGCAAGTCCATGACTTAATAGTTTGTTAGTCATTTTTTTTGGGTAGACTGATCAATGTGGGAAGTCTACTTAGGGATGTTGTTTTGTTTTGTGGTCATGTGAAGCTGATCGATGTGGGAAGCTTCTGAAAGGGTGATTTTTATGGTAGCAAAATTTGGGCATAGCCATCCTTCGAGGGAGTGGTCTATGTTTTACTTTATAAGTTTTGATGTCTTTGATAGCAGTCTACTAATTATAGCAATAATGTAGCTGTCCTTCGAGGGAACAGTCTACATTTATAGTTAATGACCTTTTAATATTTTATTAGGCATCCCAATTTTATATTTTTGTGTTGACATAACTGTTAGTCATGGACCAGACTATAGAGGTTTAAGGGTTTCCCTTTTATTAGGACAAAGCATTAAGGCAAAAAGGGTTAACTAATGTTTATGGGGAAAAAGGGTTGAAAGGAATAGGAATGAGGATGACAGGGGTTGCTCAAGGGACGAGCTCAAGTTAAACATCAAGTGAATAATTACTTGATTAACAATATAATGGTCACAGATGTAAGGCATTAAGGGGCTCAAGTTCTGGCTGGCCTTTAAGAGAAGACATATGATAAGTACCTGATCCATACTTGTGTGTTATAAGGTCCAAGCCAATTAGGAGCAAACTTGCCTCATTTGCTTCTTTCCATATTGGTCACATGTTGGTTTTCTTTAAGGATGAGATCTCTAATTTGAAATCTCGCTCTTTCAGATTTTTGTTGTAGGTATGGTTTGGTCGATGCTTGGTAGATATGGAGATGATTAAGAGGTTGGTTGATGCTTAGTTGAGGTCGCAATAGTTAGTACAAAGTTGAATTCCCCTAGTTTCTATTGTGACAGGGACAATGTTTGACACCCATTGCGGATAATCAATGAGTTGGATAAATGAGACAAAGAGAAGACATTGAAGCTCCTCTTTGACAAGGAGTGTGATGCAAGGATGCATCCTGTGAAGCTTTTGTCTGGTAGGCTTAGTTTAAGAGGGTGAGATCCTAATCTTCCAGGTTGTAGTTTGGAATCTCAGAATCACTGAAGGTGATGGAGGCAATGGAAGGTAATGATATGACTAAAGCCCCCAATGGTTGGGGGTCTTTGGATTAGACCTCCACTACCTGTAAGGCTTTGATTAAGGCTTGGCAATGTTGTGGAGAGATTTGAATTAGGTCATATAAGGACATCTTCATAGGGGTTTGGTGAAGTTGTTTCACCATGGAGTCATGAATTACCTCCGAAGATGTTGGTTGGGATGTGCCCAAGATATAAAACTTAGGTTTTGGTGGTTGAGAAGGCTTGACGAATGGATATGTCCAAGGGATAGAAACCTTCTCTTTTCCTTTATCCTTTAAGGTTTGTGACTTGGTGGCCACATTAATGGTGTTGATTTCGAATATAGAAGGAGAAGGTGGTAGAGGGACCATAGTTTGATGATGGGATCCCGATGAAGGTAAGGAGGTTTGGGAGGCATGGGATGGTGTCAGTAGTTTGTCAAAGGGGTCCTTAATGAGAAGGGTGCCCTTTTTCAGTTGTTGGTGGATGATAACTTTAAGAGCGTAACAATGCTCAGTATCATGCCCAAGTGTGTGATGATATGCATAGATTTTAGTGTCATCGAACCAAGATGGTTTTGATCTGAGAGGTTGGTATGGCTTAATAAGTGGGAGAATGATGCTAGAAGACTGCAACAATTAGTGTAACAGTGAAGCATAAGACCCCACTAATGGGTTTACACTCATTGTTGTAGTAGGGGTTGACAAATTTTGTTTAGGAGTTGTAGGAGGAGTTTTTTGTACCACCTTTTTGGTAGGTGGTGTGGCCAAATGAGTAGATGGCATTTTCTTGATGAGATATGTCAAATTTTTTGGAGGAAATATATGTTTGACGGGCAGAGGGACTAATGGAGGTGATTTCTTTTTGTAAGGTGTTGGAGTAGGGAGCACTCCTATTAAAGTAGATGGATGTGGACCCAAAATAGAGGGCAATGGTGAAGGTGGGAGAGTTTTTCATACCACCTTTTTGTTTGGGGGAGGAGTAGACCGACGTGGTTTAGTATCCTTCTTTGGTTTGGTGCGAGGACCACTACTATGTAGGGTGAGGTTCAAATCTACCTTCACTTATGGGTGAGTGAGGTTTGATATAGGGAAAACACCGAGAGATTTAATCTGTTTCGGAATGGTGGACACTTGTAAGGGTTTGGGTTCTGACATGGAACGCTGAGCTTCTAATGATTTAGAGGTGGAAGCCTAATTTTTGTTAGAGGCTTTGGGGTGAATTGTCGTAAAAGGATTGGCAGTATAAGGTGAAGTAGAATGTGTAAGATAAGGAGCCTTAAGTCACTCCCATAGTGCCTCATGTTTTAGGTTCCTAGAATGGAGAGATCCTAAGTTTTCTGGCAATTGAGAGAAAGGATTAGGTGACATCATGTGAGGTCTTACAGTCAGTCTTTTGGAGGATTTGGGTGATTGTGAGAGTGAAAACATGTTAGATGCAGTGATCTCAGGCCAAAGGTGAGAGAAAACCATCACCAAATTTTATTTGACTGAAGTGGGTGAGATGGCAAGTTCTTCTCTCGACGGAGAAGGAATTGGAGAATTTGGCTCTTCGATAGGGTAGAGCATAGGGATGATCATGCCTTCTACTTGGGGTCTAGGGGCATGGAAAGTATGATCCTCTATTGGTAGTAAGAAGGATGAGGGTGGGGCTAGTGGTGTTGGTATGGTCAAAGCATCCTCCAATATAAGAGAGGTCAAAGTAGACTCTCCTATGTGTGAAAGGGGGGTGGATGGAGGACTATCTTCCATCTGTGGAGGACAAATAGGAGAAGAAGGGTCTGCTACCCATGGTGGAGAGATAGGTTGACTAACCTCTTCAGACTGTGGGAGAGGTTGGTTAGGAATAAAAGGAGAAACCATGTCGACTGTGTGTATATTACGCTCTTGGGGGTCATTGGCCATGGTCTAAATGTTATTTTGACTAGAGGGATGGTTAGGGAATGGTTGCCTAAAGATATCTATGTTTTGGTTAGGCAGCGCATTTGGGTTATCCAAAACAAGATCCCCTTTATCTAACATGTCTTGGATAAGATTTTTTAGGGTTTTGCAATTGTTTGTGTCATGACCTTTGACACGATGGTAATTACAAAAGTCATTTTCCCTATACCATGTAGGGATGGCTCGTAAGGGATCAAATTGGGGTGGTGGTCAAATTTGAGGGAGGTTGAGGACCCCTTGCTTCACTAATTTATCTAGCATGAAAGCGTATGATTCTCTTATTGGAGTGTATTGACGCTGTATATACCATTATTGGAATTGTTTTGTGATGTATTGTGATGTGGAAGGCTTAGATTGGTTAGTTGTGGTAGAAGATGATGATCTAAGTACCATAGCATTTGCCAATTCTTTAGACTTTGAATGGGAAGAAGAAGATTTGGAAGAAGTATCATTGGATTTTGTGTTAGTATTTTTACTACCCAGTTTGACTTTATCTTCTTCGACAGTGCAGAGTTCAAGATTTTTGGCCATGGTGAAAGCTTCATCAAATGTGTAGAATGTTTGAACCCGTAAAGTGGATGAGATGTGCTTGGCACATGCTCTTGAAAAGAGCCCAATGAGCTCAGGTTGAGGTAAAGAAAAGGAGAGTTGGTTGATTAAACCTCTCCAATAGGCAACAAAGTCAGCTATTGATTCATCGTTGAATTGTCTAATAGAATATAGGTCTATGATGGAGACCTTTTTAGTGATGTTGATTGAAAAGTGGTCGAGGAATAACTGAGCTAGTTAAGTGAAGGTAAAGAGAGAGTGACTAGTAATAGAGCTATACCAAACAAGGGTGGCACTAGAAAGTGACATGGGAAATGTGCAAAGTAATAATGCATCATCGTGTGCTATAAGGTAGCAAGTATGTCTAAATGCTCATAAATGTTGTTGTGGGTCCTCTTTACTCTAAAAATGAGTAAATTTTAGGAGTTCCCACTAGCTAGGATATGGTCGAATAGGGACCAAAGGGTGAATAGGCTCATTATAGATTTGTTCATATGAAAGAATGCTCCTTGAACTTGAAACAGATGTCTCAAAATTGGACATCTTATCCATCAACATCTTGATTAGATCGACTGATGGATTGGTAGGTGGAGCACCCCCTAGGTTGTAAGGTACTTGGAAGATGTTGGGAGGGGCATATGATGTACTTGGTTGTGTTTTTATAGGCACCACATATTGGTAGTTCATCATAGGGACTGATGTTGAGGTCAAGGGGGCTTGTGCCATGAAGTTAGAGGGCACAACTTGACTAGATGCTGCCAAAGGTGGTTGAGTGGTGGCAACACTAGCTAGAGGATAGGTAGTCACTCTTGTATTTATGGGTGCAAGAGTGGGGGGGGATATAAACAATCAAGTTTTGAAAAGGTGTGGAATTTGTTTGGATTGTTTGTGGTTGAGGGGGTATGGAAACCCCAATGGAGGTAGGTCTAGAAATAGAAGGAGAGGCCAAATCTTGAACATTAGCCATGGTTGGGTGACTAGTCGAGGCGATGGCCTGAGTGACCATAGGTTGGGTAATAGAGGCTGTTAATATTATTTCCGTTTCAACTAAGGAAGTTGGCATCCCAAAAATAGGATTACCTGAAGGGTCTCATGTTTGGCTTCTTACGAGATAGTGTTGGAGAGCCTTGACGTTGAGGTTAAGGAATCTCTCAAAGTCTTGATCCCCTGTGGGAACAATAGGAAGTTGATTTGGGGTAGATTAGATAGGAGTACGCTCAGTGTCTAAAGTATACTCCATTAGAGGACTTGTTATGAAGGGCGAAGGTGGAAGTGGTTATTGCCTTGCGTGGTCAACAAGAGTTTTAGCTTGACTACATGTCAAAACCATCCAAGGCAAAATGTGTTCAAGTTCTAAAAACTATGTATTTTAGTTTCAAAAAACTAGAATGTGTATTTAACAGCAAAAAAGTTAGGTTTTGAGCTTGCTGTTTGGAAGAAAATTTGTTGACAGTGACTGACATCGGTTTACTAACTGATGTTGGTTATGGAATGTTGCTGAGGTTGGTGGGATAACTGATGTCAGTGAAGATGATGCGCTATCTTCAACTGCAAATATGGATTAGAATATTCAAAAATTTTGTGCTATATTTATTCACATAAGATGCGCTAGTTTTAAGAAAATGTTGGCATTCCCTTGCCTAATCTTCTTAGGACATCCAGAAATTGTGTGTCCTATTTTTACCATACCCAAATCCTGAGACCCTGTTTCTAAAAATCAGAAACAGTCGACTCTAAAAAACCTATCTTATCTACTTATTGCTAGAAACCACATTGAACACCATTGCTCCCTGCATGCCCACCTATAAATTCATGAACTCTCTGAGTAAAGTTCAACCTACCTCCAACTTTCCTAAACAAGTTTCTTCTGGAAGCTTGGAATGAACTAGCCTTAGGTACAAAAATCACAATGCCACTTTCAGATCACAGCCATGATGACTTGCTGCTTTGGGAGTACCTTTTCCAACACATAAAATATACCCATTTGTGTCTATATACATAATTAACATATCTTATTGAAGGGAAGCACCAAAACTCGAAAGCAAATGTACCTCTTTCTATTGCTTAGAGCTGCTTAACTCAGCCATTCAGATTACAACAGTGAACCCACAAACCAAGTTGCACATCTTCGTAGACTTGTATTGGCTTCTGCTTGCCTGCATTCCATTCCACTTAGATGGGTTCTTCCAACACGCACAACCACACCAAGTAAGACTCTGCAATAAATTCACTTGAAAACAAATCTTCATGGTAGCCAACAACTTCTCCCTGTGAGATTTCCACAGCTCAACCTCATTGTCGGGGATTAGTATCCCACTAAACAACTATGATCCAGGTGGCACATGGTATTTTTTTAAAAATCAAAATGATTTTAAGTATCATGTCTAGCAGACATCTTTATAGCAACGAGCTACCTATAGCGGGCTCATTCAACAATGGGCTCTTCCCATCGAGTTGCCATTATCTAGTTAATATAAGAACCTTCACATCTACACCATTTGGGTCTACAACCATGCTTGGTTTCTAATGACAAGTTTCTAATGTATATACCTCTACACCCTAGCCTCAATGGCTTTGCTGAATAGGTGTTAGATATTTAGCACTGTCGATGGATCGATGCCATAGCTTATAGGCTCTCCCAACATCTCAATGTCTTCATGGTTCACTCCAACCTATGCCATTATATCTTTGGACTGTGTCAAGGAAATATTTGATCTCATCTATCAAATCAAACTCCTACATATCTATCCATATGCCAATGCTTGGCCTCCAACAATGAGCTCTTATTATGGTAGCCTGAACTATGTTCTATTACTCAGTTTGTCGGCTTTTCAAACTAAATCCTTGCTTCTTCATTTGGGACTGAGTCCTCATAGAATAATCCCATCGAACTATATCATATAGTCCAACACATTCCCTGGCTTGGTCCAATGGCGAGCTTGTTCCAATGGGTTCTGTTTTCTTGTCCCTAGCTTCTTGAATGCATTTTTTTCCTCCTCTTCTCTAACCTCTACGCCCAACTTGGGCACTAAGACCAACAAGAAGGATTTACAATGCAACCAATATTCTAATTTGAAAAAGATTTCTCTCAAATAATATCTTATGGTTGTAATGTTTTAACCACTCCCCTCATTTGCTCTTTAAGCCAAGATTGGCTTCCAACATGGAGATTCTCTTTACCTAATTTTTTTCTTGTCACTTTTCACTTTTGACAATTACATTTACTCTCAAGGTAAAAGTTTGAAATCTAAACACAATTTGGAGGGAAAACAAGAATTTGAATTCAATCATCCCAATGGAACCACGTCTTGCCAAGATATATGTAGATGCTCCTGCATCAGAAGATGAGTTGCTGACGCTGGTGGAAAAACTGATGTTAGTTTCTGTGTATTTCTAGAAACATAGAAAATTGATATTTTTTTGAAAGAAAGAGAAATTTTGAGTTATTTTTAGACCTCAGAATGTGACCTTACCAGCTCAAAGAATTAGATAAAAAGAGAAAAATAGATGCTGGAAAGTAACCTCTAAACATTAAATTCCTAAGAATAAATTTTAGAGTCGTGGTGGCTTATGCCTTAGAAGAATATGTTTGGGAATTGGGCTTTTAGAATGGGTCCTAAAGAGGAAGTCTAAGGCTGGTTTTGGGTTATGTTTTGGTGCTCCAAAATTTGTGTTAGGTTCTGTACGTGGCCTGGTGTTGGGGGCTTGCTCCCTTCACTTCACGAACCCAAAGCCGAGCTAGGCCGCTTAGCCAATATATACTTTGCCTATAGTTTATACTCTGCCAGAGAACAGAGTGGGTCCTCTTCTTGGTAGTGAAGTCTAAGTAGGATCACCAGGAAGGGTAACGTATCCATTAGGTGATGAAATCCTAGATGGGCCTTGTCTCAAGTATGTTTAAATGTTTAATTTGATGTGCTTGTGATTTGGTTGTGTATCATTTGTGCACTACAATTTATTCATAATGCTTTTTTAATTACTAAGTGAGAGGGCTAAGTATGCATTCAAGCAAGAATGAAATGTAATAGTTTTTAAAACCCAAATCAAAATGTTTTGTTCAGATGCAGACAAGTGGAGAAAAGGTTAAGAGTATGAATTTTCACTACTCTAAGATGTAGACAAGAAGTGACGAGAAGAAAAAGAAAGATGTTCTTTTTAACTTGTGCTAATGGTTTCTTTTTGAAATAAAGAGATAGAAGAAAAGGATGCAAGAAGAGATTTTTTTTTTCTAATGCATCTATATGAAAATTTGCTGTTTAGAAGAAATGAACCCAAGGAAAACACCAGGGTCCCACCGGACGTGCCAAAATGTTTCTCTACATTTTTGCTAATTACATTCAGAAGAAAGAAGAAACTAAAGTTAAAGGTCAGAGGTTTGTACATTACCTGGATTAAGTTTCACACCATATCCACGCATTGTAGGAGCTCCTCTTTAGCTGTGGAGGAAACACCTATAGAAAGAATAAGACTTAAACACAGAAAATGTTAGAATAAGATATGGTGGACTGCCAAGCTAGGCACTCGGTCCTAGAAACGTAAAGCTCCGTAAGGGATGACAGTCCACTATTTATAAAAAAAGAGTGTTTTATAAAAAGAAATGGTGAAAGACTAAGAAAGAGAAATAAAGATAACTCATACCTATTCTCTGTAATCAGTCTGTCACAGTTTTTGACGTTGGTAGTCCTGCTGAGGTCGGTTGGTCAATAGTGCTGACGTCAGTTATGCTGTCGATGTTGGTAGGGGAAATGGGCCTTGGATGGGTTTTAGAGTTATGTCTGAGGTCGACAGAAGAGTCTAGAAGCTTAAGGTTTATGCAGGTTTACATGACAGTGAATAGGGTTTGAGAAGGGGCAAAGGTTGGGGATAGCTATGAGAAGAGGATAAGAATAAGAGGAAGGCTTTTCAGCCTCTCCATGGAAGAAATCAGGTCTGGTTGATAGTATTTAGAAATAGTAAATAGAAATTAATTACTAATGTATTCTAAATTACTGAAATGAGATAGAAGAATACTTAGCTCTGCTTGGTGAAGAACTAGAGGTGTGAGAGCACTTATTCCTATTGTGGATGATGTCGAGGTCCTCGTACAATGTTCCAGTCCAA